>CM070031.1:11820899-12328399 GCA_036247105.1 Cirrhinus mrigala
ATTTAGCACAGGCCTGGGGGGAGAGGTAAAATTTGGAAAGCTAAATGAGGGATCATGCATTTTAGCAGAGATGGTGGTTTCCATCATCGTCCTAATAACAGTGGGGCCCAAATTTTTGTATTGGAGATGCTATAATTAAATACTTTTTCTGTGCATTGACACATATATATTATTATGTTATGTTATATTATATATAATAATGTTATTATATTATGTTATTTTATGAATATAAACAAATTATATTATTTAACATTTAATATTTAGTTTTTTAGTTTTGAATTTTTTATATTAATTTATTTATTATATTGTATTATATATTATATTTAAAATATAAAAATATTTTTAATTTTATATTTGTTAGATATATGTAAAATATAAACAAGTAGTTATATGTAATGTAAATGTAACTTACATCTATTCTATTCTGTTCTATTCTATTTTTTTAAACATTGATTTTAATTTTATTCCTATTTTATATATTGTATGAGAGATTATAAATCATTATATGTAATATAAATATAACATATATTATATTGTATGGTATTATAGTAACATTTATTTAAATTGAAATTTAATTTAATTTTATATTCATATATTATATTATATTATGATATGCTTAAAATATAAAAACATTTTTATACTATGTATTATATGTAATAAGCATATAACACATTTTTTATTATATTACATTATATTATATTTATTTTATTATTTAAGATTTATATTTTAATTTTATATTTAGTAGATATTATATGTAAAATATAAACAAGCAGCTATTATATTTAAAATATAAAAATATTTTAGTTATATTTAATACACATAATAACTGACATTTATTATATTTTATTATATTAAAATATATTGTTATTTAAGATTTATTTTATTTTATATTTTAGTTTTATATTTATTATATATTATATGTAAGATATAAACAAATACTTATATGTAATACAAATATAACTTACATTTATTGTTATATTATGTAATATATTATATTGTTATTTAACACTTATTTTTATTTTATATTTATTATATGAGACATTTATATGTAAAATATAAGCAAATAACTATATGTAATATAAATATAACTTACCTATAGCCTATTATATTGTATTATATTATATTATATTATATTAATTTGACATTTATTGTTAGTTTTAATTTAATCTAATTTTATATTCATTTATTAAAAAAATAAAATATTTATAGATAATATGAATTTAACTTAAATATAGTTTAATATGTAATCATTTTTATATGAGATAATACATTATATTAAAATTAGGCATTCAATTATATTATATTTTATTAGATTAGATTAGATTAGATTAGATTAGATTATAGACAGTGGGCTTTAAAAGTCTGACCACATTAACATTTTATATTTTATTTATTTATATAATTTATTATTTTTAATATTTGAATGTAATATTTAATGACTTTTATATAAAATAATATAATACATTAAAGTCAGGATGTATATTATATTATATAATATTATATTATATTATATATTTTTTTATGATTTTGTTTAAAATGACATTTCAAATGAATAAGAAATGTTTCAGATTCTGCACTACTTGCACTCCGGCACTACTTTTATTTGAGCTCCGATGCATTACATTTTATGTTAGTGAAATAGAAAGGTAATATAATTGTAATGAAAATAAATGTCTAAAAAAATTAATAAAAGAACAATGTGTGTGTGTGTGTGTCCTGGTATTTACTATGTTACAGGGACCAAATGTCTCCACGAGTAAAGTAATACCAGTAAATTTTGACTTTGTGGGGACATTTTAGGTCTCCATGAGGAGACAAGCTTATAAATTGTACAGAATGCAGTGTTTTGAAAATCTAAAAATGCTGAAAGTTTCCTGTGAGGGGTGGGGTTAGGATAAGGGGATAAAAATACAGTCTGTACAGTATAAAAAACCATTACACCTATGGAGAGTCCCCATACGCAACAGTGTGTGTGAGCATCCCTCTTCAGATTTTTCAGTATAAACTGAATGAACAGAACTGTGCTCCACATGTGATGTTTGTAGTTTGTAACGTATCATTAGTGCTGTGTTTGTGAAGCATGAGCGTGTGTGTATACAGTCTGTTCTCCTCCACGTTCAGCTGTGTCTGACTCTCATGTTGTTGCTAGGGTAACCTGTTGAGGGAAGGCAGGAGCATTCACGTCTGTACTGCAGTATGTGTCTTGATGGCTGCTCACTTCCTAATTTCTAGTCAATATGCAAAACGTATTTAATGGCGGGTAGTTTATTTATTGCCATTTTTCATCTGCTGGGACTCCGAACGTCTTCCTCGGCAATGGAATTATCTCAAATGGTTATTACTTTGCATGCATTGAATTTAATTAGTGCATTATCTTTGTGGACAGAAAGTCTCTTAATTGCGTTTTAGATTAAATTAAAGTTGCATACTGCCTCAGGTCCTTGTTTTTGGAGTGAAAAGCTAACGCTCGGGCATCTCTGCCGCATTACCACTTTCTCGACTTGACAGAACATCTGATGAGGACTGAAGTGCTTTTGGTGTAGGTTACAAATTAGGACAGTATTAGTATGTTATTAGTATGTGATATATATGGGCATCTGTGAACAGTCTTTCATCCTGGTCATTCAACAGTCAGCATGGGAGACCACCAGTCATGTATCTATGTATTATTTATTTATTTATTTATTTATTTCCAAAGTGGAAAGCCAAAATAGTGTAAAACACACATTTTTACATTTGCAGTGTTTGTATTTTACTTGATAGTTTAGTTTAGAGGTTAAAATAAATGTTTATAATATGATTTATAAAACAAAATGTAAATTAAATATAATATAATTTCTTAGAATTATTAATCCATTTTAAAAATAGATATATAATATATAATGAAATATATATGTATATTTTATTATATATTATAGTTCTATATTATATAATAAAAAATGTACAGTTAAATCAAAAAATATAAATGACATTTAATTAGAATTAAATATTTGTAAAAAATTGTTTGTTAGTACTATATATATATATATATATATATATATACATTAAATTGTGTATAAATTGTATCATGTAATATACAATATACATTTTATAACAATTTTAAAATGAATTGGGATTACTTTTAAGATGGATTGCAATTTGTTTTAGCATTTGTTAATAAAATTTTATTAATGTAATGTGAAGTTATATCTAATAATGACAAGTGTGAACATGGTGATAAAACTAAATTATTTATTATATATGAAAAATTTACACATTTAAGTATAAATGACGTATTTAGAATTAAGAATATTGAAAAAAATTCTAATAATTTATATTAATACTATATATATATATATATATATATATATATATATATATATATATATATATATATATATATTAAATTGTGTATAAATTGTATATATGCAATATGCAATATATATATATATATATTATATATATATATATATATATATATATATATATATATATATATATATATATATATATATATATATACAATATACATTTTATAACAATTAAAAAAATTATTAGAATTTCACAACTTTGAGAATTTTATAGATTTGAAAAGTCAAAACTATCAGTTAATGTGTTTTCAACAAACTTCAGTTACCATTTTATTGTTATTTTTTTAACTGAATAATATCTTTACAATAACATTTTTATATTATAAATTGTAGTCCATATATGACCTTAATTTATAATATTAAAATAATTTTATATATTACATATATAACATTAAATTGCGTATATAAAAATATGAAACAAATTCTAAAATTAATATAACAAAATATAAATGATATAACAAATTTCAAATTTCTTAGAATTTTTAATTTACAATTTTAATGAAATAATTAATATTAAAACATTTTATTGCACTTATAACATGAAATTATTTATAATAAAAAGATGATCACTAATAAAACACATACGTTACAAATTATATACCATCATTTTAAAATAAATAAGAATTATTTATTTATAATACTAAAATAGAATTAATATTAATGCATTATATATAAAACAAATTGTTTATAATATAAAATTATACAATGTATATAATATACAAGTTAAGTTTTATAACAATTATAGAATTAATTAGGATTATTTTTATAATATGTTAATGAAATAATTAATTAGTAAGTAATATTTCTTTGGGTGACTTACAAGTGTGAACATGGTGAAACATAAATTAATTTCATCACAATTTTAATAATTTGATACATTTGAAAAGTCAAAACTATCAATAAATTATTTAAATTAAATTAATTAAATATTACTTTGAGATGATCCAAATATAATATTTAAAGAATTGTATATATTACATATATAATAATAAATGATTTACATGAAAAAACTGAATCAAATTATAAAATGTTTGAAACAAAATATAAATTATATAAAAAATTTTTTATTTATTAGAATTATTAATTTACAATATATTAATAAAATAAGAAATGAATACTTATAACAATAAATAATTTATTATATATATATATATATATATATATATATATAGTAAATGATAAATATTGTAAATGACTGACAAGTGTGATCTGATACAACTCTATTCATCTATTCATTTAATCATAAAAATGTAATAATTTGATCAAGTTGAAAAGTCAAAACTAACAAACTTTAGTGATCATATCATTAAGTAGAAGTACAGTAGAAATGATTGTAATGTATTATGTAGAGTATCATTTCATCAAGTACAGAGACACCTGAGAAAATTTGTTGTGAATTAAATTAATTAAATATTACTTTGAGATGAACAAAATGTAATATTTAAAGAATTGTATATATTACATATATAATATTAAATGATTTAAAAATAGAGAGTATAAAAAAAAAGAGTATAAAAAAAATCTGTATGAAACAAAATATAAATGATAAAACAATTTTTACATTTATTAGAATTATTAATTTACAATATAACATAAAACACACACACATTTTATATATATATATATATATATATATATATATATATATATATATATATATATATATATATATATATATATATACTGTTTTGTTTAGTTTTTTTAAATAAATAAGAATTATTTATTTATAATAATAAAATAAAATTAATATTAATGTATTATATATAAAACAAAATGATTTATATTTTAAAAATCTGAAACTAATTCTAAAATGTATTAAACAAAATGATATAACAATTTTTACATTTATTAGAATTATTAATTTACAATATATTAATAAAATAAGATATTAATACTTATAACAATAAATTATAATAAAAATGATTATATATAAAACACACACATTTTATATATATATATATATATATATATATATATATATATATATATATATACACATTGTTTTGTTTAATAAAAAATAATTATTTATTTATAATATATTAATACAGTTTAATATTAATAAATAGGTTAAGTTATATTGTAAATGACTGACAAGTGTGATCTGATGCAACTCTATTCATTTAACCGCAAAAATTTTATAATTTGATCAATTTGAAAAGTCAAAACTAACAAACTTCAGTGATCATATCAGTAAGTAGAAGTACTGTAGAAATGATTGTAATGTAGTATGTACTGTATCATTTCATCAAGTACAGAGACACCTGAGAAAATTTGTTGTGATGGTTTTCCCCTTCAGCAGACGTTATTCCCAACCGCATCTGACGTTCAACACAATTACAGTTTCAAGCACATCGCGGCCGACCTCCCTCTGTAATTAACTAATTGATTTGCGCTCGTTCATCCGTGCCTTTTTCCAAAGAAGACCGCTGTTCAGGCCAGCTGCTGGAGGCCAAGGTGAAATATGGGCTAACGTGACTTTGACAAATATCTTAGAGGAAGAAAGATGGCCCTCGCGCTCCTGACTCCACAGATCTGGTGGAGGTCAGCTCTGGAATGGGGCTGATTAGAAACTTTCCAACTGTAAACCCGTCACAGCGTCTTCCTGAAGAGGACAGAATGGACCGGAAACATTGATGTAATAAGCTCAATAATAGTTAACGCCACAAGGCCACGGAAGGCAGCCGTTCTGACGGCCGGAGCGAGTTGGGGGTTATTGGAAAAAGACACCTAATGTATTTTTTTGTAATTAAATCTACAGTTTCACCTCAGAAATCGATATGAATTGCCGTCATAAAGCACGGCTAGTGAGCAGGACGCCGACTGCAAAGCCTCTGAAGCTTAATGTCGGAGAGTAAGCGCTACGCCGTAAAATGGATTAATAAGTATTAGCGTTAAGGCGAAGACATTTCCGGGCTCTCCGTACCGTTTTTTTTGCGAGAGGTTTCTCATAAAATGGCATAAACATTAAAGTTAGTAGACCTTTATATGTTAGCAGTGGCGGTGCTTGTAAACTGCATTTTATTGAAAAGGTCAATTTACTTTTTCACAGCTCAGGGTGTGAAATACTGCAGAAAAACAGTGATTTAGACCATCAGGATGGTGCTCATAAGGCTTTGTTGCCAAAAACTTTTTTACTTTTTTTTTTTTTTAGACCTTGTTCAGTATTTAAATTGGATCTTGTTAAGGCTAAAGTAAGCGTCTCTCTTACTGTTGCAAATACTTAGGTTTATGTGTGTCATGGACGTGAATGATAGATGAATAATGTGGCTTGTTGAGAAGAAGTGTGCTTAACTCTTTTAAGTGATAAGAAAAAAACAGGCCAAAATCCCACGGACTTACATTAAGGGAGAGAATTGAGCCTTGTCTAAGCCTCTTTTGACTAGCATTTTATATGATTAAAAAAACTGTATTGATATTGTGGAAGAATAATTACTGATTTCTTATAATGGAATGTTTTGAATTTTTTCTTTTTAAGAATTTTCAAAGTGTTCCAGTAAAGTAATGAAACAATATTAAAATTCTTATAGTTAAGCACTTACTTATTTTCATTTTGTCCCCTTTAACCGGAAATGTATGATATTAAAATTAAATATTACTCCTCCACCCAAACCAAATTATACAAATAAGAAAATAAATAAATAAATTAATAAATATATATGGCTGATAAAATAACAAAGGATTATATTAAAGTTTTCTACTATTTTCCCATTGTTTTGTCGATAAACTGAAAAAAAAAGATATTAAAGTTCTATATGTTCTATATAGGTTTTTTTTTTTTTGTAAATAAATTATTAATTATAAAATGTTGAGAAATTGGAAATTAGGAAGAAATTGGGAATAAAATAAAGATATATATGTTATGGCAAATAACCTGCCAAATGAGTGATATTAAAGTTCTATACTGTCTTTCCTAAATAAAATAAATATAAAATGTTATGACCAGAAACCTGACAAGTGAACAATATTAAACAATATTACTGTTTTTTTTTTATTTATTTTTTTTTATAAATTATTAAATATAAAATGCTATTGTTCAGAAATTAAAAAAAACAACAACAAAATTATAAAATAAAACTTTTTTAGAAATAAAATAAATCTAAAATATTCTGGTTCTGGCCAATAACCTGACAAATGAACAATATTAAAGTTCTATATATTTTTTTATAAATAAACAAGTAAAAATAAATGCTGTTGTTAAGAAATTAATAAAAATAAATAAATAAATTTGAAATGTAATAGCCAATAACCTGACAAATGAATGATAAATAATTTATTATATATAAAATGCTATTGTTGAGAAAATATATATTTTTAGAAATAAAATAAATATAAAAATATTATGGCCAATAACCTTACAAATGAAGAATATTAAAGTTCTGTACAATTTTTTTTCTAAATAAATAAGTAACAATAAAATGCTGTTGTAAAGAAATTTAAAAGAAAAACTTTTAGAAATAAAATAAATATAAAATGTTATGGCCATTAACCTGACAAATAAATGATATTAAAGTTCTATACGTTTTTTTTTTTCTAAATAAATTATTAAATATAAAATGCTATTGTTAAGAAATTAAAAATAAATAAATAAAAACATTTGGGGAAAAAAAAAGTAAATATGAAATGTTATGGCCAATAACCTCACAAATGTTTATTTCTAAATAAATTATTAAACAAAATGCTATTGTTGAGAAATAAAAAAAAAAAAAAAAATCTTTTTTAAAAATAAAATAAATATAAAATCACATGGCCTATAACTTGACAAATGAACAATATTAAAAATTATTTATTCAAAATTTTTCTAAACTGTTTATTCTAAATAAATTTTTAAATATGAAATGCTATTGTTGAGAACCCAACAAATGGATGATATTAAAATTATATACAAAATAAAAAAGAAAAAGATTTTTAAAAAGACCTAGAAGATTATATATAGAAGATTAAAAGCTAAAATCGGACACTTTAAATGCTACCAGTGAATGATGATGTGGCGTATAAAAACTGGATATTAATTTCGAGATTTGCTTAAAAAAATCTCAAATTAAAAAACTGTATGAATATATATATATATATATATATATATATATATATATATATATATATATATATATATATATATATATAAATAAATATAAAATCAGTGTAAAAATCTTGTGTGTAAAGCTGTGATTCGCTTGCGTCTCATTAGTCTTTTGTGGTTCTCAGTAATAATATGGTAGCGGGAAGGCAGCAGAGGATTATAACTCCATTAAAGCACGCATTGTACATCATCCAGTCTATTGTCTGCATGCTGCAAATGGTGATGAATGTTATCCAGACTGCAGTGTAGTGTGACAGGAGCAGAACTCGTCAGTGGTAACTATTATCTCTTCTCACTCCAGCACATGCAGTGTTATATTTAAGCACACATGCCTCCTCAGTGCTTTATTTTATGCCGTCTTATTTGGCCCCACCGCTGAGAGCTCATCAGGGCCGACAGCGGGGGCTGAGAGGAATATTGCTCTGAGGCAGGAATGTTGTAGAGACGTCTCTGTTGGGGGGTGACGTGTGTCGTATGGTTTGTGATTATGTACGGGGGGCAGGAGTGTGCACTCAATCACTTTTTCCTGCTGTCTTTGAATCTGTTGGTCAAATATAAATGTCACAGGGTCTTTAAGCTACTGTTGTGTTCTTCTTCTTAAATATTCCAACTTCAGTGCAAATGAGTTCATTCAGCAGTATTGTTCGGTACCACAAAATTAATTTCTTTTTCATTAAAAAAAGAAAGCTTGAGGTTACAATGAGCAACTGACAGTGGATGTGAAGGGGGCCAGTGCTTAAACATAAAATACTCAACTTCTAAATAATATAAGCAAGGTTATTATAGGCAACTAGGACTAAAACCATTTTTTTTTCACTTTAAACATAAAACATACTCACTTTTTCAATATTATAAATAGGGTTATTATAGTTAACTCAAACTAAAACCATTTAGAAAAAAATCTTACATTTTTTTAAAAATAAAAAACAGAAAGGTTTCTTGAAATATATAATAAACGTTAACTGAAATAAGATCCGATATTAAAATGTTTAAGATTAAAAATACTCCCTTTTTAATAGGGTTAATAATAGTTAACTAAAATTAATACCATTTAAAAAAGTTTAAATAAATAAATAAATAAATGTTACTTGAAATAAAATTTTAAAAACTTTAAACATAAAATACTCACTTTTTCAATAATATAACCAGGGTTATCAAAGTTAACTAAATCTAAAACTATAATAATAATAATAATAATAATAATAATAATAATAATAATAATAATAATTGTTACTTGAAATAAAATAAACATTAACTGAAATAAAATAAAATAAAATATTAAAAGCATTCAACATAAAATACCCACTTTTTAAAATAATATAATCAGGGTTATCAAGGTTAACTAAATTTAAAACTATTTAAATAAATAAATGTGTTACTTGAAATTAAAAAAAAAAAAAACATTAACTGAAATAAAACAAAATATGAAAAACTTTAAACATAAAATACTCACTTTTTAAAAAAAATGTAACCAGGGTTATCAAAGTGAACTAAATCTAAAACTATTAGAATAAATTAATAATAATATTAATAATAATAATAATTGTTGTTACTTAAAATAAACATTAAACATAAAAACTTTAAACATAAAATACTTTTTTAATAATATAACCAGTTATTATAGTTAATTAAATTTAAAACTATTAAAACAAACAAACAAATAAATAAATAATTGTTACTTGAAATTAAAAAAAAAAAAAAAAAACATTAACTGAAATAAAATAAAATATTAAAAACTTTAAACAGAAAATACTCACTTTTAAAAATAATATAACCAGGGTTGTCAAAGTTAAATAAATCTAAAACTATTAAAATAAATTAATAATAATAATAATAATAATAAGAAGAATAAGAAGAAGAAGAAGAAGAAGAAGAAGAAGAAGAAGAAGAATTGTTACTTATAATTAACATTAACTGAAATAAAATATAAAAAACTTAAAAATAACATAAAATACTCACTTTTTAAATAATATAACCAGTTATTATAGTTAACTAAATCTGAAACTATTAAAATGAAAGAAAGAAAGAAAGAAAGAAAGAAAGAAATAATCGTTACTTGAAATAAAATAAAATATTAAAGACTTTAACTTATAGTTAACTAAATCTAAAACTGCTGAATGAATGAATGAAATAAATATACATTATCTGAAATAAATAAAATATTGAAAATATCATTTCTCATTTTAATGTAGTTTAACTATAATAAATAAAATATAAAAATGAAAAAAAAAAAAAAAAAAAAAAAAGCCTACTAAAAAAGACAAGTGTGGTCATTTTAGTGTGACAAAATTGCTAAACTTTCCTGTATATTAGTATATCCAGTTTTATGTTGTTGCCATGATACTGTAATGCAATAAATGCTAAAACAACTGTTAAAATGATAACAAGGCTTTACAGCTCAAATAACGCACACATTCCAACAGAAAAATTAATATAAAGGCTTTTATTAAAAAAAAAAAAAAAAACATTACCTTTCTGGGGGTTTTTTTCTTCATTTCTTAAAAAATTGGCCTTTCACTTCAATTGTAAGTGCCTCACTGTGACCTTTTTTTATTTGAAGAAAGATGAGTAGAATTTTTAAACTTTTTAAAATTTATTTATGCTGCTTTCAGGTTGTTTCTGAGTCTGAAACTGTTAGGACACAGACAGAATTCTTCATAATAACCAGAATTTTAATTTTAGCTTTAAAAACACCCCGTCAAAACAGACAGTAGAAGCCATAACTAAATAGTAATCCCATCTGTTAAAAACAGCATGAAAAAGCCAATGATGGTAGGATTCTCAACCTTTGATACCGCAACAGATGCTCTCCCATGAGAGGAAGAGACCGCCCCAGAAAAGCAGTCTTCCTCCTCTTTAGTTTCCGCTTCTATCAGTCCGGCTCTATTTGATAGTTATTCAATGTCTCGCTTGTTTGCACCACATCTGCCTCCTACCACCCCCTCAAAATCAATACTAAGAAACTGTGTCTTATAGATGATTAAAGCGAGTTGCCGACTGCAGATATGTCATCCTTGAAAAGCCAAATCGGTCTTAGCCAGCAATACAGTTGCAAAGTGTTTTCTTGATTAATTGCTTGTCTGAAATTGTCGATTGGCATCATTATTTGCCATTATTACGTTCATCAACTTTTCACATCAGGAGCTTATTTAAACTGTCCGCAAGACGCACTGGGACCTGAATAAAAAAAAAGCATGATATGGAAAACTCATTTTGATTTTAATATCTTTAATATGTGTGGTTTTGCTTCTTAAAGACAACATTAAATGACATTCACAACGCATTTAACTTCTGTAATGTGATGTATTCTGCCTGCAGAAAATTCATTTTAGGCCATCTGCACATTTCCATTGTGAAGGCTGTTCAAAAATACCAAAGCAGACAAAACACTAAAGTAGCATTACATAAAAAAAGATTATTTATTTATTTTTTTGTTTCTTTGTTTACTCAGTAACTAAATGCAACATGCTAACATCAAAATATTGAAAATTCAGATTTTCAGAGGCAAAGAACATAAATATGTTATATTACTGTTTCCAAACCTGTCATTTTTTCATAAAAATTTTGCAGTGTTAGCTTAGCAACATGTTAATATCAAGCTAATGAAAAATCAGTCGCAAGTCAAGCTTTGGTTACATAACTTGTAAATCGAGCTTTGGTCATGTAAACAAAAAAGAAAATTTACTTCAGAGGCAAATAATGTAATTATGCTACTTTTCTAGAAACCTATTATTTGTTTTCTTTAAAATCTAGCTTTTTTGCAGTGTTAGCAACATGCTAATATCAAACTATTGAAAAATGTTAATCGAGCTTTGGTCACATAAGCAAAAAATAAAACTTTCTTCAGAGGCATAGAATGTAATTATGTTACTTTTCTAAAACCTTTTTTTTTTTCATAAAAATCTAGTCTTTTGCAGTGTTAGCTTAGCAACATGCTAATAACAAATTATTGAAAAATAAGTCATAATTCAAGCTTTGGTTATATAAGCAAAAAAGAAAACTTGTTTAAGATTCAAAGAATGTAATTACGTTGTTATTCTAAATAACCTATTATTTGTTCATAAAAATCTAGTCTTTTGCAGTGTTAGCTTAGCAACATGCTAATAACAAATTATTGAAAAATAAGTCATAATTCAAGCTTTGGTTATATAAGCAAAAAAGAAAACTTGTTTAAGATTCAAAGAATGTAATTACGTTGTTATTCTAAATAACCTATTATTTGTTCATAAAAATCTAGTCTTTTGCAGTGTTAGCTTAGCAACATGCTAATAGCAAGCTTTTGAAAAATCAGTTGTAAGGCAAGTTTTGGTTGCATAAGAAAAAAAACTTACTTCAGAGGCAAAGAATGTAATTACATTACTGTGCTGATACTTTTTTTTAAAATAAAAATATAGCCTTTTTGCAGTGTTGGCTTAGCAGCATGCTAATATCCAACTATTGAAAAATCAGCCACAAGTCGAGCTTTGGTTGCATTAGTGAAAAAGAAAACTTACGTCAGAAGCAAAGAATGTAATCATGTTGCTTTTCTAAAACGTTTTTTTTTTTCTTAAAAATCTAGCCTTTTGCAGTTTTAGCTTAGCAACATGCTAATAACAAACTATTGAAAAATAAGTCATAATTCAAGCTTTGGTTATATAAGCGAAAAAGAAAACTAGAGGCAAAGAATCTAAATACGTTACAGTTCTAAAATCTTTTTTAAATAAAAATCTTTTTTACAGCATTAGCTTAGCAACATGCTAATGTTAGACAGTTGAAAATGAGTTGAAAGTCGAGTTTTGACTGCTTAAGCAGAAAAAATAAACTACTTTTGGAGGCAAAATTCATAATTACATTACTGTTCTAAAACTTTTTTTTATAAAAAAAAATCTAGCATTTTTTTATAGCATTAGCAACATACTAGTGTCAGACAATTGAAAATCAGTTGTGAGATGAGTTTTGGTTACATAAGCAAAGAAAAATATATATTACAGAGGCAAAGAACCTAATCACATTACATTTCTGTTTCAAAAACCTATTTATTTATCTATTTATGTATTGCAGCCTTAGCTTAGCAACATGCTAACATTAAACTATTGATAAATCAGCTGTAAATCTTGGCTACATAAGCAGAAAAAAAGAAACTACTTTTGGAGGCAAAAATCGTAAGAACGACACTGTTCCAAAACCTATTATTTTTTTTTATAAAAATCTATCTTTTTACAGTATTAGCTTAGCATCATGCTAATATCAACCAATTGAAAAGTCAGTCATAATTTGTGCTTTGGTTACATAAGCAGAAAACCTTACTGTTCTAAAAGCTTTTTTTTTTTTTTTTTTTTTTATCAATCTTTTTTACAGCATTAGCTGTAAAAGTCAAGTTTTTGTTATAGAAGTGGAAAAGAAAACTAATTTCATAGTCAACAAATGTAAATATATTACGTTACTGTTCCAATTGTTTCATAAAAATAGTATTGTTTTTAGGGCTGTCAAACGATTAATCGCGATTAATCGCATACAAAACAAAAGTTTGAGTTTGCCTAATATAAGTGTGCGTGCTGTGTGTAATTATTATGTATATATAAATACACACAAATTAATGTATATTTTTAGGGGAAATATGTTATTTTTGTATAAATTATTTTAATTTATATATAATAAAAATTATATAAAAATGATAATAAATACATATACTTGTAAATATTTCTGCAATATATACATGAATGTGTTTTTATTTATATATACATAATAATTACACACAGAACACACACATTTATTAGGCAAAGTCAAACTTTTATTTTGTATGCGATTAATTGCGATTAATCGTTTGACAGCCCTAATTGTTTTGGAATGTTAGCTTAACATCATGTTAACATCAAACTGCAAGCTAGCACACAAGTTTTGGAGCATAGTTTGTTTTTATGGTATCAAGATGTGTAATTTTGCTCTGCGCCTGCTATCATCCCAAAAGTCCTTCTGTGAAACGGGTTCTCGTCCAGTTTCTGCCTTTCTGAAAGCCTGAGGTCTCAATCTATAACCCCAGCAGCTGGTGTGTCCTCACCACCCATAACGCTCTCCTACCTGCTCGCGCTTTTAATTATGCTAAGTGCTAAGCGCGTCAACCTTCAGCGGCATGCAGAAAGATGTCACTTTTATAAATTGCAGCTTCCCTCCTCTGTCACTGGTTCCTGTCACAGTTTTAATTAAACAGAGAGAAAGAGAGACTTACGGCCAGCCAGCAGATTTGATTGGGGTTTGAAGGCCGGAGGGGATTAAGACAAAAATGTCATTCGGAGTGGGAAAGAAGATCAGCATGCGGACAATTCACGCACATCTCTATTCGCACGACATTAAGACAGTTGGCTTAGGTATTAATAAGTCATTTTAGAAGATGTGGTGGAGAGTATAATGTTATTTTGATCGACATAATCGTTTACGTGAGCATGTTTTCAACATGAAACTGTATTTCAGCCTATTTATGTATTATGTGGTGTGTTTCTGAGTGATACTTGATATTCACAAATGTGGGGCTTACAAAGTGGGCATTAAAATACAAGGTTTGAGTCAAAATGAATGCTAAATAGCTATTTGGCAATTGGTTAACCTTTTCCAATAGCCTGGGTGGCCACAGTGACATCATCAAAAAAGAAAGTAGGTTTAATTTTGATAAAAGTTAATGAAGAGAAAATTGATTTTTATTAAGAATTACGTACACTGAATGTAGCATTCTAACAAATCTAGCATTTATTTATTACAGTGTTAGCTTAGCAACATGCTAATATCAAACTAATGAAAATAATTTGAGTTTGTTACATAAGCAAAAAAGAAAACCTGTTTAAGAGGCAAAGAATGTTTACATTACTGTTCTAAAACCTTTTATTTTTCATAAAAATCTAGCATTTTTTACAGTGTTAGCAACATGCTAATATCAAACTATTGAAAAATCTGTTGTAAATCAAGCTTTGGTTACGTAAGCGAAAAAGAACTTATTTAAAAGCAAAGAATGTATTTACGTTACTGCTCTAAAACCTATATATATATATTTTTTTTAATAAAAATCTGGCATTTTTTTTTTTTTTTTTTACAGTGTTAGCTTAGCAACATGCTAATATGAAACAATTGAAAAATCAGTCGTAATTCAAGGTTTGGTTGCATAACCAAAAAAGAAAACTTATTTAAGAGACAAGAATGTAATTTTGTTTCCATTCTAAAACCTATTATTTCTTTTTAAAAATCTAGCAATTGTTTTTACAGAGTTAGCTTAGCAACATGCTAATATAAAACTATTGAAAAATCAGTTGTAAATCAAGCTTTGGTTACGTAAGCGAAAAAGAAAACTTATTTAAGAGCAAAGAATGTATTTACGTTACTGCTCTAAAACCTATATATACATTTTTTTAAAATAAAAATCTAGCATTTGTTTTTACAGTGTTAGCTTAGCAATATGCTAATATGAAACAATTGAAAAATCAGTCGTAATTCAAGGTTTCGTTGCATAACCAAAAAAGAAAACTTATTTAAGAGGCATGGAATGTAATTTTGTTTCGGTTCTAAAACCTATTATTTATTTTTAAAAATCTAGCAATTGTTTTTACAGAGTTAGCTTAGCAACATGCTAATATAAAACTATTGAAAAATCAGTTGTAAATCAAGCTTTGGTTACGTAAGCGAAAAAGAAAACTTATTTAAGAGCAAAAAATGTATTTACGTTACTGCTCAAAAACCTATATATATATATATTTTTTTTTTTTAAATAAAAATCTAGCTTTTTTTTTTTTTTTTTACAGTGTTAGCTTAGCAACATGCTAACATGAAACAATTGAAAAATCAGTCGTAATTCAAGGTTTGGTTGCATAACCAAAAAAGAAAACTTATTTAAGAGGCATGGAATGTAATTATGTTTCTGTTCTAAAACCTATAATTGTTCAAAAAAATCTAGCATTTTTTTTTTTTTTAACAGTGTTAGCTTATCAACGTGCTAATATAAAATTATCGAAATATCAGTTGTAAATCAAGCTTGTTGCACAGTTGCTTTGGTTACGTAAGCGAAAAAGAAAACTTATTTAAGAGGCAAAGAATGTATTTAAGTTACTGTTCTAAAACCTATATATATAAATACTTTTAATAAAAATCTAACATTTTTTTTTACAGTGTTAGCTTAACAACATGCTAATATCAAATAATTGAAAAATCTGTCATAATTCAAGGTTTGGCTGCATAACCAAAAAAGAAAACTTATTTAAGAGGCAAGAAAGTAATTATGTTTTGATTCTGAAACCTATTATTTTTCAAAAAAAATCTAGCATTTTTTTTTTTTTTTTTACAGTGTTAGCTTAGCAACACGCTAACATAAAACTATTGAAAAATCAGTCGCAAGTCCAGCTTTGGTTATGTAAGCAAAAAAGAAAACTTATTTAAGAGGCAAGAATGTAATTATGTTTTGATTCTGAAACCTATTATTTTTTAAAAAAAAAAAATGTAACATTTTTTTTTTTTTACAGTGTTAGCTTAGCAACATGCTAACGTATTCATGTAATTAATAAATAAATTACAAAAACTTTAAAATTAACTAAAAAATGTAAAGCAAATATAAACTAGTTGAAAAATAATATTTATAAATACTATTTATAAATACATATATTCTAAATAGTATATTCTGTAAATAATGCTAAAATAAGACTAGACTTTAAGGTAAAAATAAATAAATAAAAAAAACGCCTCATCCTATTTTGCTTAAGTAATTAAATTTCATAGACGACAGAAATGATCGGATTGTACTTTTCATTGAAAAAACATAAAGCAATGAGATGAGGAACATATATTACAGTAAATATGACCAATTTTAAATCCTGTTTACTTGACATTTTTTGACCCCTCTTCTTCAATTTTCTAAATATCAACGCTCCAATATCTCATTCCCATCCTGTCAGTGTTATCTGCTGTTCAATTCATTCTGGTCACCCTCTGTCTCTCTGACTCTCTCCGTCTCTAATTCTCTTCCTCGCCTTGATATCTCCTGTACAGCAGGGCCAGCAGCTTCTCTCTCTGTACTCCTGATCGTATCAGACGTTTTCCATCAGTCTGCCTCGCATTGATGTCTACTACAGTACATCCAGTTCCACAAACGAGAGAAAAAGGGTGAGGGGGAAAAGAAAAAAAACCAAAAAACTAGAGTCTTGGACTAAAATAATGGATCTGGATGTAATGGAGCATGATGTTCCCTCAGAGCAAAGAGCCGTTTAAGTGGCATCAGAGCTTCTGTCCACATCTAAGACCAGCTGAGCACTGGCCAGAAACTCAGCACTCGCATTTGCCACTTTTTTTTTTTCGGGCGTGTGAAACTTTAGATAAAGGGAAGCTGGTCTCTGAGCTGCTGGATGGAGGAAACTTCTAGCTGAAGCAGCTTTTGAATAAGTTTCTATGTAATTAAATCCTCATTTACTCAAACTTTATGTGCTAAGCTTTGAATTCAAGAAGTTATGTTCTCAAACTCTCACCAGCCAGGAAGGACATCAAGGTTACTTTTTCAACCTTCTCACCACCTTACCTGAGGGCTGATGCTCCTCACTCTCTGAACTTACATCATTCCTCACCACAGCTGTGTAGCTGTGTACTGTACATATCTGAAGACTTTTTCCTTGAGCTTTTTAAATAACACTTTTGATGTTACTATATAATCATAGATACAATTAATCTAAATTATAAATTAGTTTGATTCATAATGATGTATTAGTGATGTCAAAATTAACGCGTTAATGCATGTTTCATTTTTTCAGTTTAACGTTAATATTTAACGCAATTTCTGGAAACATACTGAAATTTACTACAGAAATGATCAAACACTAAATTCTGAATTAAATAATCTTAAGTTAAAGTGTAGTGTTTGTTAACTTTATTCAATTTCTGTATATTTATTATTTGCTTAAGGGTACAGGTAGATGAATATAATGTTTATTATGTGAAGATTGTTTAATTTAAGTTCACTTAAATTAAAAGTCTATGAAATATTAAAATTGACGAATTAGATGTAAAAAATGTATAGAGACATCAGGAGTATTGGTATCAGTGATATTTCAGTCATAAAAAAAAAAGCGATTAAACAAATATATATATATTTAATATGAGACAGATTGATTATTGTTATGAACATTATTATTATTTTAATTAATAATTCACAACAACAGCAACAACAATAATAATTAATATTATTATAAATTATCACAATAATTATTAATATTATTATAAATTGACATAATAATAACTATATCATTGAGAATATTCTCTGTGATATTGTTTTTATGGTCATTTATAATTCTAATTATGCGTATTATTATTATTATTATTATTATTATTATGCTTATTATTATTATTATTATTATTATTATTATTATTATTGTACATTAATATTAATTTGATTCATAATAAAAATAATAGCAACAATAACAATGCCAATACTACTGATGACTATTGATGATATTATTATTATTATTATTATTTATAATGATATTAATTATTATTATTGTAAATTAATATTAATTTGATTAATGATAATATCACTAATAATAATAACAAGTGCATTATTATTATCATTATTATTATTAAAATTTATAATTTACAACAACAATAATAATTAATGCTATTATAAAATATAATAATAATAATATCATCGAAAAAATAAATATTTCTTGATTATATTTTGTTATTATTATTATTATTATTATTATAATTTATTATGATATTATGAGTCTGTTTTTGCAAATAAACTCTTCATATATAACAACAAAAACAAAATAAAATAATAATAATAATAATAATAATTATTATTATTATTATTATTATTATTATTATTATTATTTTATTTTTTATTTATTTTTTATTTATTTATTTATTTTTTCACATTAGGAGTATGATGTAAAGGATGCTCTCAAAAATTGAGGAACAAATGTACATTTATTTCTAGGAACATCCCTGATCGTGTCAGACTGACCTGAACAGTTTCAGCACCAAAGACATTAGCCAATCATAGTAGAGGCCATTTACATAAAAATAGACTGCAGTTTGTTTTAGGGTGAACCTGCATTATGTTTGGTTTTCATGCAAGTAAAAAAAAAAGGGGGAAAAAAAAAACATTATTTAAGCAGTTTTATTAATGGCGAACTTTAGCTTTTCTGTTTCATATAATTTTCTTCTTCTAAATGCTGACCTGCAGTGTAACGGCAAACTCAATCACCTACTATATTGTGGAAAGGATTATGCATGTGTTAAAGTGTATTTTGGTATTGTATTTTAGCATATTCGACATTTACTGTTAGTTTGATGTCCCATGATTTACACCTCCCTCACCTCTTAACATTTCGTATGTATTACTCCAGATTTGTCCTATAAACCAAGACACTCATAACAGTTTTTTACAGTGATTCTCCATCTCTTTGAGTGCAAGTATCTAGTTTCTTTCAGACACTGTGTGTCTGTAGGCTAAAGCTAAATTCTTTCTACAGTTAATGTCCCTGTTTCTATTGTGCATGATCGATTAGTGTGCTTCATTTTTTTCAAAGCTGTTTTCATGGTCTTTCATAATAGTATCCTTCATTAAGCATATAAAGGATGCGCGGACACAAACGCACACAGTCTATTAGTGTAGAGTTGGAGCACTCAAAGATAAGTCATTTCCACATGTAATGGAGTCCACGTGCCTCACTGCAGGATGTGTAATTTGATGTAATGCCATTAATGGCCCGAATTAAATCAAATATTCTTGGGCTGAATCCCCTCACGGTTGAAGCGAGAGCAGATGGAAGGTAAATATCTTCAAAGAAGTTAAATATCTCCATATCTCATCTATCCAGCTTTTATTAACCCCAATTCTCAGAGCCATATTGTCTTTTGAGCTTTGCGAGAAGTGGGTTTTACTGGAAATAAAAAAAGAGAACTTGCTGAACTTATTAGTCTGGAAGTTTGTGGTAAAAAGTGTGGTAAGTTTGTGTTTTTTTTTTTTTTATTGAAAGACAAAATTGTATTCAGCAAGGATGTGCTAAATTGATGTTATTTAAAAAAAAAACCCATTTGAAACTAAATCCTAAGAATCAAACCTTCCAGTTCAATCAACATTTTAATGAGGTTTAACACAGAGAAACCGCCGAAGTACTTCTTGTTTTCATGGGTCACATAAAGCACATTACATTGACAGCAAAATATCACACATATCTTCTATATCACCCGGCTCTAGTGCAAAGTTTACTTGCAAATCTACTCAACCAGACCAAAAATGGCAATTGTGATAGCAGCAACCAATTATTTAAACTTCCACTTTCCCTGAAGGTGCTGCCCGTATCAGAGGTCTCGCTTGCTTGCTTTCTCTTTCCGTCGTTGTTTTCTTTGGTTGCTGAATTAAGATCGGTCTGCAAGAGATCGAACTGCTCTCCAGCGTGCGGCTGAAAGACCCAATTTAACCAGGATCGGTAAAACCTAACGCCTGAGAGGAATGATCTTAGAGAGTCTAAGTGGCCCTATGTAGCGCATATCTGCTTTCACGCGCTCTCTCTCTGCAGGCTGTTATTTGACTACTAGCTTCCTGTGGATTGGGTCATTCTGTGCTACTTCCCATCCACTCCATCTGTTCTGTCCTTATTATTCTGAAGTGAGGACACTTGTGGATACTACTTAGCGTGTGTATATTATAAATTAACTCTCAGGGTCACAGATACCAACAGTCACTGGAATAGTTAAACAAGGAAGTTATAAATTACAATGTGCCTTTTAACCAAGGGACAGTTCACTCAAAAATTAAAGTCATAGATTACAAAGCTGTGTGACTTTCTTTTGTGGTGGGCAAAAGAAGAAATAATGTCTACGCTCTAAAAAAAAAAATGCTGGGTTAAGCAACCTAACTTGGATTATTTGGCAACCCAGTGCTGGGTAAATATTGGACAGAACACATGCTGGGTTATTTTGACCCAGCTGGTTGGGGTAAATGTTTTTACCTAAAATGCTGGATTGTTTTATTTAAGTCAACTATTGTTTAAAAATTATTATATTGCTGGCTTAAAGGAGAAGTCCACTTCCAGAACAACAATTTACAACTTTACCTTGTCATCTAAGATGTTCATGTCTTTCTGTCTTCAGTCGTGAAAAATTATGGTTTTTAGAGAAAGCATTTCAGGATTTTTTTCCATACAATGGACTTCATTGGTGCCCCGATTTTGAACTTCCAAAATGTCGTTTAAATGCAGCTTTAAAGGGCTCTAAACGATCCCAGACGAGGAAGAAGGGTCTTATCTAGTGAAACGATCTGTCATTTTTTTCGGAAAATAAAAATTTGTATACTTTTTAAGCACAAAATCTCGTGTAGCACTAGCTCTGGGATGCGCGTCCATGACGCTGCGTACTATTGAATTACGTCGAAAGGTCACGCGGAACAACACTGTTGCCAGTAAGTTACTGGAATTATGATTTACAGTAGCACAGTAGCAAACTGTATTTAATTTACAGTCGCAAAATGTACTGTTTTACAGTAAAATACTATTAAAAAAGTCAAATTCATCAGTATTCTACTGTAATTCATTTTAATATATATTTTAGTAGATTTTATAATTTTTATATTGAATTAATTTAAATTTATTTTATTTTACTCTACACAGGTACTACTGGCATTCAGTTAAAACAGACACAATAATTACAAAATATCAAATTCTTTATTTAAAACATTGCATGTGTAACACTTAAAAATACAGTCTTCCACTGGAACAGTGCATCTTCACCATTTCTCCTGTCTTAGGATGTTTCGCAGTGCATTATTTTGTATCACAAAGAATCTATAGGCAACAGAAACATAATGGGGAAAAAGACATGCAGCCAAAGAATACACAGTCATCTGCAAAACCCAGGTGCTGCTCCAAAACGTGGACACCACCTTTGCTCACCATCAACTTTGTTAGTGACAGAAATGTCTTCTCTGAAAAATAAGAAGTAGAAATGGCACACTTTTAAAAGGAAAACCCCACATAGAATACACAAATGCCTCAAAACCACAGTTGTTCTCTTGCCATGAACTATCAGCCTCAGTGTGGTTGGCATGCTCTTGTCTTTCTTGATGCTTCATTGCAGTTGCCTTTAAAACACACACACACACACACACACACACACACACACACACACAAAATGCAGTAAATCTTAAATTCCATTAAAAATTATAACAAACTAATTCTAAAACTAGAAAGGCAGCTAACCGTTAGCCATAAAACTTGTTTAACCTAGCTAACATATGATTTTATTTTCTCAATAGGCTACTGGCCAACATTAAACTACTAACACCACAAAATTTCACATTAGTTAACTTAATGTTAAAACAAGATAGGCGTTGCTCGTTAAAAATAATTTTAATTCGGTAACTTAATTCGGTAAGCTGACAGAACCGTTTGAAACTACAGCGCTGTTTACCATAGTAAAGTTTGTAACCAACATGTTGACGGGTAAATACTACTAGGTTAAACTGGTGTGTAAAAATGTGACAAACACTCAGACAAAAGTACATATATTTTTAACTTGCTGGTCTTAATCTCTCGTAAATTGTATCGACACACAGCGTAGATGTTCTCTGGAACTCATTCGCTCTCGCGGGTTCATCACCGGGCAAACGGCGCAGCACTGCCCCGCTGCTTCAGCACCTTCCTCGGACACGAGTGGCGCGGCGCGGTGCGGCAAACAAAAGGACAAACAGATTTTCCAATCATTACCAGCGATACAACACATCTGGTGTAGTCTTTCCCAAACTGTTGTGGCATTGTAGACAGGCAAATTGTGTCAATTCAAATATAATAAATAAGAAAAATAAAATGATCTCAATAGAACGCCGCCAATGAGGCCATTACAGCAAATACAGTAGCATACAGCAATTTTAAAAAATATAGTAAGTCTCTGTATGTGGGGTCTGACGTCACAGAAAATTCCTGTGATGCAATGGTTATTACAGTTATTTGCTAAAAAGGGAATTTGCAGTATTTTACTGGGTGATATACAGTTTATTACTGTAGAAATTACAGAAATGTCTAACAGTGTTACCCAATAAAATGACCCAACAAGCTAAACCCAGCTTTTTTTTTTTTTTTTTTTTTAGAGTGCTGAAAAACTACCAAGCACCTGGGCAAAAATATTGAAAACAACACAGTAAAATGACCCAACAGGCTGAACCCAGTATTTTGGTAAAAAAAAAAAAAATGAAAATAAAATAAATACCCCAGCATTTTGTTTATAGTGTAAGATGTTCTGAAATGCAGTGAAAGTAAATGGTGACCTCAGCTAGCAAGTTTTTTGAATATACACTGTTCTGAAAGTGGTTGCTAGAACTTTAGAAAATTTTTTTTTTTTTTTTTAAAAAATTCAAATGTGAGCAGTCAATGTGAATGTCAATTTATGTTTTTCTCACTGTTAATTATAAGATAACATTCTTTTTCTCGTCCTAAAGCTGTATGTTTACATGTATTTTACTGTAAAATTTCATGAAATGCCTAATTACAGTTTTCCATTCTATAGAGCAGGGGAACTTACCATTACCCAGTTAACAAGTTTTTATTGTACAGTCATCTTACCATTAAATTAATTACCATTAAAATTATGATTTTACATAGTGCGCATCATAAATTTAAAGTTGTTTTGTGGTGAACTTTTGTCCATTTTAAATGACTAGTTCCCTCCTGAATTACAGTTTCCTTATAATTTACTCACACCCATGTCATCCAAGATGTCTTTCTTTCTTCACATTTCTTCACACTTACTTTCTTCACATTTCTTCACACTTACTTTCTTCACATTTCGAAAAGAAATTAAGGTGTCTGAGGCAAAAAAATTCCAGGATATTTCTCCATATAGTGGACTTCAATGGGTACCAGTGGGTTGAAGGTCCAAATTGCAATTTCAATGCAGCTTCAGTGGAAATAAGGGTCCTATCTAGTGAAGTGATCTGTCATTTTCTAAAAAAGTAAAAATGTATATTTTTAACCACAAATGCTTGTATGCAACTTCACACATTGCGTAATCATGTTGGAAAGGTCACCACGTGTGCTCTTCCTCTGTGTAGAGCACATCTAATTTTCTCCTCCAACTTCAAAATTGTCCGACATCGATGTTTTGCTTTTTTTTTTTTGTAAAGGACGTTTGACTTTCCTTGCACATTTGCTTTCTAAACACTGGGTGGGTACTTCCACAACTATGCAATGCTTGAAGTCAAGCTAGTGCAAGACGAACATTTGTGAATGAAAAGTATATACATTTTTCTTTTTTTTTAGAAAATGACAGATTGTTTTGCCAAACAAGGCTCTTATTCCTCGGCTGGGATCATGTAAAGCCCTTTAAAGTGCATTGGAACTGCAGTTTGGACCTTCAACCCACTGAAGTCCACTATATGGAGAAAAATCTTGGAATGTTTTCCTCAAAAACTTTCTCTCTGAAGAAAGAAAGACATGAGCATCACGGATGACACGGGGGTGAGTAAATTAACAGGAAATTTTAATTCTGGAGTGAACTCCTTTAAAGCCTGACAGACCTATTCCTCATCAGCTTTTACTGTATAAAAGAAAACAGCATGAACATTCCTCAAATCATCTTCTTTTGTGTTTTACAGATGAAAAACTAACAAATTGAGGGTGAGTAAATAGCAAAGTTTTTTAGGGGGTCAGCTGTCCATTTAAATTGTGATTGTGATATCATATAAGAAAGGGTCTCTTAAAAACAAATATTGACAGCAGTAGTTGATTACTTTTTTGTTGTTGTTTTTTTTTTTTTTTTTTTAAAAAAAAAAAAAAGCAAAATGGGTGAAATAAGACAAAACAAAGATAAATGTGGCCTGTTTTTCCATCAGCTGTAGCCTAAATATTACAAGAGAAGAAAAACAACATGATTGACGCATTTGTCACCTACAGCAAATGTCACAGAAAGTGGCTCACCTAATTTAGCACAGAGTAACTTTTAATTGAAATGTTTTATGGGGGATTTGAAGTCCTGGTTTGTTTGACTGACGCTCTACACTTGCAGATAAAAAGAGACTTGTGGAAAATTCACCTCAATCTGCTGTTTGTTTGTAGTTTCTGTTTGTTTGACCTTACTGGCTTTTGAAAAGAAAATGAGGGATTTTTTATTTTCTTATTCTTTTTTTTTTCTGTAAAGGAAAAAAAACACAAATAAATAAAAAGTTGAATCCTTTACCTCCAGTTTATGCATAATACATTTAAAAATCTTTTAATTTTTTATTTATTTTTTTATTTTTTTGTTACTGATTTTTCCTCACTTTCATTAAAAGCAATCATAAGTTTCCTAAATTTTTCCCTATGCTCTCCCATGCCATGAGTGCTGCTATATGTCTTCTCCTCAGGAGATGTAATTCATCTTTGTAATTTATCACGGTTTTCGGCCGTTGAGCTCATTAATTAGTTCTTCCATTTGCCTTTTAGCTGTCATGGCAACATCGCAACTAGACTCTTGGCGTCACACAGGGCTTTCAAAATTAGCATCGCAGACTGTAATTTCTTATCAGGGCATTTTAACCCCGTATGTCACCTTTCATACAGTCCCACGGCTGCTATCTAATGAATAACGAAAAGCCTTTTGTTTTGTAATTAGCGATTAATTATCTTAATGAAAAGAGCGTTGTGTGAATGGCTACGTTTGTTTACTGCCATTCTTATTACTTGACACATTAATACAATGCAAAGCGAGATGTGTTCTTGTTGATGCGTTTCTTTTCTCTAATGCTTTTTGTTCCCCTGGGCTTTGTCGTCTCTCTATTCAAAGCTTAGTTTGGGAAGTAAAATGGTTGAGAATTACACACTTAGATAAGTCATTGTACTATAATTCAACGTTTTTCAGAGAACTGCCTGATGAAAGATTCTGCAAGCCTGACTGCACTTATAAAAATTCACAATGATTACGCAATGCAGTTCTCAAGAGACTTCTTGGCATGCACTTCAGTTCAGTACACTTTACAGGTGTGTGGTTTCGTATTCAATAAACTAATGCAGCTAATGCAAGGCCTTCCAAACTGACTGTTAATTCAGTTCAAGTGGTAATGTTCGAACGAAATAACAAAGCTCTGTTCAGAAACACTGTTAATAAAAGCTAAAGTGGACCTGTGTGTATCATATTCGATAATACGACCACTTTTATTCACCCTCTAGAACAAAAGATATAGATCTTAATGTTTTTAAGTGCACAGATACAGACTTTATGGTTTGGAGCATGCTCACACTTACAAGGATAGTTTAGCCAAAAGGGAAAATTACCCTATGATTTACTCACCCTCAAACCAACCTAGGAGTATATGACTTTCTTCTTTCAGAAGAATACAATTGGAGTTATATTTAAAAAATGTTCTGGCTCTTCCAAGCTTTATAATGGCAGTGAATGGCTGTTGACTTTTTAAAGTCCAAAAAAGTGCATCCATTCATCATAAAAAGTACTCCAAACATCTCTGGGGGGTTAATAAAAGCCTTCTGAAACGAATCAATGCCTTTAGTCAGAAAAATATTCATATTAAAAACGTTATAAACCATAATCTCTAGGATGTAGGCAAAAGCGGTGATGAGTGTGGAAGCACAGAGGAGAATTATGGGATATTTTCTTACACAAATGCATTGATTCACTTCAGAATGCCTTTATTAACCCCCGGAGCTGTGTGGAGTACTTTTTATGATGGATTGATGCACTTTATTGGACTTCAAAATCTCAACACCCATTCACTGCCATTATAAAGCTGGGAAGAGCCAGGACATTTTTTATATACTGTAACTCTGACTGTATTCATCTGAATAGATTAGCATTTTTATTCTTGTTAGAGCACTGTTTTTAGCATAGCAACATGCTAATAAAACTCCATTGGAATCAATTGTAAGTTGAGTCACCTGTGTGATTACCCTGAGGAACTCTACTTGTGTGGCCTGTGGATTTGTCACCTTAGTAGAGTATAATAAATCAGTCAATTGTTTAGGATGCTGTCTTGGAAGACTGCTGCCTACAGTATGTAGGGAGTAGATGGCACATCATTTTGTGCTAAATAAGTGCAAAGTCCCTCAGAACTTAATGGGAATATTGTATTAATGTCAGTGTATCACAAGCTATGTTTCCATCACCCTGTTTTTATGCGCATTTTGAAGTTTCGCGTCAGAAACCATTGATGGAAATGGCAAATTTAGAAATTTCGTTTTTGACTTGTGTGAAAAAGAGTTATTACCAATAATGGGAAATGGAAACACATTTGCCAAATAAATTCCACCACGCGTCAAAAAATTCATGTGACACTGTGGATAGGATGGGATAACTTGACTAACCAGTGGGCAGATCTCATTGCACAGCATCTGAAATGTTGTTTTTGGTTTTGGTCGATATTAAGCATTTTTAGTAATTCCCGATAAAATAATTTAAAAACATTTAAAAGAAGTTTTTGTCAGAGCCCTTGTTATTCTTAAATTTTCATTTTTACACCAGGCATATATATCGGTTCAAAATATCGGTTATCGGTCTACTTGATCTGTAATAATCAGTATTGCATTGGCCCTAAAAAACACATAATTTCTTAATTTTTACATTAATTTTCATTGTTACACTAGACATATATATTGGTTAAAAATATCAGTTATTAGTCTGCTTGATATGTAATAATCGGTATCGCATCAGGCCAAAAAAAAACATACATTTGTAATTTTGACATTAATTTTCATTTTTACACCAGACATATGTATCAGTTCAGAATATTGGTTATCGGTCTGCTTGATCTGTAATAATCGGTATCGCTTTGGCCCTAAAAAAACACAGATCATTTCTTAATTTTTACATTAATTTTAATTTTTACACCAGGCATATATAACGGTTCAAAATATCAGTTATTGGTCTACTTGGTATGAAATAATTGGTATTGCGTCGGGCCAAAAAAACACATTTTTTAATTTTGACATTAATTTTCATTTTTGCATCAGACATATGTATTGGTTCAAAATATCGATTATTGGTCTGCTTGATCTGTAATAATCAGAATCGCTTTCGCCGGTATTCGCTTTGGTTCAAAATATTGGTTATTGGTCTGCTTGATCTGTAATAATCGGTATCGCATTGTCCCTAAACATCATATATCATTTCTGAATTTTGACATTAATTTTAATTTTTACATCAGACATAAGTATCAGTTCAAAATATCAGTTATCGGCCTATTTGATCTGTAATAATCGGCATCGGCCCTGAATCGGCCCTTTTTTTTTTTTTAGTGCCAGTTTATCAAGAAGTGACGAGTTTGTTCTCTTTGACTCGTTGTCAAAGAGAATGTTTTATGCAATATTACAATTTTGTACATAAGTTGAATTTGCAACATTGGATGGAAACCCAGCTACAGCGTCTTTGCTATTTTTGTCTGGGAAGTCTAGAAAGTCATTTTACCCCCAGTCGCTGCACATGTTGTGATTGTAATTGAGAGTGTTCTCATTTCACTTTCAGCTAATAAAACTACTAGTACATTAAAATAAGATGGCTTCTCGAAGAATTGCTTTTTGAATTAGAGTGTTTTGTACACAACAGGATTAACAGTAAAACCTTGATACGCTCTTCAGGGATAATGACTGTGATAATGGCAATATGTGAAAAGCATTAATTTATGCATCAAATGTAGCCTAGGCTTGAATTTTTCTGTCTTCTGAATACATCTACATCTAAATGCAATAAACTAAAGGACAGTCTTTGTGTTTCTGTCTGCATAGCATCCCCCCTTTCCAGATCACTGTTCACTGTCTTGGCAGTGATTCAATCCCCATCTTTCTCACTCTTTGGACTCTCCACAGGTGTGCAGTTGCCAAGGAGATTTGTGTTCAAGGCTAGGCGTCCCACATATATTCATATTCTTCCGGCAAGCTAGGATATTTCAGCCACTGTAATGTATGTTTTAGCAATTCTGGCCTTTGCATTTTGAACTGCCAGTATTTGTTGAAGTTAAAGTGAGCGTGAAATCAAATATATTTTGCTCTCCACTGTAGAGTGCAACATTAGTAAAAAAATCACATTTATTTTATTCATAGATATAAATGTTTCAGTGAGCTCGCTGGTTGTTAAGGGTTGTATGGTCTACCTACATGCTCAAACTGCTTATGTATTTGTGTTCAGCTCAATATTTTGTAATAAATTGTGTTGTTTTATACTTATTATCAGTAACTACAAGTAAATAATTTTGTACTGTTCAGTCGTTTTTATTCAGATACCTCATTTGCAATGCTTTTTTTTTTTTTTTTTTTTTAATGTAGCTTTTTAATGCAGTTTTTTGCTTGTGGTCAGAGTTGTACAGTCTTGTTTTTCCCACAATCTAATCAATTCCAAATGGATAAAATAAAGCATAGATCAGTGTAGATTTTTAATTCAAATTGAAAATATATATGCTCTACTGTTCAAAAGTTTGGAGTCACAAGGATTTTTTTTTAAATGTTTTTTCACCATAGCTGCAATTATTTAAACAAAAATACAATATTGTAATATTGTGAAATATTATTACAACTTAAAGTACCTGTTTTCTGTTTTAATATATCTCAAAATGTAATTAATTTAATTTATCTTGGATTTTTATCAGTGTTAAAATCCGTTGTGGTCATAATATTTTTGTGGAAACCATGATACAGGATTTCTCAATGGAAAGTTAAAAAAAAACAAAAAAAAAACAACATTTTAGTGTTAATTTTGTCAGCCATTTTTAATTTAGTCTTAGTCTTTAGTCTTGGTCCTGTCTCAAATGTACTTTTTAAATATCATATTTAGTCAACCTTGTCCTGTTTTTGTTTAGTCAAGTTTTAGTCGACTACATTTCTGAGCATTTTAGTCTAGTTTTAGCCAATGAAATCTTAGTCACATTTTCGTCATGCTGTATATCCATTAAACTGATAAAAAAAAAAAGTTTAAAATTATATTCGCAATGATTGTTGCCATTTGAGAAATTTATTATTACATTTCAAGTGTTGCACTTTCACCAATAAGCATAAATGAATACAACGTTGACCAGTGTTGCCATGCCAGGTCCACGGTTTTGTTGCCAAAGGTTGAAGCGATCCTAAAAACGTTATATTTAGCTCCTGGAATACGATCTGTACTGGGGAACCCCTCCAAAAAATGTGTATTTTACCACCTGGAACGCAATTTTTACTAGGGGACCCCTTTCGAAATGCGAATGGGCTAGTTTTGAGGAGCAGTTGGGCGAGATTTGTTGTGAAAACCTGGCAACTCTGATGTCGACTCATATATTTTACCTCATATTTTTACCTATAATTTATCTTGTTTGTCTGTGTTTTCAGATTATCATCAGCACTTCCATAGTGAAGAGTGAGCGTGTGTGTATGGTTGCCAGATTGCAAAAATTAAGCAAAACCCTGGGCAGAAATTGTATCCTTTTACCAGAGAAGCTCTGATTTGGGGTAGAGCCCTGCATTTCAGCCTGGGCCCGACGGGCCCCGACTAATTTACACCCCTTGGGCCCAGGCTGAAATGCAGGGCTCTACCCCAAATCAGAGCTTCTCTTCTCAGGCTTCGGGCCAATTTTCACGTCATAGCTCAGACGCAGGCCGGGCAATGGTTTGTTTTAGGCTTCTCCTTTTTTTTAGATTTTAGACATCCATTACTCATGGTGATGAGAAAACAGTGTTTAGTGTCCCATCGTCAGAAGCAGCAGCGAGCGCGTCTACAACGTGTTGAACTGCACCTAAAAGGCTAAAGCTTGCAGAGCACTGGCAAAAGTAATTACCATGAATGTGTCAGAGGGAAATAGTAAGGCTGTATTTAAATAATTTGTTAATAAAATAGTGTTTTCTGACTAAGCATCGCAAAGACGAAGTTGATCCTGACTCTCCACCTTCTCATTGCATGCGCCTTTAGAGAGAAATGCATCTTTAGGAATTTTATAATAAAAGTGTTTTTGTTTCTGATTTGAGTTATGTCATTTTAAAGTAGTAATTTAAAGCTTTCTATAGATATATTTATAAAGTCAGTGAAAAGTCAGGGTAGTTTCGGTTTATCAGAAACGCTCCTGCTCAAAAAGCACGTCCTATTTTTTTTCTTTCTTTATTTTATAAAAGCACAATGTTTTGCTGATATTGTGAGTGCGCACAAATACAACTAGACCCTTTACAGTTCTGAACAATGTATTACTTTTACCTTTATGAGCAAATATGAGGACGTATTTTAAAAAAGTTTCCAATGTAAGTAATCACGCTGGCACCTCCATGTCCTGTAAAGCGCGCTTCAGCTTCCGCTCTCTGCACTCCGCACAAACGACTGGATATGCCTCTAACAGCACACATTTATATGGGTTACGCGTTTAAACTAACAATGTGATATGCTTGAACTGTTTTATATCTATTAGATTTAATTTTAGGCAAGTCGTGATGATTTGAGAAGGGTAAATTGATCAAACATAGGCTATGATCAGCTCACTGTCTGCCGTTGACCGTTTGATCGTTACTTTAAAAAAACAAAAACTTAAATTTAACCAAAAAGAAATTCTCCAAACATTTTTCTAAATTAATAAAATAAGGAAATGAAATATACCCATTTTGCCATTTCATACAAAAATGAGCTATTTTAATAGCTGAAACAGTAGTATAAGTTGTTTTGGGAAGAGGGGAAAAAAGACAGGCTTGGGCTGGACTCTGGCCGATAATTCTGATGAGCTGTCGGACAAGGCCCAGGCTAGGGCCTGAGCGTCTCGGGCTAGGGCCTAGATTTTAGGCCCGTGCAGGGTTCTAATTTGGGGATTTAAATCCTTGGTATCTGGCAACCGCACACATGAAAGCTTGCATAGTAGACATACAGCAATATTTTGTCTCCTTTTTTCTAAAATTTTGAAGATTTTTGTATAGTTTTTATCTTTTAAAATACAATTTAGTCTCGTCTTTTATTGTCAAGGATATTGCATGTTGATAAAGTCACAGTTATCGTTTATTGATCTTATTGTCCTCTCATTATTTTAGTCATGGGAAAAAAGTCAGAGTCAACAAATGTTTCTTTTCATAGTGTTTGTTAACAAAATTAACACTACAACATTTATTTAAAATCTAAATAAAAGCTTTATGAACTGTTTTATAATATTCACTTGGAGATAACAGAAATGGTATGTAAATATTTTATAAATTCAGTATTTTTGGGCTTTGGTATGGTGAAAAATAGAGTAAATCATTAATATAATATAGATTCTATATTTCTGAAACTGCATTAAAATGCTGTGCGGCTGTAACAAAGGAGTTTTGTTAGCACTGATTTAAGCGATAGCGGGTGAAACCACAGAGGTAACTCGACTGTCAGCTCAACATCCTCAGGCGTTCTGATGGACTAACTCACACTGTCAGCTCCAATGTGAGCTCTGTCACTGCCAGTGTGGCTTTCCACCAGAAGTCAGACATCACTCTGACATTACGATGCAGCCCGGCTTGCCCACACATGACAGTGACTGATGTTCGTTCTTGTAAATGACTCGTCTTTTATGGAGGTGACGACTTTGTTGGTCTCGTGGCGCCTCTCGTTTCACCTCATCACGCTGATTGGGCGACGTGTTTGTTCGTCTTTTTCTGACATGGGTGAACACCAGCCTGTATCTCAGAGGTATCATTTGACTTGTTGTCAGGTTTCGGGATGTTCTCATTGTAAATGATTTGCCCCAAGGACAGTCAGATGTTGCATAGGTTTCAAATTAGATGTTTTTGGAGCCACACAGTGATAAATAGTTGGACTGTGTATTGAATTTGATTTAATTCCAGTTCACAAGCTTTTGATTTCCATTTCAGTTTGATTTGATTCTGATTCACAAACTCTCAATTAAATTCTGATGATGATTTAAATTTGTTTTGATTCTGATACTTAGGCTCTCACATTAATTCTGATTCTGATTCCAATTTGATTCATTTTGATTCTGATTTACAAGCCTTTTGATTCAATTCTAAATCCGATTTTAATTAGATTTGATTCTGATTCACAAGCTCTCAATTTAATACTGACCATTTCTATTTTATTTGCTACTGATTCTCAAGTTCTCAATTTAATTCTGATTCGGATACCAATTTAATTCATTTTGATTTTGATTTACAAGCCTTTCGATTCAGTTCTGATTCTGATTTCAGATAGATTTGATTCTGATTCACAATCTCTCAAATAAATTCTGATGATGATTTACATTTGATTTGATTCTGATTCTCAGGCTCTTTAATTCTGATTCTGATTCCAATTTGATTCATTTTGATTCTGATTCAAAGCATTTTGATTCAATTCTGATTCTGATTTCAATTAGATTTGATTCTGATTCACAAGCTCTCAATTTATTTCTGATCATTTCTATTTGATTTGCTACCAGTTCTCAAGCTCTTAGTTTAATTCTGATTCTGATTCATATTTGATTCATTTTGATGTACAAGTCTTTCAGTTAAATTGTGATTTCAATTAGATGTGGTTCTGATTCTCTCAATTTAATTCTGATCATTTCTAATTTATTTGCTACTGATTCTCAAGCTCTGTTTAATTCTTATTCTGATTCCAATTTGATTCATTTTTATTCAGATTTACAAGCCTTTTAATTCAGTTCTGATTCCAATTTCGATTAGATTTGATTCTGATTCTCACACTCTTAATGTTATTCTGATAATTTCTATTTTATATGCTACTGATTCTTAGCCTCTCAGTTTAATTCTGATTCTGATTCCAATTTGATTCATTTTGATATACAAGCCTTTCGGTTCAATTCTGGTTTCAGTTAGATTTGATTCTAATTCTCAAGCTCTCAATTTACTTCTGATAATTTCAATTTGACTTGGTGTTTTTTCGCAAGCTCTCTGTTTAATATAGATTCCGATTCCAATTACATTAATTTTGATTCTGATTTACAAGCCTTTTTATTAAGTTCTGATTCTAATTGAAATTAGATTTGATTCTGATTTACAAGCTCTCAATTTAGTTCTGATAATTTCAATTTGATTTACTACCGATTCGTAAGCTCTCTTTCAGATTCGTTTCAGATTTTGATTTAATTTTGATTGATTTTGATTCTGATTTCCAAGCCTTTTGATTCAATTCTGATTCTGATTTAAATTAGATTTGATTCTGAATCACAAGCCCTAAATTTAATCCTGATTCTGACTTCAGTTTGATTAGATTCCATTTCCCAAGCTGTTGATATTGATTTTGATTCAGATTCAAGCTCTCAATTCGGTTCCAGTGTCATTCGATTAGATTACAATTTTACAAGCTCTTCATTCTCAATTTGATTAAACTCAGTTTCAATTCCGATTTCAATTTCATTTTTTTCCTAATGACAAGCTCTCAATTTGACTCTATTTGAACCCTATTTAGCCCTATTTTAATTTTATATACATTCATTTGAAAATATTGCGGGTTTAGGTCAGTTTTTCTGGAGTAAATAAAAAATGTATATCTGTAAATAAGTAATTTTAAAGATTAGGGTATGTTCATCAAAAATAACACGCATAAATTTTACAATAACTGGATTAGAGATGTGAAACAAACAATGTTTAGTTAAGTTTCTTCTCAAATCAACTGAAAACAGCATAGACTGAAACATCAGTCATAGGGAATAAGAATCAATATTTTCCCCCACCCTTGTTAACTATCCAAACCTTGAAATATCAATAAAAATCTTGTGAAAAACCACAAGGTCAGTCAGAAAAAAAAGAAGCGTTTATGTATGTGTACATGGGTACATGTCCTCACATGCTTGTTTGCTGAGGTGTGCTGGAGTATATATGTGGGTGAATACAGAGAATGCAAGAGCACTTTCACCTGTATGCATACAGCTACATGATCAAGCTATTCAAGCTACACTGAATGAACCTCGTATGCATTTGCAGTCTTCTAACTCTTATTCACTAAGCAATCCATGCGAATGGACGACTGCCGTCATTAACGTATTGATTTTCACTGACAAAGAGCCGGCACTGGCTACAGGATAATTTTCAAAGCCACGCGAAATGAAAAATCCCCAATTTATTTCAATTTGCTCACCACTTCAGGCTGAAGATGCGTGTGTGCGTCTGTGTGTAGATGCAGTTTTAGATGAAGTATTTACCCTGAGCCAGGACAGATTACACTGGCTCTAACAGACCTAAGGCTGTAATTAAACCCACTGAGAAATCAGGCCAAACACTGAGGCGGCCTCTATTTCCCAGAGACAGGCTGAAACGTCAGCTTTTTAAAGGCCACAATAAGGGCTTAAGAACCTCTCCAAAACTCTAATCAGGCACAATAGTCATTTATTCCCTCAGATTTTTCACAAAGCAATAAAAGATTGAAAATAAACTTGTTTCACCATAGAGAAAGTCCTCAAGGTTTGTCTTCAGATGCTGTCAGTTTTAGTTTAGGCTGTTTGGATGAGTTCCTATGTGTCCTAAATACAGTAATAGACTGAATGACTGTAGGATAAAGTACATGTAAAGTACATGATAAAGTATTACTATTTACTTTTTGATCAAATAAATGCAGTCTCAGGGAATATATGACTTCTTTCAAAAGTTCTGATCATTTCTGTTTTATTTGCCACTGATTCTCAAGCTCTTTACAAGATTTTCAAGCCATTTAATTCAATTCTGATTCCGGTTTAAGTTAGATTTGATTCTGATTCATAAGCTCTCAATTTAATTCTGATAATTTCTATTTTATTTGCTACCGATTCTCAAGCTCTGTTTAATTCTGATTCTGATTCCAGTTTGATTTTTGATTTACAAGCCTTTCGATTCAATTACATTTGATTCTGATTCTCAAGCTCTCAGTTTAATTCTAATCATTTCTATTTTATTTGCTATGGATTCTCAAGCTCTCAGTTTAATTCTGATCCTGCTTCCAATTTAGTTCAATTTGCAAGCCTTATGATTCAATTCTGATTTCAATTAGATTTGATTCTGATTCTAAAGCTGATTCCAATTTGATTCATTTTAATTCTGATTCACAAGCCTTTTGATTCAATTCTGATTCTGATTGCAGTTAGATTTCATTCTGAATCACAAGCTCTCAATTTAATTCTTATCATTTCAATTTGATTTGCTACCTATTCTCAAGCTTTGTTTAATTCTGCTTGTTTCAAATTTGATTCATTTTATGATTCTGATTCACAAGCCTTTTGATTTAATTCTGATTCTGATTTCAATTAGATTTGATTCTAATTCACAAGCTGTCAATTTAGTTGATAATTTCAATTTGATTCGCCTACTGATTTACAAGCTCTCTGTTAATTCAGATTCTGATTCCAATTAGATTCATTTTGATTCTGATTTACAAGCCTTTCGATTCAGTTCTGATTCTGATTTAAATTAGATTTGAATCTGATTCACAAGCTCTCACTTAGTTCTGATAATTGCAATTTGATTCACTACAGATTTGCAAGCTCTCTGTTTAATTCTGATTCTGTTTCCAATTCATTTTGGTTTTGATTTACAAGCTGTCAGTTTAGTTCTGATCATTTCAATTTCATGTGCTACTGATTCACAAGCTCTCAGTTTAATTCAGATTCTGATTCCAATTTTTCATTTTGATTCTGATTTACAGGCCTTTTGATTAAATTCTGATTCTGATTTAAATTTGATTCATTTTGAATCTGATTCACTAGCCTTTTGATTCAGTTTTGATTCAGTTCTCCCAACTGTTCAGGTTTGATTCTGAATCGCAAGCTCTCAATTTAATTCTTATTATTATAATTTGATTTGCTACCGATTCTCAAGCTTTGTTTAATTCTGCTTCTATTTCAAATTTGATTCATTATGATTGTGATTCACAAGCCTTTTGATTAATTTCTGATTCTGATTTCAGTTGGATTTGATTCAGAATCACAGGCTTTCAATTTAATTCTGACTATTTCAATTTGACTTACTGTCGTTTCTCAAGCTCTCAGTTTAATTCTGATTCCAATTAGATTCATTTTGATTCTGATTTAAGCCTTTTGATTTAATTCTGATTCTGATTTCAATTAGATTTGATTCTAATTCACAAGCTGTCAATTTAGTTCTGATAATTTCAATTTGATTTGCTACTGATTCTGAGGCTCATTGATTCATTTTGATTCTGATTCACAAGCCTTTTGATTCAGTTCTGAGTCTGATTGCAATTAGATTTGATTCTGAATCGCAAGCTATCAATTTAATTCTTAGCATTATAATTTGATTTGCTACCGATTCTCAAGCTTTGTTTAATTCTGCTTCTATTTCAAAATTGATTCATTATGATTGTGATTCACAAGCCTTTTGATTAATTTCTGATTCTGATTTCAGTTGGATTTGATTCGGAATCACGGGCTTTTAATTTAATTCTGACTATTTCAATTTGACTTACTGTCGTTTCTCAAGCTCTCAGTTTAATTCTGATTCCAATTAGATTCATTTTGATTCTGATTTAAGCCTTTTGATTTAATTCTGATTCTGATTTCAATTAGATTTGATTCTAATTCACAAGCTGTCAATTTAGTTCTGATCATTTCAATTTGATTCGCTACTAATTCTGAGGCTCACTGATACATTGATTCATTTTGATTCTGATTCACAAGCCTTTTGATTCAGTTCTGATTCTGATTGCATAGATTTGATTCTGATCGCAAGCTTCAATTCCTTTGATTAATTTCTGATTCTGATTTCAGTTGGATTTGATTCGGATCACGGCTTTTAATTTAATTCTGACTATTCAATTTGACTTACTGTCGTTTCTCAAGCTCTCAGTTTAATTCTGATTCCAATTAGATTCATTTTGATTCTGATTTAAGCCTTTTGATTTAATTCTGATTCTGATTTCAATTAGATTTGATTCTAATTCACAAGCTGTCAATTTAGTTCTGATCATTTCAATTTGATTCGCTACTAATTCTGAGGCTCACTGATACATTGATTCATTTTGATTCTGATTCACAAGCCTTTTGATTCAGTTCTGATTCTGATTGCAATTAGATTTGATTCTGAATCGCAAGCTCTCAATTTAATTCTTATTATAATTTGATTTGCTACCGATTCTAAAGCTTTGTTTAATTCTGCCTCTATTTCAAATTTGATTCATTATGATTGTGATTCACAAGCCTTTTGATTAATTTCTGATTCTGATTTCAGTTGGATTTGATTCGGAATCACAGGCTTTCAATTTAATTCTGACTATTTCAATTTGACTTACTGTCGTTTCTCAAGCTCTCAGTTTAATTCTGATTCCAATTAGATTCATTTTGATTCTGATTTAAGCCTTTTGATTTAATTCCGATTCTGATTTCGAATAGATTTGATTCTAATTCACAAGCTGTCAATTTAGTTCTGATCATTTCAATTTGATTCGCTACTGATTCTGAGGCGCTCAGTTTAATTCTGATTCTGATTCCAATTTGATTCATTTTGATTTACAAGCCTTTCGATTTAGTTCTGATTCTATTCACAAGTTTTGAACTTGTATTATGCAGTTTAACTGCATTTATATGAAATTACATCCTGGTGGAATTCACAGAGATGCATTGTTCTTTTTAAAATGTTGTTGTGCATGGTTTTTCGTGCGAAAAATTTGATCTGAACAGGTGTTTTGAGTTCACTGAATCTATGAAAAAAAGGCACTTTGCAGAGAGTGAAAAGTGTGTGTCATTCAAATTTGATGAAGTCTGTTTCAAATCTGCTAATGAAACAGTAGAAGTAGAAGTTTTTGACCTTATGCCACGTACCAAGTACTTTCACAGAAGCTGTGCGCAAACATACAATAACAAACCTGCTAATGCGTATGTTCTGCTTATATTTTAAGGAAAAAGTGAATAGATGTGACTGTATAGTAATCATAACACCTGCAAAAAACTGTAATTATGTTGTCAGATAGTTCATGATGATTTTTTTTTTTTTTTAACACTAAAAGCCTACGCGGTTTTGTTTTAATAGAGCACGCAGTGTTTAATGAGACCCTCAGTTACACAGCTGTTGTCTTGAAAGGTTAAAAATAGTCCATTGCTGTGTTCTCCGATGGAGCCGGGCGGCGTGCGAAAGCAGAAGGCTCACCAGCCTTTATGAACTGTCTAATTAAGTTCGTAGAAGCTGACGTGAGTCAAGTGGCTTATTTCTCCAGATGCTTCAGGAGTACAAGTATTTTAAAGCCGGATGATAAAGCCGTAAGCTCTCTGCAGCATTACCAAGGAACAAGCGGTCCTTAGAGTCACGCGCAAGTCAAGAATGAATTAATCAGAGCACAACATGACGTAGGAATGAGGACGTGTGTGTGTGTTTGTGCATGTAACTGTGTTATCCGCATCATTTTTGTAGTGTGGGCTGATGACTCTTTGATGTCCTTACTTTGGTGTTCACCTCAGCATGAGCTGCAATTGATTGAGATGTTTATCTCAGAAGAAGATGCCAAACTGCAAGGACGTTTGATTGTCATTAGAGATATAAGACGATAATCTTTACTTGCATGTCAGTCAGTCTGTGTTATGGCTGTGCACTGCCAGACTCATTTACAGTTATCTCATAAGTTTTATGAATTTGATTTTGATGAGGAATTTTAAATGAAGTATGTGTAACAGTCATTAAATTTGATTGGTCAAGCAGTGTTCTATTTGGAACTGTGTTCTTGAGGAAAAAATATATGATTTAGCTGGCCAAATTTTGCCAAAATGTAGCTTACTCAACATTAAATTCTTGTTTATAGAACCAATATCATATTGCATTCAAGCTTATACTAAATATCGGTATTGTTATGTCTGATATGAACTTTTCAATTTCAGATTTTTGACACAAATAATCACTATACTACAAAATAAAAAAATAATATGCCTTTTTTGTTATTGTATGCAAATTTATTTTCATGTTTGTTTTACGCTACTATATGGCTATATTTATCACTTGAGAATTTGTTTAAAAAAATTTAATTTCCTTCAATTCATTAAGTTACTTTACCTGTTAACAGTGCTGGGTAGATTACTTACAAACTGTAATCCATTACTGATTACAAATTACATGACAAAAATTTTAGTTAGTAACATAATCTATTACATTACACATTTTATATATATATATATATATATATATAATATATATATATATATATATATATATATATATATATATATATATATATATATTACACACAGACTACCTTTAGATAGGGCTGGGCGATATGGGCAAAAAAAATTATCACAATAATTTTTTTAATATCAGTCAATATCGATAATTATCACGATGAATGTCAAATCTTTATTTCTTTTAAGTTTAAAGTCAGATTTTTGCTCCAAAAAGAAAGTTGTAGAAACCTGACCATTAATTTTCCTTAACAAAAAAAATAGAAAAATTAATTTCTGCATGTTCTAATGATTTATATTGTTTCAAATCAAGAAACCGGTTTGGGTTGTCTGATAATGAAAAAGGGGATATTATTTTTACAGATTAATTAAAAACCACTGCATGGATTTTTATCATTATAGGGTAGATTTGTACATACACTGCCAACACACATTAATGTTCAAACAACATGAAAAAGTGAACTTAGCATCCGATGACCCCTTCAAACATTACATTATGTAAAGGTTTCCCAAACTAGGGTTCGCGAGCTTAATTGTAATTAAATTAAAATAATATTTTTAAAATAACATCAATCTCAGTAACACATTTACTTCAAAAAATGAACTATTCTATTAGTTTAGCTGCACGTCATGTTAACAGGTGACCGTTAACCAACATCAGACAACCATAAACATGCAAAAGTTATACTTAATTATAGTGTTGGGTCCGAGTCCACCTAAGTCGAAGCCGAGTCTTTAACCAATCGAGTCCAAGACGAGTCTGAGTCCAAAATGGGCCGAGTTGGACTCAAGTCCGAGTCCCAAAGGACCGAGTCCGTGTTGAGTCAGAGTCCAAGGAAAACACTACTGTTAGTCAGTATCTTAACATTATTTTAACCCAGGGGTGCCCAAACCCGGTCCTGGAGGGCCGGTGTCCTACAGAGTTTAGCTCCACCCACAATCAGACACACCTGAACCAGCTAATCAAGCTCTTACTAGGCATACTAGAAACCCCCTGGCAGGTGTGTTGAGGCAAGTTGGAGCTAAACCAAGAACCAGGACCGAGTTTGGGCACCCCTGTTTTTAACCTTTACAACTAGAAAACCCAATGTCAATTGAAATGTAAGAAAAGCAAACCTCTATTGGATCTTGTCATTTTGATTTTTGATTTCACAACATCTCATAAGTGTCCATGCTCTGCTTAGCAAACTTAAAGTCACGTGACAGAAGTTATGGCTGACTTATGTCTTGTGACATATTTCACAGTTAAACAGGTTTTAGAATGTGATAAATTATAGGGTGGTACTTGACTTTATTCACTGATATAATAAATGTATAAATTCAAGGGTGGGGGTAAAGGAGCAGGTATCTTGGTGAATGGGACCTTAACAGCAGAAAACACACCTCTTTCATTTCTGATTGTGGCTGTGTGTTTTGGGTTTTATATGACTTTTTTTTCTTGGATGAAAATGAGGCTGTGAAGGATAAACCTAGTCTTTACAATGGTACACACTGTGTGTAAAGCCCTACGTATACTTTCCATAAGTCACAGCAAACTCACACCTGTTTTATTTTTGAATACATTTATAGTTACATTAATTACAATAAATTACATTATATAAAGAAAAATTGATGATGTGCCATTGAATTATTAGAAATCAAATCATGCACACCCAAGGTGGTTTTGAACCCATTAAAACTACTGCTGCAAAGATGTTAGAAAAATTATTTTTCTTTGAAGCTAGAAACTGCCACCATGTTTAAATAATAATAATAATAATTTTAATACAGCAAAAACTAATCAACTAATGTAAGTAAAACATTCTCAAACATACTGAAGGCAAGTAAACACTCCAAGTAGGCCTAATACTCACAAACAAAAGGATACATAAATATATAAATCAAAAATACAAATGAAATAATATTTTTTAAAAATAGAATCTTTTTAAAAATAGAATTTTTTTTGTTTGTTTTTTTAGGTCGGTCTATCTAAAGGCTATTACAGAAATAGACTACTACAGATATCTCTTGAAGTATACATTAAATATGATTCTTATTAAAGTTAATAAGTGATTCAGTCAAGAAAAGTGAGTGAATTTCTCTTTTTCCTTTGTTGTTTGATTAATATTTATGACGCTGTCGGCGGCTGCAGGTTTACGTTGCTGTCGCTTTAAGATCTGACACACAGATCAAATATTTGGACGCATCAGTATTTCTCCCAACTGTTCAGGTTTACTTAAGACAAAACCAACTTCATTTACATGAGTAGTCTCTAAGACGAGCATGTGTGTAGCAATACAGACCCTATTAGAAGCGAAAGAGAACTTGGCATTCGCGTACTGAGAGGTGCGTTCTGTGAGCGCGCTTTGAGTGTGTGCGCACATAAACCCGGGTACCCCAACTCTACTTAATTATTAAAATATTTATTATCTTAGGGGTACTTCAAGTAAATATATTAGGTGAAAGAGGTTCACATGACAAAAAAAATTTTGGGAATGTCTGCATTACTTGTAAATAAGAACGTGAATTTGTGCATTTTAATGTGTTTGAAAGACAAACGCCTTCTAAAGACATAAAAATACATTATTAAATAACCTACTGAGTGATAATTCAAATAAAAATGAATGTGTTCATTAGTAGTCGACGTAATGTTGAAACACTTCTTAAACCTGAAATGAGTTTTGTAAATCAGTGGTCAAATTCTGTATAACCACCTGACTAATGACTGTGTCCGCAAAACTTGAGGACTTTCTGAATGTATATAGAAAGGAACATTCAAAAGATGAAAAATTAAGCAGGGAGAGAATCAATAAATCATGAATAATTTATAGCTATTGTGTGAAGAATTTGTAATCATGTAATCCAGAACAAAGTAGTCTAATTATGAGTATTTTTAAAATGTAATTACAAGAATTTGATTATGTAATCCAGATTACATGTAATCAGTTACTACCCAGCTCTGCCTGTAAATACCAATTTTTTATATTGAAGAAACAATAACCAAAAGTGTATAAAATTTGCTTGATTGAGGTTATATTTAACAGAATTTCTCAATATCTTACATGAAATGTACATCAGATAGTCATCTTACAGGCATCATCGTTGCATGCATTCATTCATATGGGTTTCTTTCTGTGAATGTGAATATGAAAGAGCACCTGAATCAGTCTGTCTGAAATCGCAGTGCTGAATTATTTTGGATGGGAGCTTCAAAGTCTTTAGGAATGTAGGCGGTCTGGGAACATTTAATGCAGTATTTATTTTCTATTTAAAAATAGAAAGCTGGCGTACGAGCTGCAAAAGAACAGATGGAACCTAACAATTAACAATAGAACAACACGTTCACTTGAATGCAAACGTGTACAAGTTTTATAATACTTGCTCAAACTTATATACAGTGGCCAAAAGTATGTGGACAAACACTTCTAATAATCAAGCTTGATTATTTCCCTGTATAATATAGCTGAGAGAGAATTTCTTTTTAACATGTACTGTAAGCAAATTGACATTATAACAGAAATACGAGCCCTAATGAGTGTGGTGTTCACATACTTTTGCCCACATAGCGTATACAGTAATATGCAATAGTGCTTATTTTAGTTTTGTGTATTTTTTAAATGTAAGTCTCTTCGAGGTTTCTGTTAATGAATGTCTCGTTCCAGAAGACCTGACGTGTACAGAAATGTTTCTTTGTTCCGTAGAATGAAACATTTTGAAATTTTAAATCGCACAAGTGTTTTATTCTAGTGAAGCACCAGGTGATGTTTTATGTGACTTTCCTCTGCTGTTTCTCAGGATGTGCTGTTGAAGTTGCCCCTCGCTGCTGAACTGAGACCAATTTCATTGTTGCTCTAGCAATAGTAGTGTTTAATTAATGGCTGAGGGGACACGGTGCACTTGATGCAGTACCGGTAAAGGACCCTCACAGGGGTTAATTGAAGTTCCTCTTTGTTTCTCCAGGGAGAGAGAGTTGGTTTAACTACAGCTTCTCCTCTCTGTTGTCTTCCGATCGGGCCTGGGCCACATCTTTGTTCTCTGCAGAAATCTTTTGTTTATCTTTCATTACAGTGACTTCATTTTCCTTTCTGCTTTTCATCATCTTAACTGCGGCTCGAGAGGATGGACGGCTCTGGGAATGAAAAGGAATGAACTGAGAGCCGTATATGTAATAGGACGGGGAGATCTTGCCGCACAGTCGGATTAGGCGGTATAGATGTTTGTAAATAGTACATTGCGTCCTTGTCTGTGCTTGACTTGTTTTGTAACATCTGTGTTTTCATGAAAAAAGCATATTTGCAATTAAATGTGATTATGATCAATCAGAGGGAACAGATATGTGTATTAAGACTTAATTAGCATTAAGCTCTCTTTGACAGTCTGACATTAGCTGCACTTTGGATCTCATAAACTACTGAACTTTAAATATTCATATTTTGTGCAGCAGAAACCTACTGTAACTGAATTGAATGTATTAAAATTAGACATGCTCCAATTAACACTATACTGAATCACTTATGGCTAACCTTTAGCAAGCAATAGCGCATGTAAACATGCTAAATGTCACTATTTGATGAACGTTAAACAAAAAATGTCCAGCTTTTCTCACCTTGCTCAGAAGCACGTAAATTAATACTTATTTCAATATTTACTCTTCCCACACAGTGTAACGTATGGAAGCCTCTTTCTTCCTCTGAATAAAAAAGGGAAATTGCTTTTTCCTAGCAGCTGCAACTTTACATGTCGCAAGACCTTTTTTAATCAGAATTGTGTGATATGAACTCGCAATTGCAAGAAAAAAACAAAAATAAATTCATTTGCAAGAAAAAGGACACAATTCTGAGAAATGATTGCGAGATATAAACTCAATTCATACTTTTCTCAGAATTGAGTTTATATCTCACAGTTCTGACTTTATAACATGCAACTGCTGTCATTTTTTCCCCTCAGAAATGGACTTTATTATTTGAGTTTATAGCTCACAATTTTGAGAAAAAAGTCAGAATTGTGAGATAAAAACATGCATTTGTAAGAAAAAAGTCAGAATTGCAAGTTTTTTATAACTCACAATTATGAAATTATATCCCACTATTTTGACCTTAGAGCTCACAATCGTGAGTTTAAACTCACAATTCTGAGAAAAAAGTTAAAATTGCAAGATATAAACTTGCATTTGCAAAAAAAAAGTTGGAATTGCAAGGTTTTTTTTTATAACTCGCAATTGTGAGTTTATATCTTACAATTCTGACAAGTTAGATATGCGAGTTTATAACTCACTTTATGACTTGCAGTTGCGAGTTTATATCTCAGAATTCAAAGAAAAAGTCAGAATTGTGAGATAAAAACTCGTAATTGCAAGAAAAAAGTCAGAATTTCAAGATACAAACTCAGAATTGCAAGTTTTTCCTCACAATTCTGACTTTATTTCTTGCAATTGTATGTTTATATCTCACTATTTTGACTTTAGAACTCGTAATTGTGAGTTTAAATTCACAATTCTGAGAAAAAAGTTAGAATTGCAAAATACAAACTCGTATTCGCGAGATACAAACTCAGAATTGCAAGTTTTTCCTCACAATTCTGACTTTATCTCTCGCAATTGTGAGTTTTTATTTCGCTGTTTTGACTTTAGAACTCGCAATTGTGAGTTTAAACTCACAGTTCTGAGGATGAAGTTAGAATTGTGAGATATAAACTTGCATTTGCAAGAAAAAAGTCAGAATTGCAAGTTTTTTTATAACTCGCAATTGTGAGTTTATATCTCCCAATTCTGAGGAAAAAAAAGTCCGAAAATCCAAATTGCAAGATACAAACTCGCATTTGCGAGAAAAAAAGTCCAAATTCCAGGTTTTTCTTGGGATTCTGAGCTTATTGCTCGCAATTGTGTTTATATCCCGCTATTTTGACTTTAGAACTCGCAATTGTTTAAACTCTCAATTCTGAGAAAAAAAAGTTAAAATTGTGAGATATTAACTCGCAATTGCAAAAAAAAGTCAGAATTGCACTTTTTTTTAACACGCAGTTATGAGTTTGTCTCGCAATTCTGAGAAGAAAAGTCAGAAGTGCGAATTGCAAGATACAAACGCACATTTTTCTTGCAATTCTGAGCTTATTTCTCGCAATTGTGAGTTTATATCCTGCTGTTTTGACTTTAGAACTCGCAATTGTGAGTTTAAACTCACAATTCTGAGAAAAAAAAGTTTTTACGAAAAACTAAACTAAAAAAAAGAATTATGAAATCTAAACTCGCAATTGCAAGAAAAAAAGTCAGAATTGCGAGATATAAACTCGCATTTGGAAAAAAAGTCAGAATTGCACGATTTTTTAAAAACTTGCAATTGTGAGTTTATATCTCGCAATTCTGAGAAGTAAAGTCAGAAATGTGAATTGCAAGATACAAACTCGCATTTGCGAGGAAAAAAGTGAAAAAATTGCACGTTTTTTTCTCACAATTGAGTTTATATCCTACTATTTTGACTTTAGAACTCACAATTGTGAGTTTAAACTCAGAAATTCTGAGAAAAAAGTTAGGATTGCAAAATATAAACTCGCATTAGCAAGAAAAGTCAGAATTTTTTTTTTTTTTATAATTCACAATTGTGGGTTTATATCTCTCAATTCTGAGAAGAAAAGTCAGAAATGCAAGTTTATAACTCACTTTATAACTCGTAGTTGTGAGTTTATAGGTCACAATTCAGAGATAAAAGTCAAAACCGTAAGGAAAAAAAAGTCAGAATTGCGAGATACAAACTCACATTTGCGAGAAAAAACAAAATTGCATGTTTTTCCTCACAATTCTGACTTTATTTCTCACAATTTTGAGTGTATATCCTGCTATTTTGACCTTAGAACTCACAATTGTGAGTTTAAACTCGCAACTGCAAGAAAAAAAGTCTAAATTGCAAGGTACAAACTCGCATTTGCGAGAAAAAAAGTATCCGACCTTATTTTTTCACAATTGTGAGTTTATATCCCGCTGTTCTGACTTCATCACTCGCATTAGCAAGTTTATATCTTGCAATTCTGACTTTCTAACTTACAATTATGAGTTTATCTCAATTCTGAGAAGAAAACTCCGAATTGCGAAATATAAACTGATAATTGCGATTCTAAATAATCAAGATAAAAACTCGCAATTACTTTTTTTTAAATGTGTTATTCAGTGGCGGAATCGGGCTTTATAATGCAAGCTGGGAAGAAACTCCTGCCCATTTTTAGCAATACTACACTAAAGCAATGCTATGCTAATTATTCACATAGTCTTAATGGAAATCAATTAACAAGTGTACACATAAAAAAAAAAAAACACAGTGATGTACATTAAAGTAAGGGTTATCTCTACAACAAAATTACATTTTGATTTTAAAGGTTGAACTTGTGTTCTCAGGACAAACGTATGCTTTATACATTTAAATGTATATTTGTATAAAGATATAGGAATTATTTACAAATTATAAGCTATTTAATGGTAGGTTCTGCTGTGACAACTTACCCATATGATAATGTATAATAACGTCAATGTGTATTTAATAAACTAAGGCAAAACCAATTTTCAGTAGTGCTTTTTTTTTTGTTTAATAAGAAGAAAATATACTCTAATAGTCCTAGAAGTCTAGTTTACTGAGAATTAAAAAAATGCACAACTAGATTAAATAAAAAATGACATCGCTCTGCTGCAAAATCTCATTTTAATATATATATATATATATATATCTGTTGAAAATTGTGAAGCCACACATGGTCTTCCGCTGATACTGATGTCCCAAACTGCTGACTGTAGACCTAATGTGTACATAATTATCTCAAGTTTGCAAGACTCCAGCTTTTCAAATAGTGTGCTCAAAAGTGTTGAACGCACAATATTAGCACAGCTAAATGAAAAGATTATAGAATGGATTTGAGTATGAATGCAGTATTCAGTCACAGCTGATTTAGAGCAGAGGCACATTAAAAACTAAGAGTTTTCAACCTAATGTTACAGTATAGACAGCACAAGTCTATAATTCAAAGTAGGTATTTACTGTTGTTGTGCATATTTTGGTAGATGAAGTCTGCATAGTTTAGATGAAATATAATTTGCTGTAGTTTTTTTGTGTTTGGTCATGCACAAGTGTACTTTTAATGGATCCTACTGAGTTGGCATTTCAATATAACTGAGTTGGCTTTTAAGTTCATTGCTTTGTTGGAATTTAAAATGCTGTCAAGTACCAGAAGAGCATAATTTAGCGCTAACGTCTGTGGATCCCTTGAGAGGTGCATTGAAAATACAGCTACACACACACATGTGGCATCACACAGTGATTTTAGTTTTCCTTTGAAGGGCCGTCATGAAGCGGTACGCCTTGTAGTCACAGTTCAACATTGCGTGATATGCATGACTAAGCGCCGATGTCAAAAATGCTAAGAACTAGCATGACTCAACTAAAAGACGCTCTCTGTGGAAAACATCAAGGAATTTGTTTAAGGGAATATGATATAACATGAACACTTCAATTAATTTTTCAGTGCATACTAATTTTTGAAATCAAGGTTAGCGTTTAGAAATATTAACAGCATTTGCAGTGCAAATTAGTCATTTAGCCGAGACTATTATCCAAAGCTCTATAGGTTGTTTTGATATTTTATTAAGAGTTTGCTTCCACCCACCTCAGGTCTCTTTGCAGATTGTATTTTATTAGGTACTGTGGTCTGTTTGCTTCATCAAGGTAAACAGCACGGTGAGTACTAGCGCTAGCTGTTTGTCACTGTAAATATGTGGTGACTCGGGGGAAAAGATGCCAGCTTTACTCTTTTTTTCTTGTGTTTCTTCAGTTTTACTGGTAAAACTTAACAATGCCCTATGGAAAATGTTTTTAGAAAAGCTTTATATGTTATCAACAGGCGTTGAATTTTCACAAGAGGCCGGTTTGCTGTCATACCAGTTGAATAGCAAAACAGTGCCCACATAAACCATGTGCCAGACAGTGGTTATCAAACATGCTCCACTGTTTGCACCACGCTCGTAAAAATAAAGACTCCAAAAGGGTGTTTTTGCAGTGATGCTATAGAAGAACCATTTTTGGTTCCCCAAAGAACCTTTCAGTGAATAGTTTCTAAAAGAACCATTTTGAAGAACATTTTTAAAAATCGTAAGAACCTTTTTTGACTTTAAAGAACCTTTCCTGCATTTGAAAGTTTTCATGGATGTTCAAGGTTCTTCGTAAAACCACTGATGCCAATAACGAACCTTTATTTTTAAGTGCAGTTGTGAAAACACACTTAAAGGGACAGTTCACCCAAAAATGAATCATTAATTACTCACCCTAATGTCGTTCCAAACATGCGTTGTGACTCAGAAGAGAAGAAATTGTTGAATGAAGTTGTTATTTTTGTTTTCTTTCCGCACAAAAATATTCTCATAGCTTCACAACATTATGGTTTAACCACTGTATTTTATTGATGTCCTTACTACCTTTCTGAGCCTTGAATGTGTCAGTTGCGTTGCTGTCTATGCAGGGTCAGAAAGCTCTCGGATTTCATGAAAAATGTCTTAATTTTTGTTCTGAAGATGAACGAAGGTCTTACGGGTTTGGAACGACATGAGGGTGAGTAATTAATGACAGAATTTTCATTTTTGGGTGAGCTATGCCTTTAAAGTTATCTTAAAAGCTGTTTATTTTATTAGTGTAAGCAACTTATTTTACAAATAATGTACCATATTATTAGAAATATTAGAATATTTTATTTAATTTATTGGTATTAGTCAGTATTTGATTTTTAATTCATTTAGGTTCATGCTTATTCTATATTTAGATTACCTTTGCTGTCATCTAATGCTCCCTAAAAGTTCATTGAAATTTAACAACACTGTTAAATGTAAATAAATCTTCAGCTAATTTAAAATCATATCTGTAGCATTATTATGTTTGATGCCTAAATTAAAATGGAATCAATAAAATCAGTGTAATCAATTAAAACTGATTTTAATTTTCAATGTTTTATTGTTTATTTGAACAAAATTGTATAATATTTGAATACTGGTCATTAAATAGTTATTGACCATAACATTAAAATAATTGTCTGGCTTATTGGTATCAGCAAGAATTTTAATTGGTGCATTCCTGCAAAATAAATAAAATCAATATAATCAATATAAATTGATTTTAATTTTCAGTGTTTTATTGTTAATTTATATAAACAAAGTAGTATAGTATTTTAATATTGGTTATTAAATAGTTATTGACCATAACATTAAAATATTTGTCTGGCTTATTGGTATCAGCAAGAATTTTAATTAGTGCATCCCTGCAAAAAAAAAAAAAAAATTAAAAATTAAAAGAATTAAAAATGGGCTTGAAATTCAGATCAGTGTTATCTGAATGTTTTTTTTTTATATACTATTATAGTATTTATTCATTTTTAAACTAGCTTTTATTTTTATATTTCTAGTTTTCATTTTTAGTAATTTTATGTGCTTTATTTTATTTTTTATTTTTTGCATTTTTAGGCATTTTTAAAATTTTAGTCCAAAAATTCTGAACTTCAGAGTAAACTTATTTCGGTTTTTTGCCAAGGCAACATTTCTAATTTTTATTTAAGTTTTTGAAATTTTAATTATTAAATATTTTAATTTATTTCAACTATATTTCAATTACTGAAAAACATTTTTGGTAACACTTTACAGTACAATAAGGTTCATTAGTTAACATTAGTTAACTTCTTTAGTTAACATGAACTAAGAATGAACAATACTACAATGCTACATCATTTATTAATCTTAGTTAATATTTACTTTAACATTTACTAATGCGTTATTAAAATCAAAAGTTGTGCTTGTTAACGTTAGTTAATACACTGTGAATTAACATGAACTAACAACGAATGACTGTATTTTCATTAAATAACATTAACTAATATGAATAAATACTGTAATAAAGGTATCATTCATTGTTTGTTCGTTTGTTAAAGTATTACTCAATTTTGAATAGTTTTAGATTAGCTGAAATCACACAGTTTCAGATGTGAAACAAGTTTTTACATTTTGATGAAAGATAACTAATATCAATATTTATTTAATTTACAGTAAAATAGCAGTAAAACCAGGACTGTTTTTTAAGTAAATAGTTTCATTTTTTTTTTAATAAATTTTGATGTTCGTGTTGTCAGTAAAGTCTTGCCCGAAGGCTGCTTTCAAACCTACAATCTTTTGACTCATCTCTAAAGCATTATTTCACACCAGTTTATAGCCTATGAGTCAATTCTGCCCACTTCTCTTGCAAAAAAGCCTCCTTTCTCTGCTTCATATCTATCTATCACTTCTCTCGTTCTCTATCTTTCCTCTCTCTTGAGGAGAAGGCAGTAATGCGAGGGGTGGGGAGGATTTCAGTACAGCACACGAGTATCTCTGAAGCAGCAGCGCGCTGACGCTCTGCGTCGGGCCGTGTGCCATGTTCTCAGCACAGCTGCCGGGATGCAGGGAGCACTAGAAGATGGATGAAAGGATTGACAGAAAATGACTGAGCGTGGCAGGGGAAAGATAAGCGCCAGACGGAAGGCTCTAGAAGTCGGACAGAGAGCAAAGCAGGTGAAACATCTTTCGGCGGTCTGAAAGAACAGCCGCAGTCTGGAGGCACTGACACCAGCCAGAGAGTATCAGCGTAGGACTTAAACACAAAGATGAGTCGTGTCACTCGTCATGTGTTTTGTTAAGACCTTCTGCTGTCACCAGTGATCGAGAGACGCTGAATCAAAACATCCTTTCTATGAAGCGCAACATTTGTTTGCAAATAAATAATGAGGCTTTCATGTCACATTTATGAAGGCTTTAATAAATGATGCGCACAGGTTTATAGCCCTTGGTTGATGTGTAGCTGTGTTGTAGAACTAAGGACTTGAAGTAGGACAGATGTACTGTTTTTCTGGAGTAAAACAAAATAATGTGTTGACGGTAACGAAATTACCGGTGTGGGAGCATTTCTGTCAACATAGTTTTTTTCTTTTTTTGTTCGAAACAGGTATAAAATAACTAATATAATATATAATAATTGACATTATAAAACAACAGTTGCCTGTCTAAAGTATAGAAACACGTTACTCTCATTTATTTGAACCATTTGGGGATCCCAATAAAACAATAAAATGATTACAAGTTTAAATCTTGAGTTAACGTCTTGCAATTTTAACTTTTTTTACTTTTGCACACATTCTTCTGACTTCACAATTACAAGTTTATACAGTTGAGGTGAAAAGTTTACATAATTATTTTACCAAAATAAGAGGGATCGTATAATATGCATGTTATTTTTAATTTACTACTGACCTGAATATGACATTTCACATAAAAGACGTTTACATATAGTCCACAAGAGAAAATAATAGTTGAATTTATAAAAATTACCCTGTTCAAAAGTTTACATACACTTGATTCTTAAAACTGTGTTGTTCCCTGAATGATCCACAGCTGTGTTTTTTTTTTAGTGATAGTTGTTCATGAGTCCTTTGTTCATCCTGAACTGCCTGCTGTTCTTCAGAAAAATCCTTCAGGTCCCAGAAATTCTTTGGTTTTTCAGCATTTTTGTGTATTTGAACCTTTTCCAACAGTCTTTTCACACTGTGGACAACTGAGGGACTCATATGCAACTATTACTGTAGGTTCAAACATTCACTGATGCTTCAGAAGGAAAAAATGATGCATTAAGAGCCGGGGGGTGAAAACTTTTGAGTAGAATGAAGATGTATATTTTTTTCTTACTTTGACTAAATATCATGTATTTTTTTCATTTAGTACTGCTCTTCCGAAGCTACAGAAGATACTTACACGTTTCCTAGAAGGCAAAATAAGTCAAATTTACCCTGATCTTTAAATTTTACCCCCCGGCAAAAAAAACACAGCTGTGGATCATTCAGGTAACAACATAGTATTAAGAATCAAGTGTATGTAAACTTTTGAACAGGGTCATTTTTATAAATTTAACTGTTATTTTCTCTTGTGGACTATATGTAAACATCTTTTGTGTGAAATATCTTATTCAAGTCAGTACTAAATAAAAAATAACATGCATTTTGTATGATCCCTCTTATGTTGTTAAAATAATTAACATTTTGCAGATTCTGCAAGGTGTATGTAAACTTTTGACCTCAACTGTATATTGCAGCTCAGACTTTCTCAGAATTGCAAGTTTAAAACAATTCTGACTTTATTTCCTACAACTGAGAGTTTATAGCTGTCAATTTCAAGTTAACATGTCACTTTTTGGATTTCTTTTCTCAATAGTTTCTTGCAATTTCGATTTTATATCACAATTTGGACTTTTTTCCCCCTCTAGATTACAAGTTTAAAACATACAATTCTGACTTAATTTCTTACAAGTTACGAGTTTATATCTCACAATTCAGATTTTCTCAGAATTGATCGTTTATATCACACAATTCTCACTTTATTTCTCACAATTCCAAGTTTTTAATCACACAATTTCGAGTTGACATCTTGCAATTCTGGCATTTATTTTTACTTAAGATTGTGAGTTTTACACCCACACACACACACACACACACTTCTGACTTCACAATTACAAGTTTATATATCGCATCTCAGACTTACTCAGAATTGTTTGTTTAAAACAAACTGACTTTATTTTCTTAAATTCAGGATTTATAGCTGTCATTTTTGAGCTAACATCTCGCTTTTTGGATTTCTTTTCTTTATAGTTTGAAACAAAATTCTGAGTATTTCTCGCAATTACAGTTTTATATCTTTTTATATCTTTTTTTTCTCAAGATTGCAAGTTCATAAGACACGATTCTGATTTAATTTCTCACGAATTACAATTTTACAATTCAGATTATCTCAAAATTGTAAGCTTGTATCACAATTCTCAGTTTATTTCTCACAATTCCAAGTTTGTATCTTAATTTTGAGTTAACATTTTGCAGTTCTGACTTTTATTTTTTGCTTTTTGGATTTCTTTTCTCAGTAGTTTGAAATGCAGTTCTGGCTATTTCTTGCAATTGTGATTTTATATCTCAAAATTTGGATTTTTTTTTTCTCAAGATTGCGATTTCAGAACAAAATTCTGACTTAATTTCTTCACAATTGACAAAATTGTAAGTTTAAAACAATTCTTTTTCTTCCAATTCAGATTTTATAGCTCACAATTCTGACTATTTCTCGCAGTTACGATGTTATATCTCACAATTTCAACTTTTTTTTCTCAGGACTGCAAGATTATAAGTCTCACTTTATTTCTCACAATTCCAAGTTTACATCTCACAATTTTGATTTCTTTTTTTTGCTCAAGATTGTGAGTTTTACACACATACTTCTGACTTGTACAAGTTTATATATCGTGGCCAGCTCAGACTTTCTCAGAGTTGTAAGTTTAAAACAATTCTGTATTTATTTCATCCAATTCTTGGTTTAAAGCTCTCAATTTTAAGGTAACAGCTCGCTTTTTGAAATTCTTTTCTTAATAGTTTGAAACAATTCTCTTATGGAATTATGATTTTAAAATCGTACAATTTTTTTTTTTCCCTAAAGATTGCAATTTTAAAACACATAATTCTGAATTTTTTTTTTTTTTTTTTTTTTTGCAAATGATGAGTTTATTTTGCACAGTTAAGATTATCTCAGACTTTTAAGTTCATAATGCACAATTCTGACTTTTTTTCCTTGCAATTCCAAGTTTCACAATTTTTGAGTTGACATCTCTATTTTTTAGTTGTGTTAACAATAAACAAAACGGACTTCTCATAATTCCAAGTTTATATCTTACATTTCAAAAGAACCTCAAATTTTTGAGTTTACATGTCGCAATTCTGACTTTTTTCCTCAAGGTTGTAATTTTTAAACACAATTCTGACTTTACTGTATATCTCACAATTCAGACTTTATAACTATTATTGTATACAATTCTTCAAAATTGTTTAAAACACACAATTCTGGCTTTATCACCAAATCATAACAAGCTTAAGTGGAGAGAACAAAGACGCTGGTCTTTAGAAAGTTTTATTCATCCACAGGCATCTTCCCATTCTTTTCTCCTCCTCTTATCACCAGGAAAGCAGTGAAGACTTCCATCGCTTCTCTTGTTGCCCGTCGACTGAAAATTACAACCAAAAGCCGTACAATGAGTTGTGTTGCGGTAAAAATACCAACAGGTAGCGGCAGTATCTCACCAAGTGCAAACATTTCACATCATCAAAATAATGGCACCCCCATAGTTTTTAAATAACAAAAATCTTTTATATTTTTCTACTACATATTTCAGAAATAAACATCATTTTCATTATATTAAATCATACAAGTCTTAATACCCGGGGTTCCAGGGTTTGGTAAACTTGGGGATGTGTTTTTCTGTGCTGCAGTGATTTTACAGACTGAGGTTTTATGACGCGCAGACATGACGAATCAGTAATGAAATTCGTTGTTTATTATTTTCATTCGCGTTTATTTTTCCTGTTTAGTTGTTGCAGTACTAGTACAGATGCTAACAGTAGAGTTTAAGTGGTAGCCTGGAATGTTTTTTTAACAGTTCACCTCAAATCTGCTACATAAAATATTGCACTGCATTTAAATTAATGAGAATCTAAAGTGCTTTATTTGTCAGTTGACTGCTGAGACCTTCTACTGCAAATACCCATCAGTCAACCAATTAATCAGGAGTGCTGCATTTGCATTCATTTAAATAAACTCCATGGCTGTCTCCATTCAAATATGCTTCTTATAAGGCTGTTTACATTCAAGGGTTTCTGTCCACACCGTGTCTTGTTTTCCAAGAGATAAGTGCTTTTCTGTTGCCTCAGTCCCGTTTCTTTTCATTTCATGTTCGAATGTAAGTACAGGTCTGAGAGAAGTAGATAAGTGTGTTCTTCTTATGCTTACGAGGGATTTACGTGGGAGAGGAAGTCCAGTTCAAACATACTGTATAGGGAGGTACAGAAATATCTATATATAAACAAGTGGGCTACCCGTGAAAGCAATCGTGCATGTGCACGGGAGATTTTTGTGGGCGTCTGAAGGAGTCTCGAATAAAAGCTGTGCGGAATTTCTAAGTTTTAATCCAAAATGGTGCTTTTTAGTGAGTTGATGTTTGTTATGATTAGTTTAATGTTCCTACAGCACAGGCCTAACTTTAGGTTTGTGGCACTTTTTAATATCTAAATCATGAAGTCAGACTTGATTAATGGCATGAAAGTCAAAGGTCCCTGATGCCTATTGATTTAAAATGCAGGTCGACATGGAGTCAAAAAGGACCCAATTTCCTTTCCTAATGCATGTTTCTGTTCTTATTGTGAAAGTTTCATCAGTCAAAATGTCAGAATTTGCTCCGCATCTTTCTGATAATGTTAACCAATAGCTAAATAGCAATGTTTTAGTATTCAAGTCTGGCTCAATTCTGATATGTAACACACTTTTTTTTAAGATCCAATCAATTCCTGATGGATGTTGAAAGTTTTTGTTGTTGTTGTTTTCACCTTGAAATATAAGACACCAAGGAAGAGGCCATTCAAAAGTTTTAACAGACTTTTAAAGCACTTAAAAGGGATAGTTCACCCAAAAATGAAAATTCTGTTATAAATTACTTTACCCTCATGTCGTTCCGAATCTATAAGACCTTTGTTCATCTTTGGAACACAAATTATGATATTTTTGATGAAATCCGAAAGCTTTCTGACCCTGGATAGACAGCAACGCAACTGACACGTTCAAGACCCAGAAAGGTAGTAAAGACAAATAGTCCATGTAACATCAGTGGTTCAACCGTAATGTTATTAAGCTGTGAGAATACTATTTGTGCATAAAGAAAAAGAAAAAAAAAATTCTATGCAGGGTCAAAAAGCTCTTGGATTTCATTAAAAATATCTTAATTTGTGTTCTGAAGATGAATGAAAGTCTTACAGGTTTGGAACGACACAAGGGTGAGTAATTAATGACAGAATTTTCATTTTTGGGTGAACTATCCCTTTAATTTTCTAGAATTGCAAGTCACTCTTGCCGTTTTTACTGATAACCAATTGACCTTTGCTAAGCTTCGCTTTTCTTGGTTTCTCTTGCTAACGCAGGCAAGCTTCCCTTAGGAATGAACAGGAGATTTATGTGGCTGGCGTGATTTACTGTATGTGTAAAATGTGCTCATAAAGTGGTCAAATTTGATCTGACATTATTCTTATGAGGCCTAGAATGAATTGTAAGATTGCAGAGCATTTTTATGTGTCGTTTTTCTTGAAAGAAGCTGTTAAATTTTGTAGTTATGTAATTAAATCTGAAGACTGTGAAGCGAGTATGTCAAAGACAAAACAGTTTGAAAATGATTCCCAGTTGAAAATGTATACATTTTTTATATATTCTAGTGCCACTATCCACAACAAAAGTTTTTGAACAGTAAGATTTTAAATGTTTTTAAAGAAGTCTCTTCTGCTTACCAGGCCTATATTTATTTGATCCAAAGTACAGCAAAAAGAGTAAAATTTTGAATTTCTTTTACTATTTAAAATAATGTTTTTCTATTTAAATATGTTTTAAAATGTAATTTATTCCTGTGATTTCAAAGCTGAAATTTTAGCATCATTACTCCAGTCACATGGTCCTCCAGAAATCATTCTAATTTTCTGATTTGCTGCTCAGTGCACTGTGTCTCCTGACGATATCCTCGCAAAAAATTTTGCAGTGTTTACATTAGAGCTGCACGATTAAACCTTATAATATCGAGATCTCGATACAAACACCCACGCGATCTTATTCCTGAATGACAACGATTTAGCAATGTCTATTAGGACTGTTTCACATCGCGAGTGTCAGTGGAGCGTGAGAAGCACGTTTTGTTGCTGCCCATGTTAATGAATCAGAGGGTCGGGGTAAATGCGAACGGAGAAAGAGCAACACAAACAGTCTTATGATCACATTATAATCTTTATTTCTGTGTTACAGACATTTAAAGAATAGAAGTACTGGGATAAAAGTTTATATTTTGGGTGTAAACACTTACTGTCTACAGTAGCGATCAAAACGAAACGATCAAAACGAATCTTAACACGTGTATCTATTGTAACGCTTATCCTCTTCCGCCAGGAGGTGGCGACAACTGCCCGTTTAAAAAAAAAGTGTCATTGAATCATTCATTCAGATTTCAATAGTCAAACAAGTCTTAATGAAGTGAGACACTGACTCCTTCATTGAATGTTTTTTTCTTTTTTAATGAATATATTACTGCATATAATTCATTGTAATGTGTATTATATGGAAGTTTAATTTCAGAAAGTTCAAAATGCACCTACATTTTTTTTTTTGCATTTTGTCTTTTTCAGTTGAATAAAAGACTTTTTTCTCTATGTATTTCATCATTGAGGATTTCTTAAGAAAAGTTTAAAAATCTCGTCTCATCTCGTTTTCGTGAACCCAGTCTCTCGTCTCGTCTCGTGGGATAAGTGTCTCGTCACACCCCTAGTTAATTTCTATCATTTCTCATAAAATGATAGTAAATTAAAAATTCTACTGACTCCAAGCTGACTTTAGTGTATAATGTCACAAAAGCTTTTTATTTCACATAAATGTTGATCTTTGAATCTTTCAATTCATCGAAGAATCCTAAAAAAAAAAGTACTCAACTTTTTAAAAAAGCTTTTTTTATAAAAGCTTTTTATTTCACATAAATGTTGATCTTTGAATCTTTCAATTCATCAAAGAATCCTAAAAAAAAAAAGTACTCAACTGTTTTAAATATTGATATTGATAATAATAATAAATGTTTCTTGATCAGCAAATCAGCATATTAGAATGATTTCTGAAGGATCATGTGACACTGAAGACTAGAGTAAAGATGCTAAATATTTAGTTTGATCACAGGAATAAATTACATTTTAAAATATATTTAAAGAGAAACCAGTTATTTTATATAGTAAAAATATTTCAGTATTTTACTGTTTTTGATGCACTTTGGATCAAATAAATGCAGGCTTGATGAGCAGAGAAGACTGGTAGTGTAAATGACTCTGTAACAACATTTTGGATATTTTACATAAAGTAATATTTAAATCTTAACCATGATTGTTTCCTCCGAGGAGGCAAGGGAGGCAGTGTCTCCACAAAATTTTGGATGAGAAAAAAATGGTAGTGCAAAAATAAAACATCACCAATATTACAAAATATAACATTAAAAAGTAAATAAATCACTTGTTTTTTTAAAAGACACACTAGCAGGTAAGTTTTAACAGACCCCCTAAAGCATGCTGTGGGTTTGTTGAGGGGTAATTGAGAATGAATGGGGGAAAGTCACATTAGAGAAGGCAGTGCCTCCGTCTTGATATGATTGGATATGACTGGTTATGATCGGCCGTGATTGGTTCATGCGATAAATCCCGCCTCTTGTGTTCATGTGCGTTCTGTGTTCGCAAATCAGTCTGAATGCACAATATAATGGCGTTAATGGGATAACTAATTAAAAAAGTAAGTAAACAACTCACACACTTAGATATAACCACTTTGTTATGTCAAAATGAGATATAAAATGGCATTAAAACAAGTTCTGTGGGAGTAATCAGTGAAATTTAAAGTGCTTTTTTCCCTGGAAGCACACTTCTAGAGGTCACCTTGACAGCTATAATTGTCAACACCTTTAACATCTTATTGGTATAATAGTTTCTCGTGTTAGTAGGCAAATGGCTCTTGGTAATGGGACATGGTCCCATGATGCCTTACAGGTTGATTGCTGAAAATGTAGATGGTGGATGTATTATGTAAATGTGTCTATAAATGTGCTCCCTAGTTTCTCATATGAAAAACATAGTAATGTCCTCCAGTTCCCGCAGTGACATTGTTACGAGCGAAACCGTCTTGGCTCGCCATAAACTGTTGAAGAAAAAGAGGGTGGAACAGTTTGCGCTCGTAGAGCGCGTTTATATTTCCATCAATAATTAATTTGCTCAAATCATATTGTAATATTAATGCCCAGATTTATGCCCAGATTGGGAGCTGGCTTGAGTTGGCTTGTGTAACGTCTGCGTGTTCTCAGTATGTGTCTGTGCTCTGAACACTTGTCAAATCAGAAACTTTCATTGGGAACTTCAGCTTCACAGACTTGAGTTCTTGCCTAGTTTAAGCCTAGTGAGGTTTTAATAGAGATTTTGCTTTTGAAGTTGATCTTTGTCTGGGTTCAGGCTTACAGCTCTGGGAACATCCTAGCCCCAGGTGACGTTAGCTGCCGTAGAGACTAGAGAGGCTGACTTGATCCTGCAAATCTCTCCTGACACTGTCCTGGCCTTGTGTTTTGTGATTGGTGGGGACTTGTCGGCAAAATGAACCCAAGAAAGATAGGATAACACCTCGGGATATCTTAACTGTGCAGTCTGTAGGCCAGCTAATAAACTCATAAACACAGCGTGTTACAAAAGTAAATTTGGGGTTAAAAAAATAAAGAAATAAAACATAATAATAATAATAATAATAATAATAATAATGCTTCTGTTTTGCATTTTTCAAATTGATTTATGTACACAGTATTTGCTTAAAGTAATTAGAAATAGAAAATATTATAGTAAATATTTGTGATTTGTGATCTTCAGTCAATCAAATATTCACATAAATATTTGTATTTATTTTATATTATTATTATTATTAGTAGTAGTAGTAGTAGTAGTAGTAGTATTTCTGTTCTACATTTCCTTTTTTTTACATTTTTTAATTACATATGATTTGCAAAAAAACAATTGATTAGTTACTGTCAATCAAATATTCACATCATCATCATTTAAAATTATTGTTATTAATAATAATAATAATAATAATAATAATAATAATGCTTCTGTTTTGCATTTTTAAACTACACTTTTTTTAAAAAAATGCATAGAAAAACATTTACTTATTACTTCATTAATTAATGACCTAAAATAATTTAAATATTAACACATTACATTTTATTCAGTGTGTTATTATTATTATTATTATTATTATTAATGCTTTTGTTTAGCATTTTCTGCTTTTTATTATTTTTTTTTAATTACACATGATACATAATTGATTAGTTACTGTCAATCAAATATTCACATCATCATCATTCAGTATTGCTGTTATTTAAAATAATAATAATGATAATAATGCTTCCTTCTGTTTTGCATTTATGTAAGAAAAACATGTACTTATTAATTAATTGGTTAGTCACCTAAAAGCATTTAAAATATTAATATATGAAATATTTGTATTCAGTTTATTGTTGTTGTTGTTGTTGTTGTTGTTGTTGTTGTTATTATTATTATTATTATTATTATTATTATTATTATTATTATTATTATTATTATTAATGCTTGTTTAGCATTTTAATTTTTTTTTAATTGAACACATTTTTAATTCACAATTCCAAAAAAACAGAATTGATTAGTTACAGTCACTGTTTTGTACAGTGTTGTTTATAATAATAATAATAATAATAATAATAATAATAATAATAATAATAATGCTTCTGTTTTGCATTTTCTGAATGCACATTTTAAACTATTTGTAAAAACAATTAATAGAAAAATATTTACTTATTAATTACTGGGTTAATGATCTAAAATAATTAAATATTAACACATTGTATATTTCTATTTAGTTCATTATATTATTTATTATCTATTATATCTATTCATTATTATTATTATTATTATTATTATTATTATTATTATTATTTCTGTTTTGCATTTTAATTTTTTATATTTATCTTTTTTTTTAATTAGCAAAAAACAGTTGATTAGTTAATGTCAATAAAATATTCACTTCATCATCATTAAATGTTGTTATTTATAAAATAATAATAATAATAACAACAACAATAATAATAGTAATAATAATGCTTCTGTTATGCATTTTCTAAACTACATGTTTGTAAGAGAAAACAATATGAAAAACATTTACTTAATTACCTAAATGATTAGAGACCTACAACAATTTAAATATTCATTTATGAAATATGTATATTCAGTTTATTGTTTATTATTATTATTATTAATGCTTGTTATGCATTGTCAGTTTTTTCATTGTTTAATCACATGATTTGCAAAAAAAACAGAATTAACTAGTTACAGTCAATCAAATTTTCACATCATCATTTTTGTTGTTGTTTATGATAATAGTAATAATACTGCTTCTTTGTTGCATTTTTTCAAATTGAAAACAGTGTTTCATTACACATTTTATTGCACAATCAATCAAATATTATTTGGTTATCAAATGTCTGTAATATTAAAAAAGTCATTATATAATTCATATAATAATTTATTATTGACTACATTGAAACATGTAAATAATAAAATGTCTAATTACAAATAATATGGCAAACGATTAATCGCATACAAAATAAAAGTTTGAGTTTGCCTAATATATATACAGGGGTTGGACAATGAAACTGAAACACCTGGTTTTAGATCACAATTAGTATGACATTGGGCCTCCTTTTGCAGCTAATACAACATCATTTCATCGTGGGAGTGACAAATACAAGTCCTGCAAAGCAGCCAGAGGGATTTTGAGCCATTTTCCTCTTGCAGAACAGTGGCCAGGTCACTATGTGATGCTGATGTGGGAAAACGTTTCCTGACTCGCTCCTCCAAAACACCCCAAAGTGGCTCAATAATATTCAGATCTGGTGACTATGCAGGCCATGGGAGATGTTCAACTTAATTTTCATGTTCATTAAACCAGTCTGTCACCAGTCTTGCTGTGTGTATTGGTGCATTATTATCCTGATACAGAGCACTACCTTCAAGGTACAATGTTTGAACCATTGGGTGCACATAATGAAACTTTACACTCTGCTCTAACTGGTGTAATGTACAGTAAGTGAAGATTGGGCACCAGACAGCGCAAATATAGTCATGAAACCTCCAATACTATATTGGCGAGTGTTTCAGTTTCATTGTCCAACCCCTGTATGTGTGTACTGTCTGTAATTATAACGTATATATAAATTAATGTATATATTTAAGAGAAATATGTTATGTAAAAAATGTTTTTATTTATATATAATATAAATCCTTTAAAAATGATAATAAATACACATACTTGTAAATATTTCTTAAATATATACATGAATGTGCTTGTATTTATACTTACATAATAATTACACATAGTACACACACATTTATTAGGCAAACTCATACTTTTTTTATGCGATTAATCGTTTGCCAGCCCTAAATATAACATTCGAAAAACGCAAAACCAAAGCATTTCCACTAGTGCTTTGAGATATTTTATTAAAATACTATTTTGTCCAATGAAAGATGTGGAACCATGATATGCAGTGATATTACGGCTGATACCATCACTGATCCGTGATTCTGTCATATTAGATTTTTATAAGGAATATTATCTCATGCGGTCGGTTTTCTTGCCTTGACAAGCAATTCATACCAACAGAATAAAGTCTAGATGCACTACCGCGTACGTGCATTAAAGAAAGTTATGCAAACTCGTGGTGTCATTCCTCTATCGCACTGACGGACTGACACATGAAGGCTTCAGCCATCTGTACATCAGCACTGCCAGACATCAACTCTTCATCACTGCTTTAGAACAGAAGCAGAATTACTCAGCCGTATCTGTCACTCTCCATCTCACTGGGATTTTAAGCCTGGATTTCTCACAGTTCTCCTTCCATGTTATAGTTTTTTTTCACAGGTGATGGAGTTTGTTCTGTTCAGAGCGGTTGCGCTCGAAATGCAGCAGCACCATGTAATCGCTGGCCTTTTTCATCAGGCGAGCAACAGCAACCCTTTACGTATTCTTGTACTCGTCCAAATGAAAGAGCAAAAGTCTGTCTACATTAAATCATATGGCGTTTCCTCTTTAAGTAGAGCAGATTTGTTTATAAATTGGAGTGGCTCTGAAATATGTGCGCACATAAAATGAAGTGTGAGCTTGTTTTTATTGGGAAGTGGAGTGATGTATAGTGTTATTATGTGAAGGGGTGCATGAAGCAGATCTGTATTATGACTCTGATACCTTGGAAGACATGACCTGAGTCGTTGTTGCATTATGAGGTTTATTTTGCTCAGCCGAGTTGAATTTTATAGAACATGTCTATATCTTGTGTCTGTTGTCGAGGCTAATGGTCTGTAGTTTGGCGTCTTGAATGGCGCTCAGGCGGTGGATCCTATCAGTGAAACACGCTGAGTTTGGCTAACAGCGCTGCAAAGTAATAGTCGTTTTATATTCCGGCATGAAATATTTAAACAATGTCCATCGGCCATTGTTTGTTCAATCTCCCTGTTGAAAGCCTTTACTTTTCAGACCCTTAAAATGTCATCAATAATTTAAATGGATATGCGGTGCATAAATATCAGCCTTCGTTTTCCTTTTAGTTTCTGAAGGACATCAAAAAAGAAGAAAAAAATTCATCTTTTCTTTCTGCACATTGAAAAGGATTTGTGGGAAACAGCAGTGCAAAAATGTTTTCTTTATATGAAAACTAAACTGGAAGTTTGGTGTGACAAAACTAATGGTGCATTGGAAAAAAATCGCATTTGCAAGATCGTTTGGTGTATCGATTTACAGTAAATTCACTGAAATTAATGATTTTCTTTCATTTACTGTAAAACTAGCATGTGCAAAATTCAATAGTTTTGGAGGCTTCAACTAAAACGGTTAAAAACATTTTTAAAAAATGCAATAAATTGTTAGATGAAAAATGTAAACCAAAGTGTTGCCTTCTACTAATTGAAATAAGTTGAAGTTGAACCATCAAATATAAATAAAGAAAACCTAATAAAATGAAATAAATTGCGATATTACAAAACAAATGCTAATAAAATGACAAAAGCACAAAACAAAATTACTAAACATTAAACTACAATTAAAATGAAAACCTGAAACTAAACTAAATTAAACTAAACTAAAATAACCTAAATGAAAATCAAGTTGAACCACTAAAATTAATAACTGGAAATAAAGAAAACTTAAAACTGAAATAAAATTAAAATAAAATAAAATAAAATAGTAATATTAAAAAAAACAATACTAATACAATGACAAAAGCACGAAACAAAATTACTAAAAATGAAACTAAAATTAAAGTGAAAAACTAAAAATAAAATAAAATAAAAAATTATATTAACAAAAGCAACACTAATGAAATGACAAAAGCACAAACGAATTACTAAAACTTACTAACATTAAAATGAAAACTTAAAACTAATAAATAAAATAAAATAAAAATGAAAATTAGCTGCCTTGTTAACTAAAATTAATAACTGGAAATAAAATAAAATAAAAACTAAACATAGTTAAATATAATCAAATAAAATAAATAATGATATTAAAAAAACAAAACTAATGAAATGACAAAAGTACAAAACCAAAATGACTAAAAATTAAACTAAAAATAAAATAAAATAAATAATGATATTTAAAAAAGCAACATTAATGAAATGACAAAAGCACAAAACCGAATTACTAAAACTTAAACTAACATTAAAATGAAAACCTAAAACTAATAAATAAAATAAAATGAAAATGAAAATTAGCTGCCTTGTTAACTAACTGAAATAACTTTAAATTAAACCACTAAAATTAATAACTGGAAATAAAATAAAATAAAAACTAAACATAAAATATAATAAAATCAAATAAATAATGATATTAAAAAAACAAAACTAATGAAATGACAAAAGTACAAAACCAAATGACTAAAAATTAAACTAAAATTAAAATGAAAACCTAAAACTAAGGAATAAAATAAAATAAAATAAAATAAATAATGATATTAAAAAAAGCAACACTAATGAAATGACAAAAGCACAAAACCGAATTACTAAAACTTAAACTAACATTAAAATGAAAACCTGAAAACTAATAAAGAAAATGAAATAAAAATGAAAATTAGCTGCCTTGTTAACTAACCAAAATAAGTTTAAATTAAACCACTAAAATTAATAACTGGAAATACTTAAAACTGGAAATAAAATAAAATAAAATAAAATAAAAACTAAACATAAAATATAATAAAATAAAATAAATAATGATATTAAAAAAACAAAACTAATGAAGTGACAAAAGTACAAAACCAAATGGCTAAAAATTAAACTAAAATTAAAATGAAAACCTAAAACTAAGGAATAAAATAAAATAAAATAAAATAAAAATTAGTTGTCTTGTTAACTAACTGAAAGAAGTTTAAATTGAACCACTAAAATTAATAACTGGAAATACCTAAAACTAAAATTAAATGAAATAGTAAAACATAAAATGAAATAAACTAAATTAAAATAAAATACATAGTGATATTTAAAAAAAAAAAATCAAAATGTTCATTGTAAATCAAAATGTTAATAAAACTATAATAGTATATAAATAATGTTATATAAATGATACAAAAATAACAGTATATAATGAGTATATAAGTTTACAGCACCTTCATAAACTGAATAAAAAATGAATGCCAAAACACACCTGATGCACATTTTTACACAGCATTTTGTAAAGTAGATGTTGAAAAAAAAAAATGCTGTAATTTTTTGTATAAAAGGTATCGCTATCTCTGACCAAAGTGACTTTAATGCATCTGATGTCGTAAGTATGACTTCCCAACTCACAAATACAAACTCTCCAGTTGGATTTGAACGCAGCATATGCTGCAAATGTTTGAAAGTACTTAAATGCACTTTCACAATTTAATATTTTCAGTCGAATGGTCCACTTTATTCATTCATATGTCAAGTTAATATATTCAAATTATAATAACATTTTCAAAATGTAACATTTTCAAAATGCAGCTTTAGGTGAAGGTAAAAACACTCCATCTGTTTGGGAGGAAGTGATATGATGCTGCTAATCACTGTTAATCAGTCCTGACATAAATTGACATTTTAATGCTAGAGATTTATCTCATCGGCTCTTGCCTGCAGCTGTCAAGATTCCCTGTGTGATTCAGTCAGTGACTCCACATAAATTGCGGCGCCAACGAGTGAAAGGACGTTGGATGTGTTTTGGTCACGTATTCCGTCCCAATACTTATTCGTCATGGAATGTGTCTCTTTGTATGCGTTAACATGAACTGTAAATGGGATTCACCAGGCGAATCAAGGCAATAAGGAAGATATTGATCATTCGCTAACATCATTTGGCATGATAAGAGCTCTGGCTGTCAGGTTTTGGTTTTTGATTGATTTGGGTTTTGACGAAACAAAGCGAATTTGTCAAAGCGTAAGCTGGCATAGACAGTATGTGGCTCCCAGAGATGATTTCTTTGTGAATTGATTGTTTTTAGTGGTGTTGCTGTGTCCAAACATGCCCGTCTTTTTCATTTCATCCTTGCACAGATAGACAAACTGGCTTGCGATGGCATACAGTCGTTTGTAGATTAATTACATTTTTCTATAAAAGGTGTTTCGGTCGTCATTAAATAAAGATGAAACACCTGTTCAGTGCCAATGCCAAGAAAACTTGTTAGCTTGGTTGAATCCTGATACAATAGCTGTTTGCCGCTAGGCTCCCGCTAACCTCCCCTTGAACTGTGCTCATTTTTTCTCTAATCTCGGCGTCTCACATTGGCTCATTGCTGTAATCACCTCGTTCAGAACGATGGCGCTGCTTGAACGGGTCGGCTTACAGGGTCATTAGAACCAGGTAAATTATTCATTACAAAATGTGCCATCAAAGCGGAGCGTTATGCTTGGAGTTTCCAGCCCTGCCAAGAGACACAGTTCTGTCTTTATATCTTTCCTAATTAAATCTGACTTTTACAGTACAAGTCAAAGGTTGATGTCCATGTGCAGAGTCATTTATTTTCTTATTCATTTATGGAAATAAAAAAATTGCATATTATTATTTGTTGTAATATATATCTTTGTAAGATTTTTCATATTTCTGCTCACTAAGCCTGCATTTATTTGATCCAAAATGCAGCAAAAGCAGTAAAACTGTGAAATCTTTTTACTACTTAAAATAATTACTTTCTATTTGAATATATTTTAAAATGTAATTTATTCCTGTGGTCAAAGTGACATTTTTAGCATCATTACTCCAGTCTTCAGTGTCCTTCAGAAATCATTCTAATGCTGATTTGCTGTTAGAGAAACATTTATTATTAATATTATCAATATTTGATATATATTTTTTTATATTCTTTGATGAGTAGAAAGATCCAAAGATCAGCATTTATCTGAAATAAAAAGCTTTTGTGACTTTATACACTATACCATTCAAAAGCTTGGAGTCATAATCTTTTTTGGGAAAGAAATTATGGAAATGAATGCTTTTATTTAGCAAGGATTCTTTAGAGTGATGATAAAGACATTTCTAATGTTACAAAAGATTTCTATTTTTTAACTTTCTGTTCATCACAGAAACCTAAAAAATATTCTACTCAGCTGTTTTTACAATAATAATAGCAGTAAATCAGTATATTAGAATTATTTCTGAAGGATCATGTGACTGGAGTAATGATGCTAAAAATTCAGCTTTGAAATCACAGAAATAAATTACATTTTGAGATGTATTCAAATAGAAAACAGTTAATTTAAATAGTAAAAATATTTCAAAATTGTCCTGTTTTTTTGGTGTACTTGGATCAAATAAATGCAGGCTTGGTGAGCAGAACAGACTTTAAAAATCGTACTTTTAAAAAACATTATAAATCTTACTGTTCAGAAACTTTTTGTAGTGTTTATATATGTGTGTCTGTGTGTATATGTATATAAATATATATATATATATATATAAAATCATAATTTTATATCCCATAAATTGAGAATGTGTGTGTGTATATATATATATATATATAATTTAAGAATTTATAGTTCATAAATTAAGAATGTGTATATATATAATTTCTGGATGATAGATATTTAATATCATTCGTGCATATTGCTGCATCAATCTGTTTTTTGTTTTTTTTTTGTAATGTATCATGCATTGACATTTAAGTGTGTGTGTGTGTGTGTGTGTGTGTGTGTGTGTGTGTGTGTGTGTGTGTGTGTGTGTGTGTGTGCACCTGGTATTTATCACATTTTGGGGACCAAATGTCCCCACAAGGATAGTAATACCAGTAAATTTTGACCTTGTGGGGACATTTGTGAGGTCCCCATGAGGAAACAGGCTTATAAATCATGCATAATGAGTTTTTTTTTTTGAGAAAGTAAAAGTGTGCACAGTCTCCTGTGAGGTCTAGGTTTAGGTGTAAGGTAGGTGTAAGGCGATAGAAAATAGGGTTTGTACAGTATAAAAACCATTACGCCTATGGAATGTACCCATAAAACATAAACACAACATGCGTGTGTGTGTGTGGAAATACATGATTGGATGTATGATTTTTTTATTTGTATAATTTATGCATTTGATTCATGCATATTTCTGCATAAATAAACGTAGTGCTGGGCAATGATTATTTGTGATTAATCGCATCCGAAATAAATGTTTTTGTGTACATAATATATGTGTGGGTGCTGTGTGTTTTTATTATGTACATATAAATACACACACATGCATGTATATTTTTTTTAAATTATTTTATATATTAAATATATTTGTATATGATAAAAATGATATGAATATAAATATATACATGTAAATATTTTCAAAATATATACATACATGTGTGTGTCTTTATATATACATAATAAATATACACAGTACACATTATGTACACAAAACCTTTTATTTTGGATGCGATTAATCACGATTAATCATTGCCCAGCACTTTAAATTATCATATTTTAGAATTTGGCATTGTAAAATGAGAAGTTGGATTTTTATATTAATATTTTGTATATGTTAAGTATTGGTCTGTTTTTATTGGTGTTTTGTTTTGTTTTGTTTTTTATGTAAACTGGTCTGTTTAGTGCTAATGTTTCATTGTAACAGTAAAACAATTCAGTGTTTTCAAAGACAGTTGTCTTTAAGAACCTGTAATAATGCTGAAAGGTCAATAATAAATAATAAATCAGATTGAATCTAAAATCAAAACATCTGTTTTTTTTTTTGTTTTTTGTTTTTGAGAAATATCCCCATACAATGAAAATCAGTGGTCATCAAAATGGTTTAGTTATGAACGTTCTTCAAATATCTTATTTTTTGCTCCACAAAAGAATTCATAAATTTGGAAACGACATCAGGGTGAATAATTAATGACAAAATCGTCTTTTTTGGGTGAACTATCGCATTAACTTTCATTGTGTTTGGTTGTCAGTGTTAAGTTGATGCTATGACACAAACCCATAACAAAAAGCCTTGTAATGTAGATGCATAGTAATCAAAACAGGTGGAGCTTGAAATTGATGTATCAAAGATCACCGTATTAGCCAATTAATAAATTTGTGTTCAGTCGCTTGATCATGGTGTGACCGTATGGAAAAGAAGGACATGTACACTGTGATGGGTGAGATAATCAAGATTAATTGAACTAATGTTCCTGAAGAACTAGCCCATTTGCTCATTTTCTCAGTTGCTGAGCACATCACATAATTAAGAGGTAATTTGTCTTCCTGTACACACACAGTGTGTCATATACCTTATATTAATGGCGATGTTATGTGGTTGGAAATTAATGGAGAGTGAACTGATTTTCTAGCACTAGTCTATAGTGTCCTTCTTGATAAACATTGATTGAATGAGACTCATGTTGCCCTCTTATGATTTCAGCCTGCAGGAGGCGCTCTCTACCACCCTCTGTCACTTCATATGGTCATTTAAAGAGATAGTTCACCCAAAAATGAAAATTTGATGTTTATCTGCTTACCCCCAAGGCATACAAGAGGTGACTTTGTTTCTTCAGTAGAACACAAAAGAAGATTTTTAACTCAAACCGTTGCAGTCTGTCAGTCATATAATGGCAGTCAATGGCTACCAAATCTTTGAGAGTAAAAAAAACATAAACAAAACCAAATGAAACCCTGTGACTCGTGGCGACACACTGATGTCCTAAGACACGAAACAATCGGTTTGTGCGAGAAACTGAACAGTATTTATATAATTTTTTAACTCTGATTCACCGCTATGTAACAGTTTTAAAATATATTTGTCTATATTTTAAAGTGGAGTTATATTTTAGTATTTATTTATTCTTTTAGTGTGTTTTAGAACTAGGGTTTGGCACATAATATAGACGATCTAAAACAGTTTTAAAAATGTTTAAAAATATTTTAAATTAGAGTTTAAATATTTTAGTATTTAATTCATTAATTCATTAATTCATTTTTTATTTATTTATTTATTTTTAGTCTGTTTTGTAACTGCGGTCTGACATATAATACAGACAATCTGAAACAGTTTGAATGTTTTCTTACAATATGTTGATTATACTTAACTACAGTTAAATATTTCTATATTGTTTTTTTTATTGTTTTTTTTTTTTTTAAATGTAATATTTCAGGTTTTCATCATGTCTTTTTAACTTGGGTTTGATACAAAAAATATCTATATTTTAAATATTCTTAATTATAGTTGAAATATTTTAGTATTATTTTACTATTTAATATTTTGGTTTTGTTCATGTGTTTTTAACTGTAGTTTGACAGTTTGCACAGTCTGAAACAGTTTTAATATTTTCTTAAAATATTTAAAATATTATTAATTGTAGTACAACTTTTTTTTTTACATTATTTTTGCTGTTTATTATTTTGTTTTTGTTAATTTTTGAACGGGGGTTTGACATAACACAATCTGAAACTTCTGATATTATCTTAAAATATTTAAAATACGGTTAATAGTCGAAATATTTTAGTATTATTTTACTATTTAATATTTTGGTTTTGTTCATGTGTTTTAACAGCAGTTTGACAATTTGTACAGTCCGAAACAGTTTAAAAAATATCTTAAAATATTTTAAATATTCCTAATTGTAGTTAAAATATTTTTGTATTATTTTACTATTTAATGTTTTGGTTCTGTTCATGTGTTTTTAACTGAAGTTTGACAACTTGTTCAATCTGAAACAGTTTTAAAATATTCTTAAAATATTTGTAGTTATATATGTTAGTATTATTTTACTGTTTTTTTGGGGGGTTTTTTTCATGTGTTTTTAACTAGTTTGACAGTTTGTACAGTCTGAAAGAGTTTTTTTTTTTTTTTTTTTTTTTTTTTATAAATATTTTAAATATTCTTAATTGTAGTACAACTTTTTTTTACATTATTTTTGCTGTTTAATATTTTGTTTTTGTTAATATTTGAACTGGGGTTCGACAAATAACATACAATCTGAAACTTCTGATATTATCTTAAAATATTTAAAATATTGTTAATAGTTGAAATATTTTTGTATTATTTTACTATTTAATATTTTGGTTTTGTTCATGTGTTTTTAACTGTAGTTTGACAATGTGTACAGTCCAAAACAGTTTAAAAAATGTCTTGAAATATTTTTAATATTCTTAAAGCAGAAGTCCACCTCCAGAACAAAAATTGACAGATTTTGTACTCACCCCTTGTCATTCAAGATGTTCATGTCTTTCTTTTTTCAGCCGTAAAGAAATTATGTTTTTTGAGGGAAACAATTCTGCATTTTTCTCTATATAATGGACTGATATGGTGCCACGATTTTGAACTTCCGAAATGTAGTTTAAATGCGGCTTCAAACGATCCCAAATGCGGTTGTAAACGATCCCAGCCGAGGAAGAAGGGTCTTATCTAGCGAAACGATCACAGAGCGAGACAAGATGAGCGTTTGACATTAAAAAGTATATAAATTATATTATTTTTATGAAACTAACCGATCATTTCTCTAGAGAAGAATCTTCTTCCTCAGCTGGGATCGTTTACAACTGCATTTGGGATCGTTTGAAACATTTTGGAAGTTCAGAATCAGGGCATCATATCAGTCCATTATATGGAGAAAAATCCTGAAATGTTTCCCTCAAAAAACGTAATTTCTTTACGGCTGAAGAAAGAAAGACATGAACATCTTGGATGACAAGGGGGTGAGTACATTATCTGTCAATTTTTGTTCTGGAAGTGGACTTCTCCTTTAATTGTAGTTGAAATATTTTAGTATTATTTCACTGTTTTTTGTTCATGTGTTTTTAACTGTAGTTTGAGAGACATTTGTACAGTCTGAAAGAGTTTTAATATTTTTCTTAAAATATTTTCAATATTCTTAATTGTAGTACAGCTTTTTACAGTATTTTTACTGTTTAATATTTTGTTTTTGTTAATATTTTAATCATTCTAATATTATCCTTTATAATAGTACGTGTCTAAAATGGTTTTAATCATTTTGAATTTAACATGACAGAAATAATATGGCATATGCTAAAACATGAGGTCACTAGTTTAGGTAGGGCGTCTTCTCCTTAACCTTTGTTTTTTTTTTTTTTTTTTTTACTCATTACTTGCCCTCTCAGTGCGAACCACAGCCGTTTCCTTGTCCATAATGCCTGCCACGTCTCACCAGTCTCACTGTGAAATAGAAAGACCAGATGCAGCACATTCCTGCTGACCTATTCGGTACCTACTGCTATAATGGCGCATAATTTAGCTCCTGTGTAGGTGACAAATGGCCCAACTCTAAAAGCCCCTGTGTTGGGTGCTAAAACCTCTTGTGATGTATGAGCATGCAAGTCTGATAGATCCCCCACATCATTCGTTCGGTGACGGCAATTCATCACCTGTGGGAGTTTAGCGTTGGAATTCCTATTGGATTTTTAATGAAAGAGAAGATAATGTGACTTAAAGTCGATGAGTTCTGTGAATTTTTTTTCTCCCCCAAACCCCACCTCCTCATTTTCCACTATTTTCTCATATTTCAACTCCCCAGGGACATCCAATGTTTTTGGACGCAGCCTCTAATGTTGCGTTTCTGATTATGATATTTAGGCTTTGGTTAAAATACATGTTTTTTTTGACAGTAAAGCTAATGATGCACTTATTGCAACTGTGACTTCTCGTTTTGCTTTTCATCTGAGCATTTCTTCCACATTCATGTCTTCTCAGTTGACAGTGCAATTAGTCAAATGAAGTCATTGTAAAACACTTCCAATGAAAACAAGTTGTCATTTTCTGTATAAATGTATTTTATCACAAAGTGTCGTACATGTGTTCTGTTATGATCTATTCTACAAAGCGTAGTCCATCATAAACTTGACATTGTTTATTTTACCAATGACACAGCACAAGTAGTGTTGCTACAAGCCCACAATAAAAAGACTCGGCCACTGAGGCTTTGCGCTCCGTGTAAATAGTCAGGCCCAACCTTTCATGTGCTGTTCTTTGATCCCGCATGAAATAACAATCCTCTTCATGCTCCCCAGTGAAGTGTGACATTTAAACAATTAGTGGCTTTTTGGCAATCAATGTCAGATTTAGCAAGAAACTTCTTGGACCACAAACCAGAATCCGTTTCATAATGATCCAGTGGTGTGAGTCGGCATCAGATTGAAAGAGTTATTAGAGACGCATAGTCCAGTCTCTTCTCTCAAATGGCGTTTTTGGAATCTGTTTCTGAATCATTGCCATTAGCCCGTGACCCCCGGATTGGTTTAATGTGTGAGGGTAATATCTCATACGGCTGATTTCGTAATTTCCTGTAAAGGTTATCACTCCTCCGCAACATGCAAATGAACGAACAGGCTACCGCGGACACGATCAGGAGCAGCGTGGTGATGCTGATTATCAATCCGTCATCGATACCATCATTGGTTTTTCCTACTGAAACCTCAGCAGTGCTGACATTCATACAGTTTTTCAAACGCCTACTTTGCAAGTCCGAAATTTCCACACACACCTCGTACTTTGTCAGTGGCTGCAAGTGTGTAAGGTTGAACATTTTTACATCAGACAACACATGGGCGGTGAACTGCAAGGAGCGCTGATGCTCTGATGTGGTCGACCACTTAATATTCGACACAAGACTGCCCTTGGGTGGCACCCAAGAAATCCTCACCGAATGTTGCTCGGCCCCTTTGACTTGAATGTGCAGGGATTCATTTCCCGGGAGCGGGTAGAACCCGTTTACTATGACCGAGACAGATCTCATGTCCGCACCTATGAGATTGTGGGCCACGCAGGTATACTGCCCAGCCTCGTTCTCGGTGATGCCATAAATGTCAAACGTTCCCTCGGGATGCAGGTGATACTTTTTGGAAACTGTCTGAGGCAAGATCTTCTCTCCCGAAGGTGTGACCCAGTAGATCTCGGGCTCAGGATCAGCAAACGCCCTGCAGTGCAGAGACACCGAATGCCCGACGTTCACGTTGACCTGCTCTGGAAGGCTCTCCGGAGATATTAGGGGCAGGCAGATATCCGCCATTTCTCGGAAGTGCACGTGCCTGACAAGACGACCTTCAAACTCTGAGGGTCCGGCGCATAAGAGGGCATCCGGTTCCATGAAGCGGACCTTGGTCTTGTTCATATTGATCCAGCGGATGACACAATCACAGTAAATGGGGTTGGAGTGCATGCTCACCTCCTGAAGGTTAGGTAAGGATTCCACCGTAACGTGATGAAGGGCCCGGAGGGCATTGCTGTTCAGCATCAAGGACTCGAGCCTCGGGAGTTTGGAGAACGCGTTCGGATGGATGTAGGAAAGTCGGGGGTTGTTCGTCGCTTCGATTTTGGTCAGCTCTGGTAGGTTGTGCACGGCAAAGCTGTCGATGGAAACTAACTCCGGCATGCTGTTAATGCCAAGTTCTTTCAAGTGGATCATGTCCACAAAGTCACCTCTTTGGATCCTCTCAATGGGATTCTTGTTAAGGTCCAGAAACTTGAGGTTCCGCACTTGTCTGAGAGCAGCTTGAGGTACTTTTGGGAACATATTATCATAGAATGACACGCTTTCCAGCTTATCGAGTCCAACCAGTGCACTGTCAGGGATTTCAGTGAGGTTCATTCTAGTTAGCACAAGACTGCGGAGATTGATAAGGGGCTTGAAATTCATGTCTTGTATTCTGGCAATTGGATTCTCTCCTATCATCAAGATTTCCAGCTGGGAAAGATCCCGGAACCACTCTGTTCTTATGGCCCTCAGCTGGTTCGAATTAAGATGGAGCCTCAAGAGCTTGTTAAGCCCTTGGAAAGCCTCCGCGCTGATCAGGGAGAGAAGGTTATGGTTAACGTAGAGCTCCTGTAAGTTTGGGAAGTGTGCAAGGCAGTTATCCTGAAGGCTGCTTAGCCAGTTCTCCTCTAGATGCAAAGACAGAAGTTGTGGAAGGTGACCTAGATTGACATCACTCAACGAGGAAATGTTGTTTCGAGAAAGGTCCACCTCTGTTAGGTTTACCAGATAGTCCAAAGGACTGTCAATCTTTGCAATACTGTTGGCTTGCAACAGCAGAACTTGTGTGTCTAAGGGCAGCTTCTCCGGCAAAGACAGAAGTCCTAGATCATTACAGTCCACAGTCGGAGCCTCATTATACATGGACGAGGGAGAGAACCAGGGTCGGACTTCACATTTGCACAGCTTGAGGCACACAACCCTCCACTCAGTGGCCTGAACTGAGTTAGTCAGCGCAAGTCCTGCCAGCAAACAAACTGCAAACAGCAAATCTTTCATCTTGGACCTCCTCTCTTCAGCTCGTAATTGGTCCTTATGGGGTCTGGTGTTAGAGGCGTTAAATTCACAAACACAGAATCATTTGTTATGACAACAGGGTGTATTTCTGCTGATGGCGAGTCCCCCGAAGTTGTCGTCCTTGGCAGAGAGAAGCAACTTTTCAATTTACCCTGCTTTGGGTTGTCATGCAGGCTGCTGCATATGTGAAGGTCAGCGTATCCTTAGGGGAATGGAAGCAGGGGAAGAGGAAATTTGCAGGGTGAGCTGTGGGGGACGGACCACTTGTCTGCCATCGTTATTATGTTCAATCAGTCACACTCGTCACTTCCCATCTGTGGAAAATAAGAGACAGCAGAAGAGAGGAAATGAATATGGTGTCACATTAGCGTCAAGAAGAGCCATATTGGCATTTAGGAGCATGACGATATATTTAGACCATATGAGTGAAGGTATTATTGCTTTTTTGTGCCATCGAATAATACATTATGGCTGGTTTGACCTCATATGCTTACCCTCCCCACATCTATCATGTGACCACTGGGAATGCTCTCGCAATATATTCAGATGTCAAAGAGGTTTTATGTGCATGAGGGCAGGTGTTAAGAAAATCTACATACATCTCAACCATTTTGACTGTTGACAGAAGTGTGTTGTGCGTATAAGAGCATCAGTATGCAGTGCCATCTTATTTCTGTCATAGATCATTTTGTAATTGTGAGATAATGAGCTTTATTTGGCAAATGACTGGCCAGACACTTAAACCTGTCGTAACATGCTTTCAGTTCTACGCAACGATGCCCTGTGAATATAATAACTTGCTTATATGAAATCCAATTTAACAACTGTGAATCTCATCATACATAACACATTTAATTTGTGCTTTGCATTTCTTTCGAACGCGTTATTCAAGCATACTAAGGGCATTGCTAACATTGGTTTTTATTGTCTCATAAATAGACATTACAGCCAGTTGAATGCACAGAGGGGCAATTATTTCACAATGAAGTGCTTTCCCAAAGGGCTCAGCGATAACCACTGCATTTTGTCTCTCAGTGGCAGCTGCCAGTGGGCACAGTAAGTTAATTAAAACGTTTTAAAATTTGCCTGTGAACTCAGACTCTGTGCTTTGTACCTATTGTATGGTTGACTAACACTATATTTGAAATGCATGCATCACGCAGTGTGTGCATGAAATGTTTGCTTGTGCAATTGCAATTGCATGAGCGGTTGTTATCCCTCACCCAGTAGGTTGCTCTTTAACCTTTTAGATAGTGATGAAAAACTGATGTGGTCTGTTTTTCAATTGCATTTAAAGGATTAGTTCACTTTTTGAGGAAAACATGGATTTTTCTCCATATAGTCAACGGTTTGAAGGTCCAAATTCCAGTTTCAATGCAGCTTCGAAGGTCTCTACACAATCCCAGGCGAAAACTCCATTTAATTTCTCCTCCAACCCAAAATCGTTCGACATCGTTGTTTTACCTTTTTTTGTAAATGCCGTTTGACTTTTTTTTTTTGTACGTTCGCTTTGTAAACACTGGGCTGGTACTTCCGCCTACGTCACGCGTGACCTTTCCAACGTGACTACATAATGCGTGAAGTCGAGCTAGTGCAAGATGAGCATTTGTGCTTAAAAAGTATATCAATTTTGTTTGTGTTTTTAGAAAATTATCAATCATTTTACTAGATTTCACCCTTATTCCTTGACTTGGATCATGTAGAGCTCTTTAAAGCTGCATTGAAACTACAATTTGGACTTTCAACCCACTGATTCCCATTGAAGTCTACTAAATGGAGAAAAATCCTTACGTGTTTCCCTCAAAAACCTTAATTCTTTTCGAATGAAGAAAGAAAGACATGAACATCTTGCATGACATGGGGCTGAGTAAATTATCAGGACATTTTTATCAGGACATTTATTTAATATAAATCAGTTTTTAGTCAAATTGACAGGGCTTCTAAAAAATACAGAACTCCAAGTCTGTCTTGGACAGATTGATAACTAGATTACAAAATGGATTGCTGTGGACTGTGTGGTTTGCGATAAGGTTTATGTTCAATGATATCGATTGACAGCCCTAATATAAATTTAAAAATTGGGTGCTTACATAGAAAATCTCAGTGTATATTTGTTAGATCTGAGTGCATATGTTAAAATTATGATTGGCTTGCAACCTTGAGGACAGAAGGCACAAAGCCGCCTGCCTGTGTTAGATGAAGCTGTCAGTATCACTATAGGAGCAGGTTTGCAAAAGAACTCCTGTAGGACAGTGTGCTTATGTTAGTCTGTCTATGGCAGCGAGTCAACACAAGCAGGTGGGAGCATTTTTTTCTCCTTTCTCCTTGCATAGCCATCTGTTTGGTCCTGTAGTCTGCTTTTTTTGCCAGGATTGTGCAAAGATCACCATTCATCCCAACAACCGCACAAATTATGAGGTTGTAAACTTATTTCTGAAGCTGCTTACTGTCTGATGTATGCGAATTAGATGGTGTTGCCGTGTTGAGGAGAGACTAACTAAAAGCTTGTTTTCCAATAACAAGCAATTAGTGTAATGGCAAAAACATCACTGTTTTTGTGTTACACTGTATTGCGCAGTTTTACAGCCAACCGAGATGTCAATAATCAGATGTGTTCTCCACGAATTTCCATGTTTATATGGAAAATTTATATTTATAGACAATATACTGTAGACAGTTGGAAAGTCTGATTCGTTTTAATGAAAAGAACTGATAAAAAAGACAACTCGTCAATTCTGTGTAGGTGTCAGTCTTTTTATCCTTTCTAAAATAAAACGATATCTAAAATTAAATTCTTGAAGGTGTAGTTTACTTCCAGAACAAAAATTTACAGAAAATGTACCCCCCACCCCTTGTCATCCAAGATGTTTATGTCTTTCTTTCTTTAGTTGTAAAGAAATTGTGTTTTTTGAGGAAAATATTTCAGGCTTTCTCTCCGTATAGTGGACTTCTATGGTGCCTGTGAGTTTAAACTTCCAAAATGCAGTTTAAATGCAGCTTCAAAGGGCTCTAAATGATCCCAGCCGAGGAAGAAGGGTCTTATCTAGCGAAACGATTGTTTATTTTCTAAAAAAATGTATAATTTATATACTTTTTAACCTCAAATGCTCATCTTGTCAAGCTCTGCGTGTACTCTGTGTATTCAGGTTCAAGACGGTTAGGGTAGGTCATAAAACTCCCATCTTACTTTCTCCTCCAATTTTAAAATCGTCTTACATCGCTGCAGAAGTACCGACCCAGTGTTTACAAAGTGAACATGCAAAGATCAAACGCTCTTTACAAAAAAAAAGTTAAAACAGCGATGTTGAACGATTTTGAATTTGGAGTTTTAATGATAAAAGTTAATGAAGTTTTAATGATGGAATTTTGAAATTATTTTCATCTATTATATATACAGTATAACTGCTTGATACTTTAATGTCTTCATTTTGACTTTAACTTGCCAAATTTGCCTCTCATGATTTAAATCAGCTTCAACGGATGTTTTTCTCAAATAGCTGATTTATTTAACAGATAATAAACTGCCATTAACTGCAGAGAACATGCTCTTTGTTGCTATGACAAGCACAACATGGATGCCCAGAGCTGAACACAAGTGTGAACAAGTAGTGATACACGCACAAGGACACACATCTCGCTTGCCCTCTCCATCTTTCCCATTTCCCATTTTCATTTTTCTGTTAAGAGCTCTGCTGTAAAGATGCCCACACACGCTAATTTGATTTGTTCATGTATGTGTCCTCCTTAACTAAGAGAGCCCTCAGCTGCGGTTCATGAGTGTTGTGTTCACTTCATTATGTGAAATAGTAGAGAGTGCTTCTATAGTAGAATGCTGGAAAGGGTCAAAGGGGCAGAATATTTCTGCTCAGTTCACTTGCATCATGGGTTAACAGATGCATTACACACGCACACAGATGCATAGTATCTCAGTTCACCCAAAAGTGAAAATGACCCCATGATTTACTCACCCTCAATCCATCCTAGGTGTATTTGACTTTCTTTTTTGAGGCGAATACAGTCAGAGTTATATTAAAAAATGTTCTAGCTCTTTCAAGCTTTATAATGGCAGTGAATGGGTGTTGAGATTTTGAAGTCCAATAAAGTGCATCTATCATAAAAAGTACTCCACATGGCTCTGGGGGGTTAATAAAGGCTTTCAGAAGCGAAATTGATGCTTTGTGTATGAAAAAATATGGTAACACTTTATTTTATGGTCTCCTAACTACAATAAAAAACTATTTGTTGAGTCAACTTAAAATAATTTGTAACCTGGCTGCCTTACAATTTTAAGTTCAGTCACTTTAAAAAAAGTTTATTCAACCTGAAATGTTAAATTATACTAAGTAACAACTTAGTTATTTGAGTTGAATCAACTTGAAATTTTAAGGCAGCTGGGTTACTTACCCATCTGTTAAGTTTAGCAAACACAAATATCTAAGTTGTTACTTAGTACAACTTAACATTTGACCAAGTTGACTAAACTTATTTTAGTTGACTGAACTTAAAATTTTAAGGCAGCAGGGTAACAAATTATTTTAAGCTGACTCAACAAATTGTGTTTTTTATTTTTGCTAATTAGCATGCATATTACTGGAATAATAGAATACGTGCATTCACGAGAGAGTGGCATTCTAGTGGCTGATGTAGGACAGATTATCGAATTGAAAATTTCGAGGGGGCCAGGGGGGTTGGGGGACATCCCAATCTCTTTATGGAGAGGTCTATATAATAAGAAATTAAAATTAAACGCATATTCAACTGTAAAATGAATTAATACTACCAACAGCAACATCTATAAAAGGTTAACATTTGTGTTGTCTATCTTAATCAAAAAATGAATTAATCACACATTTTCTACAAGTAATCGTGATTAACTGCATATTAATATAATTTATATTGTCATAATTTCACACTGAACCTCCAAATGAATGTAGAAACAACATAAATATAGTATATTTTAAATGTTTAATGACATCTCTTTACCAAGTCTCTTTATTATTAACGAAGGCCAGTATTTTTGATAACAATACTTCCGATGATGTCTCTATTAACTGCATGTTGCCCTCAATTTTAGCCATTAATTATAGCTATTCAACATTAAATGAGTATAAAGTATAAATGAACAGTATTACTTTTCAACATTTAACTAGGCTCTGAAAAATATAACAACTTTCAATTTAAGTGAACTTAAAACAATCTTCACATAAACTATAAATTATATATGTGTAAAGTATATAGATTAATCTCCTTAAAATCTGATGTGCATGATGCACATCTGACACATATCCATTTTTCTCCCAACTCTTTATCACTATTTTGGACATTACAACTAATTTAAGCCCGTGTTTACAAGGTCGCTTGACATAACCACGCATTTGTACATAATTGTGTGTTTTTGTCGTTTGAAGCGCTACTGGCGCACTTGTCTGAGCAGCACAGCGTATGTGTACAGCCAAACGTGCACAGTGTTGGGCAAGTTACTTCCAAATGTAATACATTATATATTACTAGTTACTGTCTTTTAAAAGTAATTAGTTACATTACAATATTATGGTCTCTGAATTATAATGCGCTACACTACTTTTTAGTTACTTTCACTAAAATATCCACAGAAGTATGACTTGGCATTATAAAATACCAAAATGTAGTTTATTGCTGCTATACATCCAATGGAGGGTAATGAGGTAGGTCTATATAGCATAAAATCATATTTAGATAGACTACCGGTTTGTAGGTCTACATTAACATTACTTGTAGTTTAGGTTAAACACAGATAAGCACAAAATTATTACATTTATAAATAAATAAATGGTAAATAAAGCGAAATGTTATAATGTACAAACACTAAACACAACACCCTAGCCTATAGACTATTTTGAACGGTTTTCGAGTTGCTAAACAAGCCAAAACGAATTAGGCAAATTTAAAGCGAAACTGAAAGCAAACGTGTTGTTCTCACGCAGCCTACCTCTCTAGTTCGGCATGAATCTAATTAAATGTGTCTATATTCGCGATGTATTTGAATGCTAAACTATTATTTATTAGTAAACCAGGCTTTGTACTTAACGTGCGTAAAAACATCCTCACATGAGCAAATATGTGTTTGGCCCGACCTCAGGCTAAACGGCACGGATTGTACTACGCAGTACGCACTATTTTAATTAATCAGTGTATATGTTTGGTTGACTGTATTTTATTCTGATAATGAACAGGCTGCAACGTTTGCCATGCTGTATGTGTGTGCGCGAGGCGCCGGCGCGATCGAACAGCTTAAACAAACAACAAAAAATACTCAGTCATTTTTGGGCATACGGATCATTTGAAACTGCAGTGTGTTTACTTTTATTTCTGTCATCTCGTTTTTCTTTTTGTGAACTTTCGACGAGCGCCGCGCCACACAAACCAAACTTAGCAGCATATGTCACTCAGTCTTTTCCTTTCGTTTTGTTAATCTGTTAATTAGGCTATTTAAGTTAAATATATTTTGCGTATTCATTCATTTTATATATAGACTGTGATTTCATAAATACATATTTTGTTATTTTTAGTTTAACTTAATTTTTGTTGCTTGTCTACGCTCCTCCGCCGCATCTTTCTCTTCTCCTACCCCGCAGCTCTCTCTCTCTCTCTCTGTCTCTCTCTCTCTCTCTCCGTTAGCTTAGTGTTAGTGGCAGTAGTCCAGGTGTTTCCAGGAGTTATTCGTGCTATTTCTCCTTGTTGAGAGTTTGGTGTCACACATAGATTACAGCTGATTAAGCCTTTTTATTCTTTTTTTCTGATGAAATGAATAAAACGGGAGTGTGTATAATGCGTTATATTACTGCGTTACAGCAAAAAGTAATATACTACTGCAATATTATTACTTTTGTAATGGTTACTTCACAACACTGAACGTGCAGACTTTGCAGAACCCCCTCAAGTGCTTGTTAACGCTGACATCTATTGATGTTGTGGTCTCCGTTAGATTGTTGTAGTTGCGTCTCCTTCTTTTCTTTTTCGCCTGTGAAACAATGGCCCGGGCCAGCCACCTTGTGGACGAACTATTTAGTGCAAAAACAATTCAAGGCGTATGTGCAACCCACCCGTATTGGGCTGCCCTGATATAGGATGTAGCCGTGGCGTAAACTAAGAGAGCAGAACAAAACACCAGTCACAAATTAAAAGTACAAAATGAGGATTTGTAAAGAAAAATGTCAGAGGATTTTGATAAAAGCCAAATGGAGACTGGTTTTCCGTTGCTGTAAACAAAATTTGGTTCTCACGAGACTAGCATATTCTCACTGGAGCTTACGCTACTGTACATCTCCGTCCTACACGCATACGACAGTTTGTGGAAGCTAAATATTTATAAAGACATTAAATATGAATATTTTTCGTACACAAATGCATTGATTCACTTCAGAAGGCCTTTATTAACCTCCACTTTATTGGACTTCAAAATCCCAACACCAATTTCTTTACCATTATAAATCTTGGAAGACATTTTTTAATATAACTCCGACTGCATTTGTTTGAAAAAAGCAAGTCCTTTACACCTAGGATGGTTTGAGGGTGAAATGAACTCATTTTTGGGTGAACTGTCGTTTTAATTGTGGTTTATACTACATTTATTGCTGCTTGTCTAATGTGATTGGACATGTGGTGTTTCATTGGGACGTTTCACTGAGAGTATCAGTCTGCTTGGCAGACAACAGTATGTGAAGCAGTCCTGATTTTAATTGGAACAGTGACAGCTTAATCAAAAATATTATAAATGTGTTTAAGATATTTTTAATTGTGAAATATATACTTTGTATTAATTTGACACTGTGTTCTTTTTCTATCCATAATTCAATCAATTAGTTGCCAAAGTAGCATTTCAAATTTTCCTTCAAGTTTAAGTTTATGAAGTAATATTTATGTCTTACTTATTTCAGCTTAACTTTAATTAATGAATTCTTATTAGTTTTAGTTTTTATTTTAGTTAACACATTTTCATTATATAAATTACCTGACAGAATTATCGACAACTAATTTGTCAGTCACCAACAAAAACTGGCTGTATGTTGGAAAAACCAAACAAATACAGACAAGTGAAGTGATGCATGCTGGGCTGCCATTCTCACAGTGAAATTTCCAAAATCCCACTATAATTTAAACATGAAGTATGTGGTGATTGGCTAAGGGATACCTGTCAGAGACGTTGTTTGCGTTTAGCACAGTTTTCAGTGGAAGTTTGTAGTGAGTTTTGTCTGTACAGTACCAACAGCAGTTCCTGTCTGTCTGCATTAATCACAACTTTTCGTTGACAACTGCTCCTTTCCTAGAGTCAAGAGTCCAACCACTTTACCTGAAATATTTATGGTTTGCCTTCTTTAGAGAAAGTACTCATGAAACTGACACACACACACACACACTCTCCTTTCCATCCACTCGTCTAATGCTACAGACACCACATAAAGTGGCCCTGCTGTGCAATGTTTTATTCACAAGGCTGGAATGAGTAGAAATCTCGCCGTACTTCGGCAGCAGGGCAGCGCTCCTAGTGAAGCACATGCGGGGGGACATCACGAATTGGAGGTGACACCTTGTCACATTACGATGGCGTAACGCAGACTGCGAAGCGCCTTCCCCTCTGGTTTGTGTTTAGGGAGTGGAGTGGATCTGAGGGGGCTGTTCAGGTTTCGTTTCATCCCGCTTGGTGACTGAAAGCAAGAGCGAAAAACGTGTGCGGCAGGCAGAATACTTAAAACACGGCAGCGGCGGGCTCTTGTGACGTTGAAGTTAATGGATTCAACGTTTAGCCCTTGACCATTTGAGTCTACCTGCGTGGTTTCAGGTCCACTTCAATAGCAGAAATATTAGCTGTCTGAACAGAGAGGCTATTTTTCATTTCACCTTCTGCTTTGGTTTTAATTCATTTACAGATTCTGTAGCTGCAATTTTCTTTCGGTTTCAGGCTTTGAATTGAAGTTAATCATCTCTATAAGTTGACTTTTCCAGTGTAACTCACTCAAATGTAAAACTAGTCATCATGCTGTGGATACACCTGGTTGAGATTTGGAAAATAGAGGGTTTTTTTCTATTGTTCTGTTTTATGTATTCTATTCTATTCTACTCAAATCTATTATTTTTTGCCGTTTTTTTTTATTCTGATGTGTCATGTTCACTTCTGTTCTGATCTGGGTTGTGTTTCTCAAAAGCATCATAGAGATTGGTGGCAATGGTTGTACAATCTAGGCTTACGATGCTTTGGGAAATGCTGCTTTGATTCTGTTCTGTTGTGTTCTCTTATAAATTCTGTTGTTTTGTTTTTTAGTGTTCTATTTTCTGTTTTGCGGTGTTCAATTCTATTCTGTTCTATTTTATTTTTCTACTATATTTTCTTCAGTTCTAGGTCATTGTTTTCAATATATTCTGTTCTACTCTATTCATATTTTCCTGTTTTATTGTATTCTGTTCTATTTCATTATGCATTATTCTGTTCTTTTCTGCTGTATTCTATTGTGTTCTATTTTAATTTCCTCTGTTATATTCACCACATTTTTTTTTATTCTGTGGTACTCAGTTCTGTTGTTTTGGTTTACTCTGTTATGTGCTTTTCTATTACATTCTATTCTACTCAATCATAATATTATTTTCTGCTCTTTACTAATTTCAAATTCTGTTTTATTCTTATTCTTATTGTGTTTTCTACTATGTTCTTTTTTTATTCAATTTTTCAATTATATTTTATTCAGTTCTAGGTCATTGTTTTCAATATATTTTGTTCTACTCTGTTCTGATTGTTCTAATTTATTGTGTTCTGTTCTATTTCATTGTGCATTATTCTGTTCTGTTCTTTTCCATTGGACTCTATTGTGTTCTACTTAAATTTCCTCTGTTCATTAGTTTTATTTTTCAGTTCTGTGGTATTCAATTCTTTTGTTTTGTTTTGTTTTACTCTGTTCTGTTTTATTTATATTACATTCTATTCTACTCAATCCTAATTTGTTCTATTCTCTTCTTCCTGTTAAATTCTGTTTTATTCCTACTCAACTCTATTGTGTTTTCTATTCTGTTCTGTTCTACTCTATTCAGTTCTAGGTCATTGTTTTCAATATATTCTGTTCTACTCTATTTTGATTTTCCTAATTTATTGTATTATGTTATATTTCATTATGCATTATTATATTCTGTTCTTTTCTGCTGTACTCTATAGTGTTCTGTTTTAATTTCCTCTGTTGCATTCATTGTTTTTTCAGTTCTGTTGTTCTGTTTTACTCTTATTCTATTTTTTTCTATTACAGTACATTCTATTCAACTCAATCCAAATATTATTTTCTGCTCTTTTCTAATTTGTTCTATTCTCTTCTTGTCAAATTCTGTTTTATTCTTATTCAATTATATTGTGTTTTCTATTCTATTCTGTTCTACTCTGTTTCTGCTATATTTTATTCAGTCATATGTCATTGTTACCAATATACTCTGTTCTACTCTACTCCGATTTTCCTAACTTACTGTATTCTGTTATATTTTATTATGCATTATTATATTCTGTTCTTTTCTGCTGTACTCTATTGTGTTCTGTTTTAATTTCCTCAGTTTTATTCATTGGCTTTTTCCAGTTTCCAGTGGTATTTAGTTCTGTTTTTTTGTTTTACTCTGTTCTATTTTTTATTACATTCTATTCTACTCAATCCTAATATTATTTTCGGCTCTTTTCTAATTTGTTTGATTTTTGTTCTTCTTGTCAAATTCTGTTTTATTTGTATTCCATTCTACTGTGTTATCTATTCTGTTCTGTTCTGTTCTACTGTTTTTTTCTACTATATTTTATTTAGTTCTAGGTCATTGTTTTCAATATATTAGTTCTACTCTATTCTGATTTTCCGCATTTAGTGTATTCTGTCTTGTTTCATTATGCATTATTCTTTTCCTTTTTGCTGTATTCTATTGTGTTCTATTTTAATTTCCTTTTTTATATTCAATGGGGTTATTTTCTGTTCTGTGGTATTCAGTTGTGTTGTTTTGTTTTACTCTGTTCATTTTTTTCTGTTACATTCTATTCTACTCATTCCTAATATTTTCTGCTCTTTTCTAATTTGTTCTGTTCTTTTCTTGTCAAATTCTATTTTATTCTTATTTAATTGTTGTTTTTCTATTCTTTTCTGTTCTGCTCTATTTCTTTACTATATTTTATTCAGTTCCAAGTCATTGTTTCAGCATATTCTCTTCTACTTTATTCTGATTTTCCCAATTTATTGTATTCTGTTCGATTGCATTATTCATTATTTTATTCTGTTATTTTCTGCTGTACTCTATTGTGTTCCATTTTAATTTCCTGTTGTATTCATTGTTTGTTTTCAGTTCTGTTGTTTTGTTTTACTCTGTTCTGTTTTATTCTGTTCTGCTTTTTTTTCTATTACATTCTATTCGACTCAATCCTAATATTATCTTCTCCTCTTTTCTAATTTGTTCTATTCTCTTCTTTTCAGTTCTATTGTGTTTTTTTCTGTTCTATATTCTGTTCTTTTTTATTTTATTCTGTTTTATTGTTTTTAATATATTGTATTCTGTTTTTATAATATATTCTACTCTTTTGTTCTGTTTTTCTATTTATTTTGTTTATTTGAATTTATAATTTTGTTTAAAGATAAAGTTATCTTTTATTTTCTCCTCTGCTCTGCAGTATTGAATTTGTTTTGTTCTATTCTATCCTATTCTGTTTCGTTTTATCTGTTCCATTCTTTTCTACTCTACTCAATCCTAATATTCTTTTCTCCTCTTTTCTAATTTAGTCTATTCTGTTATGCTATGTCTAATTCTATTTTATTCTGATTATTCAGTTCTATTGTTTTCCGTTGGTGTATTTCTATTTATTTATATTCTGTTCTAATTCACGTTCCGTTTCACCCTGTTACACCTACTCTGCTCTTTTTATTGTTTTTATCATATTCTGTTCTATTATACTCTTTTGGTCTTTTTTTTTTTATTCTGTTTAGTGTGTTATATTTTATTTTCTGCTCTGTTGTAATTCTTCTGCCTTTTTCTGTTACGTTGTATTCAGTTCTGTTAGGTTTGCTCTTTATTCTGTTCGATTCTGTTTATTCCATTCTATTGTTTTGTTCCCTTTATTCTGTTCTATTCTTTTTCTTCAAAGACTGTACAAGATAACCAAGTTTACTTCAAGAGTTATGAGCTTGACTACATGAGTGTGTTTTCCCCAGTGTGCTGTAATATATCAGCATTGTTTCCTATCCACAACATGGTGTCACTTCAAACGCCTGGTGTGAAGTATAATTAGCTAAGATACTACGCTGACACGGGCGCCGACATAGAGTGTGTGTGTGTGTTATATAGTCCTACAGCTCTCACCTGCTCCGCACTGCTGCTGAACACACCGCACGACAGCAATTAATTACGCTTCAGCACTGCTGACAGAATCCCTATAGATATATCAGCTATTTCTGTCGCATATTCTTCAGCCCTGTCTCAAGACATGTTCAAATTTTTTTCTTCTATTGTCCCTATTGATTTCTCTCTCTTATCTCTACACTCCCATCTACACCTTGTTCATACACATGAGGCAGGAGCAAATACCATAAATCAGTTTTTTTATCTTCCATTAGCCTGTATTATTGCATTTTGATTCCTAACCAAAAACACAAACTTTGCAACCACATACCAGAAGAGACGCCAAATGTACATTCAACTGTACTACTATAAGATCCCTAAGTGTCCTATTCCAAAACTACATGAACTATGCTAAGGGAACTCAAGTTCATAGCCGGTTTGTTTTATATTGCCGCATTACAACCTCTTTTACCATCTTACACAGGAAGCAAACATAACCTGTATTTAGTTGTAGGTATAGATGGCATGTTTTTGTATTTTAGGTTGAAAAAAAAAAAGGTCTTCTTTAAAGCAGAACCGAATTATGTCTTTTAAAATGAGGTGCTATATGAGCTGTGGCGTAAAATATTTGTGTTTTATTTCACTGTAGCGCTTAAAAGCATCTGTTGCCATCACATTTTTACACAGTGATACAGCAAGATTTTGAAGACCATTTTATGGGGGTTGATTGTACATGAACAAAGCTAACTGTCCAGAAATAATGCTAAACATTGGTTTTAACATTAAAATAACGTTTGGGAAACATCCAGATGAGTATGTGCAAGAATAATATAGTTTGGCTTAAAGTTAATGCCCAAATTCTCAGTTTTGATTATGAAACATCAATTGTACAAGTATACTGATAACTTTTACAAAGGTTTTTTTTTTTTTTCAGAATGATATTAGTATACTTTCAAACTGGTTACAGAATAAACGTATATACCTTATAATTGTAGTACACAATAACTTGAGGAGTCATAAATCAATGATTTCCTTCCATCACATTATTGGACTCACAGTTATTCCTCCCCTTGATACCTGTAGAGTCTCTGTGCGAGATTACGACATTTCTTGCGCGAATGCGCAGAGCTTTCTAATCAAAAATATGGTAATGATTAAAACGGAAGATAAAATATACATTTAGAAGTGATTCTAATAATCATTCAGCGCATACAGGACGTTTGGCGTTAAGACCCCAGTATTGGCCCGCTATTAAAATCCCCCATCACACAGGATGCACATGAGTCATGAGAGCGTGAGAGAGCCGCGCTTACCGGAGAGAATGAGATTCCTTGTTTGAAACGCATAATATATTCCTTTCCTCTCAATCGCGGGATCGAGTTCCAGACTTGCGGGGTTATTATCGAGATTTAGATCCAAATGAATTTTAGCTTTACTTGAGCGTGTGAGAGATGTGGAGTCTCTCTCCATACGATTGTGTTGGAAAAGATGCTGAGCGCACCGCGAACTGAGGAGGATCGGAGAAGCGCGTATCCATCCAGCTGTCTGTGCCGCGCTCCTAATGATACACACATGCTCGTGCGCGCACCCTCCACCCAGTCTCCCCGGGGACAGGCAAATTGCTGCCTGTCGTTCGCGCGTTCGGCGCAAGCTGATTGGTCGAGCGGAGCTGTCAGTCAGCTGAGGGCTCCCTCATCCATATAAGCTTGAAAGAGGGCGGTGCTATTACATCGCTCGCTTTTTACCCTCTCTTTCCCCTGCATTTTCATACTCCCACTTTCTCTCTATTTTTGCTTTGTAAACTTAATCTGAATATTCAAATGGACTACTTTGGGCATTAAAGGGATAGTTCACCCAAAAACTTTCTCTTTAATTACTCACCCTCATGTCGTTCCAAACCCGTAGAACCTTCGTTCAGAACACAAATGAAGATATTTTTTGATGAAAATTGGCACGTTTTCAGCGCCTCCAATTGGTGCATTTTCAGTGCTGATTAATCTAAGAGCCTCTGATTGGTGCATTTTCAGTGCTGATTAATCTAAGAGCCTCTGATTGGTGCATTTTCAGTGCTGACTAATTTAAGCGCCTCTGATTTGTGCGTTTTAAGCTCGTCCAATTGACACATTTTCAGTGCTAATTTAAGCGCCCCCATTGATGCGTTTTCAGTGTGGATTAATTTAAGCACATCCGATTGGCACATTTTTAGCACTAATCTGAGTAACTCAGACTTCTGCGTTTTCAGCGCTAACTAATCTAATTGCCTCGGACTGGTGTGTTTTCAGTGCTGATTAATTTTAAGCGCGTCCAATTGGTGCATTTTCAGCGCTAATTTAAGCACCACCGATTGGTGCATTTTCAGTGCTGACTAATTTAAGTGCCTCCAATTGGTGCTTTTTCAGTGCTGATTAATTTAAGCATGTCCGATTGGCACATTTTCAGTGCTAATCTAAGTAACTCCGATTTCTGCATTTTCAGTGCTAACTAATCTAAAGTGCCTCTGACTGGCGCGTTTTCAGTGCTGACTAATTTAAGCGCCTCCGATAGGTTTGTTTTAAGCGCGTCCAGTTGACGCATTTTCAGCACTAATTCAAGCGCCCCGATTTGTGTGTTTCAGCGCTGACTAATTTAAGCGCCTCCAATTGGTGCATTTTCTGTGCTGATTAATTTAAGCACGTCCAACTGGCACATTTTCAGTGCTAATCTAAGTAACTCTGATTTCTGCGTTTTCAGCGCTAACTAATCTAAGTGCCTCCGACTGGCGCATTTTCAGTGCTGACTAATTTAAGCGCCTCCGATTGGTGCATTTTAAGCGCGTCCAATTGACGCATTTTCAGTGCTAATTTAAGCACCACCAATTGGTGCGTTTTCAGCGCTGACTAATTTAAGTGCCTCTGATTGGTGCGTTTTCATGCTGATTAATTTAAGCACGTCCAACTGCCACATTTTTCAGCGCTAATCTAAGCGCCTCCGATTGGCACGTTTTCATTGCTGACTAATCTAAGCACCTCTGATTGGCCAATGCATTCTTAAATTCAACAAAAACACATTTGATTGGTTATAAGGCTCAGTGCTACATATAACTTGTGCAGTGTGAGTGAATCTAAATGTAATTCAGTGAATTGGCACTCTTTATTCATTTTAACATTTCATTTTAATTACGCCAGTCGTAATACATTGTTTAATTGTGTAGGGGCATTTTTTTGCCCCTTTTTCTTGAATTTATGGGGTGTTTTTCTTCATTTTTGTGGCATTTTTGCCAGAAGCCCTCGTTAATTTCTGACCCTGATATATATAATATATATATACATGTATATTCAATTTTATTAAAACATTCATTGAGGCATTTTTATCCAGTACTACTTTTTGGAAGCTCTGCGTAATGAGAGCTTTCTCATTTTTAGCTCTTTTTTTGCAACCGTTTTTTGCTAGGTATGATCAATATGGGAAGTCTTTAGATAAGTCTTTCTTAACACACACTCAACTGGGCTCTTGCATTTACTGCAAAATCCTACTTGACAAATCAGAATATATTCTCCCAGCATGCCGTATGTAACACTTGAGATAAACACCACCAACATTCAGGCCTGCAGAAGTAATGAAAATCACAAATCAGGCTGAGCGTCAGAGCTGTTGCAGAAGAGGTGTGTGTGTGTATGACGGATGGAGGCTGCGCCAGAGCTGTTTGAAGATTTAGCGTCGCATAGGTTCTGACAGGAAGCTTGAAGTAAAGCGTTCATTGAATTTTCTTTTTTTTTTTTTTTTTATCTGAAATTAGATTTTAAATAAATGAATTTTAAAACTGGAAAGTGGCATCATTAGTGGTCTCAGACTTTTGGAATCGAATCGAAATGTTATGTAGTTAAAAACCAGCATTAGAGAAATACAGAGAAACTTTATTAAATAAAAGATAAGAGGAAATGTCCAACTGATGTCTTGTGAGATATCTAGAGGAACAGATTTTGTTCTCAGATTTTGTTCCTACATTTTCAAGACATGGTGTTCAGACTGTCAGAGAAGGTAGGCAATTTCTCAGTGAAGTGCTTGCTCAGCTTTTGAGGGACATTTGGCACCAAAGTATACACTTCAAGCGTGAGAAGTCATCTTATGAGAAGCCTTGCAGGGTATGTTGCAGCTGAGAAAGCGGTCTTGCGGAAAGGCAACAAGCAGAAAAGATTACCGTACATGGAATTCCATAAAGCATGGAGTGACAACCAGTGGCAGAAAGTTTGAGAAGTGGATGGGATGAGACATTTGCAGTCTCCTGGAAGACGAGGAGGCTGTGGCTCGGTCACACTCGGGGTCATTGTGGGTAATGATGCGGGGGATCAGGTCAAAACTGATGGAACAAATACTTCAAACACTACAAATATAACACTTACAGAGACCTGACCTCAAAATAGCAGCTATGTGGGATCAGTCTGGAAATGTTAGGGTACTTGGGATTGCCAGGCTAGGAAGTCATGGAAATAATTGTAATTTTACAAAGAGTCATGGAAAAATTAATTTTATTCCTTCGCAATAAAGTGCACTTTGTGCCATTTATCATGATGATTTTTATATTTGAAAATTAGCATTGCGTCTAGATCTATAATATCATATGGTTTTGAAAAGTGTTGTTTTAGTATTATTTATATACTCTTTTATTAGTTTTTATTTTTAGATTTCCAATTTTCATTTCAGTAATTTTATGTATTTTTGCAATTTTTTTTTTCAATTTCTATTTCCTTTTAATGTCTTCTAATGTTTCTAATAGTGTGTTTTGATCTAATATTTTGAATTAGTTTTTATTTTTTATATTTTTAATTCTCGTTTTAGTAATTTTGTCGTTTTGCCATTTACCCATTTGTTTAAAATTTCTATTTAACTTTATTTTATTTTTATTTCAGTGTAAGCATTTTTATTATCTTAACTTTAACTCATTTTATTTCAGTTAGTTGCCAAAAAAATATTTGTCATTTTTTTCCGAAGTTCTTTACATTTTTTTTTGTCTAATAGTGTGTTTTTCATTTGATATTTTGAATTTTGAATTTTGATTTATTTTTTATATTTTCAGTTTTCATTTTAGTAATTTTATGTACTTTTTCCATTTCATTCCAATTTTTTCCATTTCAGTTTATATTTCTATTTAACTTTAATTTACTTTTATTTCAGTTTTAGTATTTTTATATCTTAACTTTAACTCTATTGTATTTCAGTTAGTTGCCAAGACGGTATTTCTCATTTTCAAACAAGTTTTCTTTTAATATTTTTGTCTAATAGTGTGTTTTTCATCTAATATTTTGAATTACTTTTTTATTTTTTATATTTTCAATTTTCAACTTAGTAATTTTATGTAGTTTTGCCTTTTTTTCTATTTCAGTTTATATTTCTGTTTAACTTTAATTTACTTTTATTTCACTTTTAGTATTTTTATTATCTTAACTTTAACTATATTTTATTTCAGTTACAATATTTAAAAACAATATTTCTCAATTTCAAACAAATTTTCTTCTAAATTTTTTTTGTCTAATAGTGTTTTTCATGTACTATTTTTAATTACTTTTTTATTTTTTATATTTTTAATTTTCAGTTTAGTCATTATGTATTTTTGCCAGGTTTTTTCCCATTTCAGTTTATATTTCTATTTAACTTTAATTTACTTTTATTTCAGTTTTAGTATTTTTATTATCTTAACTTTAACTCTATTTTATTTCAGTTAGTTGCCAAGATGGTATTTCTCATTTTCAAACAAGTTTTTTTGTAATATTTTTGTCTAATAATGTGTTTTTCACCTAATATTTTGAATTAGGTTTTTTTTTTCCATTTTAATTTTAGCAATTTTATGTGCTTTTGCCTTATTTTTATTTAACCTTAACTTAATTTTATTTTAGTTTTAGTATTTTTATTATCTTAACTTTAACTCTATTTTATTTCACTTAGTTGCCAAAACAATATTTCTCATTTTCAAACAAGCTTTCTTCTATTTTAAATTAATTTCTTCTATTCTAAATTTGTTTTTATATTTTCAATTTTCATTTTAGTAATTTTATGTAGTTTTGTCATTTCTTCTATTTCTATTTAACTTTAATTTATTTTATTTCTGTTGTATTATTTTTATTATCTTAACTTTAACTCTATTTTAATTAGTTGCCAAGACAATATTGCAAATTTTCAAACACTCCTTCTTTTTTCTTTGGTATAATAATGTGTTTTTCATTTACTAATTATTTTATTTTAGCTTTATTTTGGTTAAAAATGTGTGTAAATTCACTTTTGGAAATATAATAAACTTTTAAAAATAAGGTAATAATCACATTGTGAGGTATAAAAGTCACACTATGATTCATAAAATTCCATTTACAAAACATTAATTTGTAATTTGCTAGTTGTAAAGTCACATTATGACATTGAAGTTGAAAATATGAGAAATAAAGTTGAGATTTAAAGTGTGTGTGTGTGGTTTTTCGTTTTCTTGTTTTTTTTTTTGTTTTGTTTTGTTTTTTTTTACAGTCTTCTTTAACAAAACCACCCATTTTTCCTACATTTAAAACTTGAGGCATTGTCCCAAATGAGTATGCTAACTGAATCAAGTGAAATACGATCTAATCATATTGCGCCCTGAAAATCAAGAGTTTTGACATTTCATAGAGTCTTTTCTTGACTTACTCCAGCAGATAAGACCCATCTGGTCTCTGAAAACTGTCCCTAATGCCCCATAATCCACTGAGCTCAGCAGCATCCTCAAATAAACCAGGAACAGTTCTGTCATCAGTATGCAAATGTTGTAGTCGTACCATCTCATATCTGTTCCCTCCTTCTGCAGGAGCCCAAAGGACCCTCGACAGAAGATCATCAAACGGGTCATTGGGATCGAAGGTGACTTCATCAAGTAAGTTCGTCTGAAAATTGTTGATTGTTGAGTTAGAAATCAACTTTGATTGATTCTTGGATCTTAATGGCGGAAACTGTTTCTTTGCCGCTAAAACGTGTTTACTCAGACTAAAAGGCCTTTGTAGCAGCAGACAAATGCTAGAAGGATCTGTTTGAGCTTATTAAACATGCCAATTCAGGCTCGGTCCTCTTTAAATGCTTGTATCGCACAAATGCACCATTTAGCCGTAAGTGTCATTAAACATTAATGTCTCATCAAACCTTTCACGGGCCAAAAACACTACATCTCAAGGTGATCTTGGGATTTGGTTGAGGAAATCCCAGCCCTGACGAGTTTGAGAGTTTGATTTCGAGATGATTCATATGAAGAGGAAGTTAATTTTGTTCTGTGATGGCTGATGAAGAAAAACTAGCATTAAAAATCTGAAATTTCCTTCACGCTCTGGCTCTAGAGCGCTCACAGCACCGCCTGCAATGGATATGAGCTATTGCTGTGTCAGAAAGTCATCTTAAATATAAAACAAAGACTGCAGCAGCTGTGCGAACATTAATTATTGATCTTAGATTTAGAGAGCGGGCCAAGAGCCAAATGCAGGATTGGTGGATACATGTAGCTGGCCAACTGTAACATAAACAACGAAAAATGAAAAATAGCCTGGTGTTTTCCTGTATTAAAAGCAATCAGAATCCATTACTGTGTTAACGCATCATTTTTTTTCCTATTATCAGAACGCTGGGATATAAAAACCGTTATGTAAGAGTTCCAGATGGACATCTGTGGATCGAGGGGGACCATCACGGGCACAGTTTCGACAGCAACACATTTGGACCGGTAATCAATTAATTGGTGCTTGCTAAAGACAACATCTCATAGACATATGCTGTTATACACTGACACTTTATAGCCTTGGACACACTTGATTTTCAAATCTTAACTGATTTTAAAACCATGGGACACCACAGACAGTTTTAAATGATTTTTTAGCCTTATAACAGATGATTCGACCAGACCGTGAGACCACAAACTTGTTGAATGTAAGAACGATTTCAGTGACACGAGATCTCAAGGTGACTCACAAGATCAAACGTGACTAGAAAAGAAACACACATGGAGAACAATTGACGTTGTCAGCTGGTTCTCCTGGTGTCCATTCTGTTTTACAGTGAAAAAAACAAAATAGAAAAAAAAGAATATGGTGATGCTCTTTCTCAGTACTCTAGTTTTGTAGCATGATTATGGTTGCCAAGTTTCAGCTATATATACACTACCGTTCAAAAGTTTGGGGTCAGTAAGACTTGTAATAGTCTTTAAAGTAGTCTCTTATGCTCATCAAGGCTGCATTTATTTGATTAAAAATATAGGAAAAAACAGTAATATTGCAAAATGTTTTTACAATATAAAATATATGATTTTTATTTTAACATACTTTAAAATAGAATTTATTCCTGTGATGAAAAGCTGAATTTTTATCAGCTGTTACTCCAGTCTTAAGTGTCACATGATCCTTCAGAAATCATTCTAATATGCTGATTTATTATTAGAATGATCAGTGTTGGATAATATCAACAGTTGTGCTGCCAAATATTTTTTGGAACCTTTAATTTTTTTTTTCAGGATTCTTTAATGAATAACAAGTTTAAAAAATACAGTGTTTATTCAAAATATAAATATTTTATAACAATGTAAATTATTTATTATTAACTTTTAATAAACTTTTAATTATTAACTTAATACATCCATGGTGAATAAAAGTATTAATTTCTTAAAAAAATGGATGGTATTGAATGGTAGTGTATATATATTAGGGCTGTCAGTTTAACCTAATTAATTAATTATGAAAAATAACGTGACTACAATTTTTTAAGGTAGTTAACGTGCTGGCCCTGCCCCCAGACCTGTACATCATCTACAGCTGTACAGTTGACAAATATGATGCAGGGCAACAACTCCATAAATGCAGTTATGCCCTAAAATTCAAGATATTGGTGCAAAAAATGCCCCTGTATGTGTTTTGTCTCCTATTTATATACATCACATATCACAAAATGTCGCACAGGCAGCAAGAGCAATATGACATGAGTGATGATTTTGTCTGGATCTATCATGAACTTAAATGTGATTTTATACAACAGTTCAGTAAATAAGAAGTTGATATTGTGTTATATTTTAAACACAATATTATGTTTTTGCTCAGTTTTGCAAAGAACATATTACATTTGAAGCCATAGCAGAATTATTGCACGTCTCCGAACAACACAGCTGTGTTTAGTTTCTGAATGAATCTGCCTTTTTTTCTGTTTGTTTGTTTTTAGATTTATTTTTGGCCTTTTTTTATGCCTTTATTTAGATAGGACAGTGTAGATTTGACAGGAAGCGAACTGGGAGAGAGAGAAGGGAGTGGGATCGGGAAAGGTCCACAAGCTGGGATTCGAACTCAGGTCGCCCGCTGCACAGTGGCGGTAACCATGAGGCTATTAGCGCCGACATAAATTTGCGTTTTGAATGAATCGTGCGAATCAATGATTCTCAGGCCCATTCATAAAGAGAGCCGTTTACTTCATTCCTGAATGAATCAGCCGTTTGAATGAATGGAATGAATAAATGAATGACTCATAAAGACATTTACCACCACCTGCTGGTGGTAATTCACAAAAAAAATAATAATAATTCTGTCATCATTTACTCACCCTTATGTTGTTTCAAAACTTTCTTTTGTGGAACTTGAAAGAAAGTATTTGGAAGACTGTTGGTAACAATAGATTAATTAGATTAATTAATCGACACATAATGTAATTAAAATAAAAAAATGTATTTACTGGCAGCCCTAATATATATATATAGAGAGAGAGAGAGTGATAGATAGATAGATAGATAGATAGATAGATAGATAGATAGATAGATAGATAGATAGATAGATAGGTAGATTTATTTACATTTTATACAAAATGGATTATTTGACTTCATAGCTTTTTTAGCATTTAGTAATTTTTTTCAAATGTAGTATTCCATTTAACTGATATTATTAGAGATGAGCATTTAGATAATTTTGTAAATTGAAATTTGTTTTAAATTATTAAAAATGTATTTATTTATTTTCATTATTTTTAAATATAAATGTAAAAACTTAATTACTCCAAAATGTGAATGTAAGCTTAAACTATTACTGCTTTAAATTTATCACCAATAAGGCTTTCAAAATAATACCACGATTGATATACTTGAAATATTGATATATATATTGATATATATGTACTAAATTGAACAAAAGTGATGGTAAAGATTTATATAATGTTACAAATGATTTCCATTTCTTAAAATAATACAGTTTTTTTTCCTTTTATTTATTTTTATTATTATTTATTTTTTTCCTTTTTTTAAATCAAAGAATCCTGCAAAAAAAAAAAAAAAAAAAAACTTATCATGGTTTACACAAAAAATACAAAGCAGGAACATGTGATACTGAAGACTGGAGTAACGGTTGCTGAAATTTCTGCTTTTTTTTAATCACAAAAATAAATTACATTTTAAAATAAATTCAACACAGAATACAGGTGTTCTAAATTGGAATATTTTTTTTTTACAATTTTAAAGTTTTTTTTTCTTCATTCAGTTAAAAGCAGCTTTGATGAACTTCTTTCAAAAACTTGAAAAATTGTACTGACCCCAGACTTTTCTGAGGTTGAAATAAAATACCTTTAGATGGTCACTATATATATATATATATATATATATATATATATATATATATATATATATATATATATATATATATATATACACACTATATTGGCAAAAGTATTCGCTCACCTGCCTTGACTCGCATATGAACTTGACATCCCATTCCTAATCCATAGGGTTCAATATGACGTCGGTCCACCCTTTGCAACTATAACAGCTTCAACTCTTCTGGGAAGGCTGTCCACAAGGTTCAGGAGTGTGTTTATGGAAATTTTTGACCATTCTTCCAGAAGCGCATTTGTGAGGTCGCACACTGATGTTGGACGAGAAGGCCTGGCTCTCAGTCTCCGCTCTAATTCATCCCAAAGGTGTTCTATCGGGTTGAGGTCAGGACTCTGTGCAGGCCAGTCAAGTTCATCCACACCAGACTCTGTCATCCATGTCTTTATGGACCTCGCTTTGTGCACTGGTGCACAGTCATGTTGGAAAAGGAAGAACTGTTCCCACTAAGTTGGGAGCATGGAATTGTCCAAAATGTCTTGGTATGCTGAAGCATTCAGAGTTCCTTTCACTGGAACTAAGGGGCCAAGCCCAGCTCCTGAAAAACAACCCCACACCATAATCCCCCCTCCACCAAACTTTACACTTGGCACAATGCAGTCAGACAAGTACCGTTCTCCTGGCAACTGCCAAACCCAGACTCGTCCATCAGATTGCCAGATGGAGAAGCGCAATTCGTCACTCCAGAGAACGCGTCTCCACTGCTCTAGAGTCCAGTGGCGGCGTGCTTTACACCACTGCATCCGACGCTTTGCATTGTATTTGGTGATGTATGGCTTGGATGCAGCTGCTCGGCCATGGAAACCCATTCCATGAAGCTCTCTGTGCACTGTTCTTGAGCTAATCTGAAGGCCACATGAAGTTTGGAGGTCTGTAGCGATTCACTCTGCAGAAAATTGGCGACCTCTTCGCACTATGCGCCTCAGCATCCGCTGACCCCACTCCGTCAGTTTACGTGGCCTACCACTTCGTGGCTGAGTTGCTGTCGTTCCCAAACGCTTCCACGTTCTTATAATACACCTGACATTTGACTGGACTTGTTGCACAGGTGGCATCCTATCACAGTTCCACGCTGGGTATTCGCTGAGCTCCTGACAGCGACCCATTCTTTCACAAATGTTTGTAAAAACAGTCTGCATGCCTAGGTGCTTGATTTTATACACCTGTGGCCATGGAAGTGATTGGAACACCTGATTCCAATTATTTGGATCGGTGAGCGAATACTTTTGGCAATATAGTGTGTATATATATATATATATATATATATATATATATATAGTGCTTTAATTTAAATATGAAAATATAATTGGTTCACGTGCCATTTGAAGTGAGGCACTACAGCGATCTTACACATTAAAGATCCACAAAGTGGTATTTATTGTTTGAATTTCTTAGAAAATGACAAAATTTAAAAGCTAATACTTTGTTTCATACAGAACATTGTCTGTCAGCGTGTTGTCAGTTTCCTCTTTGTTCCGCAATGTATTTTTCACTGTGTGAGAACATGAGCGTGAGAGCAGCATTGTTTGTGGGACATAGCAACAGTAACTTTGGGTCAGGACGGGTCTTTGCGAATGGTTAATTGTTGACTATAACAGGTAAAGACAAACTAAAAATCAATTTGGCATTTTTTTTTTATTTCAAAATAAAATAACATTTAACTAGTCAGCCACAGTACAAAACAAGTATTCAGCTAGTCATTTTCTCAGGCACGTCCCTGGATGCTGTACATTTATCTGAACTCCCACAGGTGACCGATAGAAGCTGTCTTTCAGGCTGCAGTTTCAAAGTATCTTTTCTGGAAGTCACCACCGTAGGCAGATTTAGCCACAAATAGACGCGGTTATAAAAAATTCAACAAACATCGACAAAGATTGCCGCTTTCTGGGGACTTTGTTAACAGCCTTGATGTGCTCGAATGCCCCCCGCCTGTAATGTATAGAGATTGAGGTATTATTGGTTCTTTGAAGAAGCTTCTTTGCTGCACGGCTCCTTAGATACATTATTAAACAGAGCAGTGATTCTTTCTCCCATCTCAGCTCAGTCTGTGACACAACTCGCTACAATCATTCGCAATACATCAAGATCCGTTGCTCAGATTTGTCCTTGAAATGTTTTTAAATGTTGGGATGTGCTTACTTGGACCGAGAACGAAAGAAAAACAAATAGTCCTGTCCATTTAGTCACTGACTCGGCACGATTCTGTTGCGTTCCTTCAGTTTTGATGGTTCACCGGCTGAGGTTTTCGAGTGTTTGTCCTCAGGCGGATTTTTAATGATGTTTCTTGTCAGAAAGCAAATGAATATGTTTCGCACTGAACCACATACTTCCTAGGTCTCTTTTATTATTGTTTCACATCCATTACCCAAAACGCTTTTGGTTTTCCCCAGAGACCAGGACGGAATAGACAAGGGAGGGGTGCGAGATATATTTGGCGAAAAACCATCAGGTCATATATCACTAAGCAAATATTCTCACTGGATGTTTCAGGCAATTGCTTTCACTTTTGTCAGTACAGACTGCGCCGTTACCTTGACTTGATGTATTATGCAGCAAGATGTGTGTTTACGTGCGTGTATGGAGGAAGAAGCATGGCTCTTTTTTTTTTTTTTTTTTTTTTTTGCTTAATGTCCTTTTCAAGGCAACATTTAAATCTTTCTGAGAATTTAGATTGATGTTTAATGCTCCAAAGGCTTCTAATGTTGTTGTTCAAAATATTTGGATTCTGAAATACTGACAAGGCTCCAGCGTTTCACAAAGCGCTGATTGAAAGTCAGGTCACAAAATCTTGACTGTCTGAGACCGTGTGTTTATTTTGCCCACAAAACGCTGCAAAATGTCACACCGATTCGACTTAGATATCCAATTTGTAAGCTTAAAGGGATAGTTCAGCCAAAAATAAAATTTTGTTATCATTTAACGTTTTGAACGTGAAGGACAAAAATATAAAATGTCTTGTTTTGGACCCCATTGACTTTCACTGTATGGACAGAAACATTCTTTTGGTCAAAATAATCTTTTGTGTTCCACAGATAAAAAAAAAAAAGTCATACAGGTTTGGAACGGCACTTTTGGGTGAACTAACCCTTAAAGAGTTTTTAACTCTGTTATTGTTACTATTGTTATTAGGGGCCAAGCACCAAAGGTGCTTAGGCACCTATTGTATCCATTAGTTTTCTTCTTCCTTTTCCTCTCTGAGAGTCTATGGCAGCCCATAGAACCGCTTGCAGGAAAGTTATGAAATTTGGCACACAGATGGAGGGCAGTCTCAATATTAACCATAGCAAATTTGAAGTCTCTATCTCAAACTCTCTAGCGCCACCAACAGGCCAAATTTGCACTCATATTTATGCTTATGACTTTAGAACTGTAAGGTCTAGAAGATTTTTTTTTTCCTATTTAAAATTCTATGGGTCAAGATTTTTCACTGTTTTAAATTTTGTCAAAAATCTACTTTTTTAAACTTGTCCTAGACGGTTTGTCTGATTTTTCACCAAAACTGGCTCAGATCATCTTCACACAATGCTGGCCAAAAGTTATATACCAAACTGTTTTTTACAAAGTACACTACCGTTCAAAAGTTTGGGGTCAGTACATTTTTATTGTTTCTTTTTTCTTTTTTTTTTTTTTTTAAGAAATTAATACTTTTATTCACCAAGGATGTATTAAGTTAATAATTAAAAGTTTATTAAAAGTTAATAATAAATAATTTACATTGTTATAAAATATTTACATTTTGAATAAACACTGTACTTTTTAAACTTAAACTAAAAAAAAATTACAGGTTCCAAAAAATATTTGGCAGCACAACTGTTGATATTATCCAACACTGATCATTCTAATAATAAATGCGCATATTAGAATGATTTCTGAAGGATCATGTGACACTTAAGACTGGAGTAACAGCTGAAATAAAAATTCAGCTTTTCATCACAGGAATAAATTCTATTTTAAAGTATGTTAAAATAAAAAACATTATTTTATATTGTAAAAACATTTTGCAATATTACTGTTTTTTTTTCTACATTTTTAATCAAATAAATGCAGCCTTGATGAGCATAAGAGACTACTTTAAAGACTATTACAAGTCTTACTGACCCCAAAATTTTGAACGGTAGTGTACGTTAACGCATTTGATGACATTTGCTCAAAAATGGATGTGAAGCTGTATCTTCGTAATGTGTTATGTGTTATACCATGCATAGTCTGAGGGCACATTAGTAGTTTGGCACCTTCTGGTCAAAAAATATAAAAAATTGACATTTTTTGTTTATAATTTCTGACCAGTTTGACCAAAAATTATATGAGCGATCTCATTAAATTTGGAGTGGCATACCGAATCGAACAATACCAAATTTTCCTGTGTCAGCCATTTTGTGTGTGGACCATTTCGAATTTGTAGTAAAATGCTGTATTTTTCAAATGCTTTGACATTATGAATCTTATAAATTTTATAGAATCATTTGCAGGGAAGTTACGAAATTTGGCACACGTATAGAGGATAGTCTCATCATTAACCATAGCAAATTTGGGGTCTCTAACTCAAACTCTCTAGTGCCACCAACAGGCCAAATTTGCACTCATGTTTCTGCTGATAACTTTTGAACCGTGAGGTCGAAAATGCTTTTTTTCCTCTGATTCATTGGCTCATACTGAGTCGAATGCATACCAGAATGAAAATTTCTATGGTCGAGATTTTGAATTTTCAGAAAATTGTACTTTTTAGAACTTGTCTTTCACCAAAATTGGCTCAGATCATCTTTAGAGCATTCTGGCAGAAAGTTGTCAAAAGCTTTTTGATATACCAAACCGTTTTCATAAAGTGCGTGGACATGAGGCTGTATCTTTGCAACGCTTTAATAGATTCAGACCAAACTTGGTACATGTTATACCAAGCATGGCCTGAGGGCACATGAGTAGATTGGGCACAGTGCCACTTACTGGTCAAAAGATATAAAAAATTTACTTATTATAATTTCTGACCAGTTTAACTAAAAATCATAAGAGTGATCCCATTCATTCAGAGCAGCATACCGAATCAAACACTACCAAATATTCCTATGTCAGCCATTTTGAAAGCAGACCATTTCAGATTTTGTAGCAAAAAAACATATTTTTCAAACGCTTTAGCGTGTTGTAATGAATCTTCTAAATTTTTTAGAATCCCTTGCAGGTTATAAAGTTATGTTATGAAATTTGGTACACGTGTAGAGGACAGTCTCATCATTAACCATAGCAAATTTGGAGTGTCTTAATCAAACTTTCTAGTGCCACCAACAGGCCAAATTTGCGCTCATGTTTCTGCTAATAATAATTGATCCATAAGGACTAAAATTTGTTTTCCTCTGATTCCTTGGCTCATACCAAAGTCCCTTTAAGGCAAGTCATTTCACTCTGCAACCATCTTTGAATCGCCACTCGGGCAGGCAAGTGCAGCTCCTCTCTTTGAATGGGGAAATTCTCCAAAACTGTTCACAATGCTTACGATTAAATTTCATATTTGAAATCACCAATGAAATCTGACAAGAACTGCCTCATAAATATTGTTCCTTATGCTCAAATAGCGTTAAAAAATGCTTATTTTTCAGGCTAGATCAGCCAGTTGTTAAAGTGCGTTGACAAATTTGGCAAAATTCACTCAAAAATGCACATGAGGCTTTAGTGGATTCAGACCAAGTACGTGTTATACCAAGCATGGCCTGATGGCACTTGAGTAGTTTGAGCAATAAAAAGATATAACAAAATTGACATTTTTGTTTATAATTTTTTTGGTTTTTACCCTGGTTTTTACTGATTAATTAAAAACTGCTTCTTAGCTCTTCATTTTACCTCCATTGCTGCTTGCAGCTATATATATATATATATATATATATATATATATATATATATATATATATATATATATATATACATATATATATATATATATATATATTAGTGCTGTCAAACTGCATCCAAAATAAAAAAAATTGTTTAAGTAATATATGTGTATATATAAGCATAACTTATTTTTCTTAAATATATACATGCATGTGTGGATATGTATATATGCATAATAAATATACACATTACACACACATAAATTACGTAAACAAAACTATTGTTTTGGATGTGATTAACCGCCTTCTACAGCACTGACAGATCATTGACAATTATAATGAAAGAATATATCAAATTAAAATCTAATTCTGAACATTAACAAAAACTATAATAGCTTATCAGTGATACTGGAGCTTCTCTGTAGTATTTCAGTCTTATACTGTGGTCTTGTCATGCTGTTAAACCCAAAGATTTGTGGAAATCTGTATCATCCTCTGCAGGTGAGTACATTATCACCCCTTCAAGTCCTTCCAAACCCCACAGGTATTTACAGTACCCTCCAAATCAAGGTTTTTGGGAGATTGTTGGATTCTCTCCCATGTCCTTCTGGCTATAAAAAGCAATGAGGTCCCTTTCTCTCCTAGCTGGAGTTATATTGCTTTGTATTCACTAGATGAGAAAAGCATGTAATTCTTGTTCCAGTTGCTCTTTGTTAAACGACAGTCTATCAAAAGCTACTTTCTCCTTAAGAAATAGACCATTTTGTTTGACTTTATAGAGCTTTTCATGGTAGTTTATAAGCAGAAGCTTGATGATTCTGATCTCCACAGGTTTCTCTCGGTCTTGTTCATGGTCGGGCGTCTCACATCATCTGGCCGCCCAGTCGGTGGCAGCGGATCGAGCCGTCTGTCCCTCCAGAACGAAGACCACTGTTAAACTGGAATGGAGCAACAGAGGACGGATATGATGACTGAAATGAAGGACAATTATACAACCATGTCAACCCTCATGTACAGTAAATGTATATCACATGCTACAGTACGAACTATAGAAATGTTCTTGCTGAAACTACTGTATGTGGGCCAAATCAGGGCCTGAAAAAGACTTTCCAGTTTTTAGCCACAGTTTATATTGATTATTGTCAGCTGTATATATTCTTGATCCTTTTGTCAGATCGATGTCAGTTCAGTGATCAGGTATTATACTCTTAGTTTTTAATAATAAAACACATTGTCATACAGTTATCTGACAAAAGATTTTTTTTTTTTTTAAAGGAAAATGGTGTATGAACGTGTATATATATATATATATATATATATATATATATATATATAAATCGCACATACACACACACACACATATATAGAGAGAGAGGTTTATAAAACACCTAATTTTACTTATTATGCAAAAATTGCTGTAACCCATCTTAGAGAACCAGTTACTTTTAATATAAATTTGTATTGTAATATACAAAAATGTGAGTAAATTAAAATATTTGTATTGCATTACAAAAAGAGGCTTTAGAAGTCCAAATATTGTTTTGTCTTGCTGTTTATTAGAAATATCATGCTATAAACGCCACATTTTAAAATGCTGTGGTAGAAAAATCAAATCAAATTTTTTGTTGTTTTGTTAGTTATTATATTTTCTTATATGTATTTAATAAAAGTGGCATTTTTTTTTTGTTATATATTATTTATCCAAATACATATTTATATTAAAGGTTACTCAATGAGTTCTCTTAAGATTTTTGATTTCTAAGTAAAAAAAAAAAAGTGTTTAGACAACTGTCTTTAACTGTGAGCTTTAAAAGTGGCTAATAAAAATGTTGCAAATGTGTCTTAAAGCAATAGTTCACCCACAAATGTACTCACTCAGGCTGAGATTTAGAACAGAGAAATTACATCAAATTACGTTGGTTGCTCACCAATGGATGCGCCGCAGTAAATGGGTGCCGTCACAATGAGAGACCAAACAGCTGATAAAAACATCACAAGAATCCACAAGTACTCCATAAAAAAAGATGCTTATTTGTAATAAGTAATGATGTTTTTAATTTCATAATTCCTCAACCCATAATATTGCTTTCTCCAGCGAAAAAGTTGTCTCATCTGAATCAGGAGAGAAATATGCAAAGATCAAGCACAGAAGCATCAGTTTAAAGATAAAATGACTAATGATGGATTTATTACAAACATGCAGCTTTTCATTTCTCAAGATATTAATGGATGGATTGGAGTGTGGTTTACTTTTGTCAGCAGTGTGGACGCTCATTCTGATAGCACCCATTCACTGCAGAGGAAACACTGATGAGCATGTAAGTAGGGCTGTCATTAATGATTATTTTGGTAATCTGTCGATTATTCTGATGATTAATCGAGTAATCGGATAATTATAATTTTTTTGTAATAGTAAAAATAGACCAATAGAACAATAGCCATTAAAATGACTTCAAATGTATGTAATAGCAATGAGGCAATAATAATTAGTTCAAATAAAGTATCAAAAGCAAGTAATCATATGGTTTTAATGAACAAAACTGTTAAAATACATAATGTATTATAAACAATAGAGCTAATGTGCATTACGCATTATACAGTAACAAATGCCTGCAGAGGGCACCAACGGCCTGACAGTTATTTTTACACTTATACTGCGATCTAATCTGTTAAATATTGACTAAACAACATTTAAGTCAAATGTACACTTAATCTTTAATATTTGGCTGTTTCTTTAAGATAGAAACGCTACAGCCACTGTAATTTCTTGAATATGTGGACGTCAAAACATATAAACTGGGAGGGAGGGTTTAAACTTTTATTTTAAAATTGCAATGAACAGTTAGCATATTGAGAAAGATAATGATTTATTCTCCTGTGTTTGTGTAGGTTCATAAATTATTTACCTTACAAATCTGTTATGCAGAGATGGAGTTTGAGATGCTCCACACATGCAAATGATAATAGTTTGTGTAGCAGCATTTACTGTGTACAGAACCGCTGTGACAAGCTCGCACGTAAACCTACACGCATGTAAATAATTAAAGTGCGTATGTGACCCTAGACCACAAAACCAGTCATAAGGGTCCAGTTTTTGAAATTGAGATTTATACATTATCTGAAAGCTGAATAAATAAGCTTTCTATTGATGTGTGGTTGGTTAGGATAGGATGTATTTGGCCGAGACACAACTATTTGAAAAACTGCAATCTGAGGGTGTAAAAAAAATCTAAATATTAAGAAATATATATTTATGCTAGGAAATTTACAAAATATCTTCATGGAACATGATCTTTCCTTAATATCCTAATGATTTTTGGCATACAAGACAAATTTTGACCCATGCAATGTATTTTTGACTATTGCTACAAATATACCCGTGTTACTTAAAACTGGTTTTGTGGTCCAGGGTCACAAATATTATATTATATACAACCTGCATCCCATATATTTATTTAACTGAATCAAGTGTTTGTGAATTCTTAATAGCATTATGCTTTATTACGATTTTTAAACTGGTTCAATATGTGGAATGCGCCACTTCTGGTATTTTGCCGATTAGTCAACACAGGCAAAATGAAACCAAGGATTTTTTGAAATCAAATACTCTAATAGAATTGAGGAATCGTTGCAGCCCTAATGTAATGTCATGCTAAACCTGTTGCAATGAAGAAACAAACTCATCTACACTTTGGATGGCCTGAAGGTGATCAAATTTTCAGCAAATGTTTATTTTTAGGTGTATACTGTTACTTTAAACTTGCACATAAACTCATTCTTGGAGTGGTCAGTCTTTATAAGGCAGCTATTTGCAACCGTTTTATGCCAATACATTTACTAAATCAGATTAAGCTTCATCTCAATGTCATATCGGGCATATTCTCCTGTTTTGTGCTGCGGATGAAGTATTTTCATATGCACAAATCCAATGTGAAAGCACAAATGGCAGCAATTTTATATTGATCTCATGCTGCCTAAGATAGATTGGCGCTTAAATGCTATAACTATGAATTTTCCGATTGCACTAAGACAGGCTTCCTCGAGGGGGTCGAACATCATGCAAGACTAAACTCGACAGGATTTAATGTGAGTGGCCACAGGTCAATACGGATATTTCGCACAAGGCTGTGATGAGTTCAATGGCTGTCAAACATAAATCAACACAGACAGCCCTAGGGCTAAAGTACGCCGAGGAATAGGCACAAATCTTACGATACTGCAGGAACTGGAGATAATGGAGCCGCAGCCAAGCGGTGCTTGAAGATCCGTGATTTGAAACGGTGCGTGTGTGTGTACGACGGAAACGTGTTTTTCACGTCTGACACTCTGCGTTCGGAGTAAATAAGATGTCTTGCATTGGTGACGAAGCATGATTTCGATATCAAGCTTTTAATCTTCTCTAGAAGGACACGGAGAACGAGCATGTCATAGCAGCCCATTTCAGTTCCCACAAAGCTCTTCCGAGGGAAAGCAATTTCTCATTGAACATGACAACCGCATTACATACCCACAAGAGGAAATTGAAGCCCCAAATTGAATTTACCTTACAGAGTCACAGAGATGTGCGCTTTGGATGTTGATGTAAATGCAAGCTGAACTGTCTATCTTTCCATGAAGGTGTTTTGTACTGGAGATACTCGCATGTAGTCCATCATGTGTTTTTAAATGGGGTTATGCTGTGTTTCAGTCAACTCGGAACTTTTATTTTTTTTTTTTTTTTTCACATCCATCATGAAAGATAACTGGAAAATCCAAAATCTCTGTGTGGGATAAAAATGGTAGATCAACCCTGAGATATGTCATTTTCAAGCAGGTTTAACATTTAACATAAAACAAGTTGTTTCAAAAGTTGTCTGGAACGCATTGAGGTCAGACGGTATGATGTTAAATCTAAAAAAAAAAACGAAGATTAAAAATTATTTGTTTTGTTACAGTTAAGGTGGATGGAAACTCGGACAGCTGTAGTCTCTATTCACTTTCATTGTATTAAAAAAAAGCAGCTTGTTCACCTTTTGTATTCCACAAGGGAAATCAAATTATACAGGTTTGGAACAACGTGAAGGTGAGTAAATAAAGATTTTTATTTTTGGGTGAATGATCTCAAAAAAAGTCCCATTTCGTAGACATTGAATTTTGTCATTCCATATGTTCAGGTAAGAACGCCAAATTGATTTCATTATATATTTTTTGTCACCAAAATATGCTCAAAAATAGATCAAGCCACAAAACTCAGTTATATTTGTGACACCATACTACAGGGAACATTTTTAATATTTACTGTGCAGCTGTGCTTGGCACAGGAATATACAGGACTCTATCTTTACCTTAATTTGAAATATTCATATTCAAAGTAAATGCATAAAGTTGTGCCAGATTGCAGGAACAAATTATGCAAAGGCCAGATAAGGATAATCTTTTCTCAGCCCTCGGTGTCACCATATGATGTCATTTTAAAATGATAGCAGTTCTTAAAACCAGGAAAGACTGGAAAAGCAGTTGTGTTGCTTAATGTTTTCGTGGAAACTGTAATACAGTACAGTTTTAAAAAAAAAAAAAAATACTACCAAAGCAACAGTAAAGACATTTCTGATTAGTGTTGGGGGTAACGAATTAACATTACATAACCAGATTACTTTTTTCAAGTAACTAGTAAAGTAACGTTACTTTTAAATTTACAACAAAATATCTAAGTTACTTTTTCAAGTAATGCAATTAATTTTTGTTTTCCCAAAAGTAACGTAACACATTACTTTCCATGAAAAGTAACTAACGCAATTAGTTACTTTTTCATAGAGTAACGCAATATTGTAATACATTACTTTTAAAAGGTAATGGTAATGCTTTATTTTTAAGGACCAATTCTCACTATTAACTAGTTGCTTATTAGTATGCATATTACTATCATATTAGAGCTGTTTATTAGTACTTATAAAACACATATTAATGCTTTATTCTGCCTGATCATATTTTAGATCCCTTAATCCACCTCATACCTAAACTTAACAACTAACTAACTTTTCATAAGCAGCATATAAGGAGTTTGATTAGGAAAAACTCTTAGTTAAGAGTTAGGCCCAGCAGAGGCTGTTCTTCCTTTGCCAACTGAGGAAGTTCAACCTGCCTCAGGAACTACTGAAACAGTTTTACACTGCCATCATCGAATCGGTCCTCTGCACCTCAATAACTGTCTGGTTCGGCTCAGCTACCAAATCTGACCTCAGAAGACTGCATCGGACAGTCCGGACTGCTGAGCGAATTATTGGTACAACCCTTCCTACTCTCCAAGAACTGTACTTATCCAGAGTGAGCAAAAAGGCTGGCAAAATCACTCTGGACCCCTCACATCCAGCACACTCCCTCTTTGAACTGTTGCCATCCAGTCGACGCTACAGAGCACTGAGCACCAGAACAGCCAGGCATAGGAACAGTTTCTTCCCTCAAGCAATCCATCTCATGAACACTTCACAATAAACGTGGAACACACAACACTATTATACATTCACTTATCCAGTTATTTATTTAACACACATACTTATTTACACTTCTAATTGCACCTTACGTACATAGTAAATTGTTTATTTTGTATTTTGTATATTGTAAAAAATGTTCCTGCTATTTTTGCACATTGTATGTCTTGTAAATTTGTATATTGTTCTTTTATTATGTCTTTTTTTCGTGTCTGGTCCTGTCACTGTCATTCTATTGCACTGTGGAGCTTCTGTCACTACAACAAATTCCTAGTATGTGTAAACATACATGGCAATAAAGCTCATTCTGATTCTGATTCTGATTCTGATTAATAGTGAATATGTGTTCTCTATTCTAAAGTGTTATTTTCCCCCTGTTGATAATGTTGTAAAATTATCTATTTCAAATAAATGTGTTTCTTTTGAACTTTCTATTCATGAAAAAATATGGAAAATCTATCACGGTTTCCAAAGAATATGAAGCAGCACAGCTGTTTACAGCAGTGATAATAACAAAAATGTTTCTTGAATAAATATATTATGGCATTATCTAAGGAAGGGAAAGCATTTTCTAATTTTCATTTTAAAACATTACATTAAATCTATCCTCCTTTTTCTTAACATAAGTGTGGGTGTGGCCATTTGTAAACTTTATGGGTCTGGCTTTTGGTCTTATCCGCATCCAGCTATTTTTAGCTGTACAAAACAACTTGTTTGCTGATTGATATTGCAAATTGGTGTGTCTTACCATGTTATTTTAATATATTATCTTAATTATAAGCACACTGGTTTGAAGTGCAAACAGTATTACCGTTTACTGCACATTGTAATTCTTTTCATTATTTCACTATAGCAAATAATGAACCGGAAGTTATAGATTAGAGCATAGTATAGTGGTTTTACCTGTGGTTACTATGATCAGTGTTGAGGAAAGCTACTTATAAAAGAAATTAATTGTATATATCGCATTACTCCCTAAAAAAGTAACTAATTATATTGCTTAGTTACTTTTTATGGAAAGTGATTTGTTTCAGTATTGCGTTACTCTCTAAAACAGTAACTAATTATCTTACTTGGTTGCCTTTTATGGAAAGTTATGTGTTATGTTGCAATACTGCATTACTCTTTAAAAAAGGAAATAATTAGGTACTTGGTTTCTTTTTTATGGAAAGTGATGTGTTATGTTGCAATATTTCGTTACTCTCTAAAAAGTAACTAATTATGTCACCTTGTTTCTTTTTATGGAAAGCAATGTGTTGTGTTGCAGTATTGCGTTACTCTCTAAAAAAGTAACTAATTACATTACTTAGTTACGTTTTCTGTAAAGTAATGTGTTATGTTGCAATATTGCGTTACTCTCTAAAAAAGTAACTAATTACGTTACTTGGTTGCTTTTTAAGGAAAGTGATGTGTTATGTTGCAATATTTCGTTACTCTCTAAAAAGTAACTAAGTACGTTACTTAGTTACATATCTGTAAAGTAATGTGTTATGTTGCAATATTATGTTACTCTCTAAAAAAGTAACTAATTACACTACTTGGTTGCTTTTTATGGAAAGAAATGTGTTGTTGCAATATTGTGTTACTCTAAAAAAGTAAATAATTATGTTACTTGGTTACTTTTTATGGAAAGTGATGTGTTATGTTGCAGTATTGCGCTACTCTTTAAAAAAGGAAATAATTACATTACTTGATTTCTTTTTTATGGAAAGTAATGTTATGTTGCAATATTGCACTACTCTCTAAGAAGTAACTAATTTTGTTACTTAGTTACTTTTTATGGAAAGGTATGTGTTATGTTACAATATTGCGTTACTCTCTAAAAAAGTAACTAATTACGTTGCTTAGTTACTTTTTATGGTTTTTAAAATGGGATTAAATATTTGTGTTATTTAGCAATTAATTACTGTGGGTTTGTGTAATATTCTGAGGTTTTTTATTCATTTTATTAATTCTGAGGAATACTGAATTTGATTTTGTGCATGTGAGATGAGTGAATACATGTTGACATTTAGACTAGAACTACAGTAGCATCATGTTTACACAGCACACATAACGCCTCTGCACTCACTCTCGATTTCTCTCAATGTGGCGACAGGAGAGCTGTCAGTCAATACATGGAAAACAAAGGTGCAGGCATTACTTATTTGATAACTCAAATATTTTCTGGTAAATGGAAAAAAAAGTAATCCAATTATGTAATTTGCATTACTTGTAATGCGTTACCCCCAACACTGAGTATGATCCTACTATACATGCTACATAAACACTACTTTTTACTATGCAAGAGCTGTGGTAAATCTTCATAATGGAGCAGCAGACTGTTCCAGGTGTGTGTGTAGTCTGAAACACCTTGTGCATCTTCATAAAAAGGCAGAGTGTTGCTTTTTCCAGCTCTCTATTCACTCATATGGTGGCAACAGGCTGCAGAATCAGACTGACCCAATTAAAACAGTGTCCTCAGCTCAGGGCCTCAAGGCAGCTTGCAGTTGTGTGGTTTCACTGATAAGCAACACGGAGCAAAGAAGCCGCTGTATTATTACCTGGCTTTTGTGCTGACACCCCCTTAAGGCCTCAGTAATGGCAGCCACAACAGGACATTTGCAAAGGGTAATAAGCTCATTAACTGATTTGGCATGGATGTGGCTTTTTGTGCGCTATCAATGCACCCTGCACCTTCTTGTCTGGACCCTAAAGGCTATTTTAGAAAACAGGTAATTGTTATAGAATATTGGAAATTAGTGGGTTTTGATCATTATCTCAGGTGTGCCATCAACCTGAGAGAAATCAGAAAAGTTTTCTTTGATCCTGAGGGGGAGATCCTCCTGTACTTTCATAGCAATTAAAGTGCAAAGAAAATGACATATGTTGGTTTTACAGAGGCATAAATGTAGGCAAAAATTTAAGCAAAATAGTGGGATAATGATTCATGTATATTCTTTTAACAGCAAAATCATCTCTGGAGCCTCACTAATGAGCAGTTTGCTAGCAATGTCGCCTAACAGAAGCTGTTTCAATAGTGAAACAGTGCCATCTTGAGGCTGAATTAAGACGTCAAGGGTGTTTTTAGGAATATTCTTACATTTCAAACCATTTCAATTTATTGTTTTACCACTCTCCTGCTTAATCCTGTTTTTGTTTTTCAGACGGAAAATTAGATGAAATATTAGTTTTCAAATGGACATACCAGCTAAAAGAGGGATAGTTCACCCAAAAGTGAAAATTAATTCATAATTTACTCACCCTTGTGTTGTTCTTATGCCGTATGCTCCGTTTAGAGCACAGACGAAGATATTCAAAGAAGTTCTCAGATATTCTCAGTCGCGCTCATCCATATTTTTTTTCATCTTTTAAAAAAATACTCAAAAGTGCTACAGAATGGTCCCATGCGACACATGTCGGAGACGAGTCGAAGTGTTCTGTCGTTATGCAGTAGGGTTTGATTTAAAATAAATAAATAAATAAATAAATAACCCGAATGTGTTATTACATTTTAACGAATATCTGACCTTGGCCGTTAGTTTGTGCACGGCTGCGCGTTCATGAGAAATCAAAATTTATCCAAATAAATTAAGTAAATAAATAAACGTGTATGGGCCATTCTACAGAACTGGTGCAAACTGCCGTCCCACAACCAAAATGCATATTAAAAAAGTACTTATTCAAATCCTAAATGTTTATTAAGATCCTTCTATTATCTATTGAAACCCACAATAGTATTTAAAATATTAGTAAGCATAATATATATATATAATAATATTTTATTACCCCCATAATTTATGGGGTACTTTCAGTTGGGAGGTGGCTGTACCCAAACCCCTAAATTTCTATATATGAAAATGATATTGAAATCATTTTTGTATTTTTTTCCATTGTTGTTTTAAAAATAGATTTTTGATTCTTTTCAAAAGTGAAGTTCCAAATATATATATATATATATTATATATATATATATATTTTATATTTTCTTTGTAAATTATTAAACTTTATGTAAAAAAAACGTCCTGCATTTTCGTGTCACTACCGAAACAGTGTATGTTTTAGTGTACTGGCTTTAACTAAAACCATAAATTTATGATCAGAAAATTTTCATGTGTCCCCCTTTCTCATAGCTACAAGGTGTGAGCAGATCTCATCATTTTGAGATAAATGTGTTCAGAAGTCTGTGTGTAACTTTAAGGAGCGTCACTACCGAACACCTTTTTTCTGCAATTAAGCACACTTTTTTTGGGAGTTATTCCATAACATTTAGTTTTTATATGTGTACATGTGTAACCATGTGCTGATTAGCATCTTTAAGCTAGCTTCAAAAGTATCTAAAATTGTCACACCGAAACATGTCATCATTATTTCGTTAGTGACAAAAGGGAACACGTAATCCTCATATTTGGGGGAAATAAACACAATTTTAGTACAGTTATGCAATTTTTTTTGTATTCTAGTATGTTTTAGTAGTGTTTTAGTATGTGAGTTAAAATGCTGTAATGTAATGTGGTTGCTACCAAAGCATTACTGTCACAACCGAAACTAGTTTTGTCAAAACTGAATTACCAAATAAGATGTTAGGATAGTTTTTGGTTCAGTGTATATTCAAACTAATGAATCCTTAACTTTGAAATCAGAGTGATCAACTTTTTGCCTTTTACAAAGAAAAATTGGATTCAAAATACAATAAATCTGATAAATTACACTTGAAATATTGTTAAAATATCGGTTGTGACAAATTTGTGGAGAGGACAAATATTCCAAAATAGAACATGAGAATTAACTGCACAATTACTAGAAATGTGTACCTAGGATATTATACAGTTTGCATACATACAATTTTTTCGAGACGTTTCCAACTCTGCCTTTGGACCAATTCTGCAGAATGGCCCGTACACATATCTGACAGTTAGGAAGGTAACGTTACACTTAACCGTTCATTTTCTTTGGAACGATATACAATTAAATAGACTTGAACTGAATTCTGGCTGTTTAATGCGCGTCCTCCAGTCCGGTCGGTGGCGCTGAGCACACCTCAACTTACTCCTTCAAGAGAAGTTGTTTTGAAAACGTCAATGTTCAAACACACAGTCCGGAAAGGGGACATCGGCTCTAATCGTATACCCCTCTGACTACAAGGCCAGCTGGGTTGTCTTCATCATCGGTAAGCTTTTCCATCAATGTGTTGTTTTATCTCCTTTTTCGTCGGTTTGCCTTCATAAACACATAAAGCAGTTCGGTCTGTCTATGCTAGTTTCGTGCTAGTAATGAACAGCTCCTTCGTTTTAAGAATGTGTCAGGACGGGACAGTAAAGATAAAATATAGATAAATAAAACAAAGGTTCGTTTATTATTGAGACCGAACATCTGTGAGTCTTTAATATGTGTGTTAAATACAACTTGACGGGTAGTTAAATAAATTTAGAAGCACTTGCTGTAACTAAAACAGTTTACATTTGAACAAATCGGCCGTTGTGGTATGCTAAGATGTAAAAATGAATGATTTAATGTTCAACTAATATTAAAACAGAGTTTTAGCCTTTTGTGATTATGCGTAATATTTCATATGGCTCATAGTAAATATGCTACTATTTAATAAATACACACACACACACACACACACACACACACACATATATATATAATGCAGTTTTTAAATACAGCTTATATTATCGACATAACCAAAATACAAAATAAGTGTATATTATTATTATTTTTTTAAATATATTAATGCAATTTGTTAATTGTGTAATCTGTTAGTACTGATATTATTAATTAATTATAAATACATATATACTATTAACTAAAATTGAACTCATATTTCCAATGTTAAATGTTTTTTTCTCTTTCAGATCAACTTAATGCTGCGCCACTAGGCCAGCATTTCAAATGAACATGTCTCTTGCTCAGAGAGTCCTCCTGACATGGATCTTCACGCTTATATTCCTTATTATGCTGGTCCTGAAGTTGGACGGGAAGATCATCTGGAACTGGTTCCTCATCTTCCTTCCTGTCTGGACCTTTGATCTTATTCTCCTCCTCATGCTCATTGTCAAAATGGCAGGCCGCTGCAAGCCGGGGTTCGACCCTCGCAACGGGGCAGAGAACTTGAAGAAGCGCGTGTGGTACCTCGTGGCCATGCTGCTTAAACTGGCATTTTGTCTGATGCTGTGTGCCAAATTACAGAACCTAATGGACATCTTGGTGAGCTCGGTTTGCGTCCCACTGTGGGCCCTGCTCATAGGAGCTATGGTGGAGCTGGGCTACAATGTTTTCCACTTCAGAAGAGACTGAACGGTATTCATTCAAAGCCAGCAGAAGTCTTTACTGTATTCTTCAGGAATCAAATCATCTTGAAAGTAGATGTGATTCATAAAGAAGGGAATATATAACGGACAATAAGAATGTACAGCGATTTCAAGCTCTTTATCAGGAATTGCTTGTTTCTTTCAGGCTTGAGAGTGACTACGCTGAATAGCCTACGTTTCATGTTCACAGTGATGCAGGCAGGGTTACGAATTTTGGCTCAGTGGTGAGTTTCCACTCAGGTGACAGAAATGAGTGATTGTGAATGTTGCTCAGAATATTTATTGCATTTTAGTGAAACACTGAGATCATTAGCGGCATACCATAATGGACATTTGAAAAATAATCGTTGACGTGCTGCATACACACTGTTTGTTCAATCAGTACTGTAACACAACATGGTTTGCTAACAGAAAAGACATATGTTCTACAATCTTTGTGTGTATTTATAAATCTGTGTTTCTTTATCATACGCTTATGTTTTGCGTTGCAGAACTTGCATAATACATGTTTACAAAATGTAATTTTAATTTCTCTTGTACAGAGTGTGTAAATAAGAATAATAAAAAGTAATAACAGCATCCTTGTAATTAAAAGATGCATATTTATTTTCTTTGACAACTACACTACCAGTCAAAAGTTTTTGAACAGTAAAATTTTAAATGTTTTTTTAAACAAGTCTCTTTTGCTCACCAAGCCTGCATTTATTTGATACAGCAAAAACAGTAAAATTTAGATTTATTTTTTACTATTTTAAATAACTGTTTTCTGTTTAAATATATTTTTGTGATCAAAGCTACGTTTTCAACATCATTACTCCAGTCTTCAGTATCACATGATCCTTCCAAAATCATTGTAATATATTGATTTGCTTTTATTATTATTATCAATATTTAAAACAATTGAGTACATTTTTTTTCATGATTCTTTAATGAATAGAAAGATCTAAAGATCAGTATTTATCTGAAATAAAAAGCTTTTGTAACATTATACACTAAATTCAAAAGCTAAGCACTATATTCGAAATTGTAATTCAAAATACTAAACACCACATTCAAAAGCTTGGAGTCAGTATAAAAGAATTATAGAAATGATTACTTTTATTTAGCAAGGATGCCTTAAACTGATCAAAAATTATGATAAAGGCATTTATAATGTTACAAAAGATTTATATTTTAGATAAGATAAGAAACCTGAAGAAAATTCTACTCAGTTGTTTTCAACACAATAATAATGTGTTTTTTGTTGTTGTTGTATTTTATGAGCAGTAAATCTAAATATTAGAATGATTTCTGAATGACAGTGTGACTGGAGTAATGATGCTAAATTTTCAGCTTTGAAATCACAGAAATAAATTACAATTTAAGATATATTCAAATAAAAGATAATTACTTTAAATAGTAAAAATATTTTAAAATGTTACTGTTTTTGCTGGATCAAATAAATACAGGTTTGGTGAGCAGAAGAGACTTTTAAAGAAAAAAAAACATTGAAAATCTTGCTGTTCAAAAACTTTTGACTGGTAGTGTATTATATTTACAAATGTTTCCAAGATAGAGAGAAGGTGTTAAAAAAAACAGCAGAGAGCAAAAGATCCAGTAGAAATCTAGTTATTCATTAGTTAATTTTAAGTAATTAAATTATATTCCTCCTTTCTAACTGAAAGTTTATTCTTAGAAAGAATTGTCTGTACAAGGTATGTGGGGTGTACATACATACAATTCTTGAAAATAACACTTGGTGTTAATTCAAAATTTGCACAACGTACAATGAAAATAATGGAAAATTACAGATGCTTTTATTCAGCTGGTAAAATCCAGCTATTTGCATAAAAAAGCAGACAACTGACAAGTAATTCATCAAATATCCATGTAAACAGTCATGGATTATCTTAGGCTTACAAACATTTTAGTGTAAGTTTAACAAAAAAAAAAAATACAATATACAAAAGCATGGTTTCATATGTCTTATGCAAAACAGTATTTTCAAAGCAACACAAGAGGGCTCAGTTGTGTATTCTATGTATTCTACTAATGCATATGTACAGCTCAAAAAACAACATTTTTTAATGTTTATTCAAGTTCTGACACCACACTTACATTTTCTATTAATAAAGCAGTAACACAAGAGTAGCAATATACTTAAGGCACTTGCCTTTTTTCTACCATATAACTTCAAAAGACAGCTTAATTTTGATTGGTACGTTTCGGGTTCGTAAATAAGTACTAGTTAGCATAGTTTTTAGGTCTAATCATCATTTTAACAGTCTTAAACGATTGCCTATCATTGGTTGGGTAATATTCCATTGTAATGTTGTGCCACGTCCCCCAAAATATCCCATTACGTACCCCTTTGTACTTTGATTGATAATATCTCCCGTTTAAGTTTGCAGACATGCATGCATCAAACCACCAGCCTGAGCTGTAATAGGCCCCGCAGTTACCAGAGGGATACCGGTCATTGTCTCTGTCCGGAGTGGTGAACAGCTGCTGGTCGTGATTGTAGGTCTTACTAAACTGCATGGCATTACCAGCTGTACCGGAGTAACCACCAATGGAGAGACGGTATTGTTGGCTTTCATTGGCCACATGGAAGTGGTCATAATGTGCGTACTCTTTGACACCTTCAAAGTCTTCGATTTCTATTCGCAATGACATGTTTTTCGCCTTTGTCAACAAGTTAATCTTGTCATTGCCAAGCCAGAACTCCTCTGTTAGTTTACCGAATCCATTCTTGTACTCGTCCCAGGTGCGATTGAAACTTGTGCTGCCGTCAAAGCGATGCTGAATCAAAGTCCAGCCCCCGCCAGAGGACTCCATGTCACAGAAAACAGGAAACATGCTGCTCCTTGGCTGCGGCGTTACTCTATATACACCATTCCTTCGGGATTTCGTAATGTAATCAGCACAGTCTTGTGCGGGTCCTTTTTCTGTGGGCAATAAAAATTGTTTTATTGCAATGTCAGTGTGTAAGCAACTTAAATATGTGAGTGCTTTAAGCCACTTTTATTATACAGCTGTTTCCAAAGCGCAATACAAATGAATTCAGTAGTGTTGAAATACAAAAGAAAAAACATTCAGCTGAAAACCTGGGTCAAATAAATTTGTAAACGAATGCAGAGCAAGATGATGCGCTCAAATTGTTTTCTATCTGTCTTTGTTGTTGGACCCAAACAACAAAACTACACTTGACAGACTACACTTAAGGTTTTGTTTAAAAGATATGCAAAGACTGGTTTATACATAGAAATTTGGACCACCTGGATTTATTTATCCATGATTTCAAGAGTTTACATTGAGCCACATCGGGCCAAATTTCAGACTCTAATCACCAAGTAAATTTGGCACTAAGCATGGTACTGAAGTTTTGCATGCATTAATTATGCATTGCAAGTAGTCTTTGTCTTTGAGCCTTTCGTCAAGCTCAACAAAGACACCACATCCTGATACATTAGATAAAAGAAGATGCCTACAGCTGGTCCTCTTTACAGAAACCACAACATCTGTTTCTCAGATGAGGATCCATATCCACTTAGCCCTGTTATGGAATCCTATCACACTATCAAGATAAAGTGCGAGGTCACAGAACATGTGTTGAAGGATACTTTCATGGAATAATTATCTGAGTGGATTTTAGCTGTAGTTATTTTTGGACATGTGTCCCTGTTTGCATTCTGTTGAAACCTTGGGTATAATCTATACAAAGTGTCAAACTGACTTATCCCACTATACCCTAAACTTTGTGTCAAATAAACATGTACTGCTGCCACACTGTAAACACTCTGAAGGGTTTTTTAAGTGTGAATTAAGAGTAAATATCCCTTCTTAAAAATAGACGTTAACATAGGTTGCGTAAGAAAGTTCCTCACCTATTCCAGATTTCACTGGGGGCCTGGTCTGGGTTGTGGACTGTTGGGTTGACGTAGCGTGACAATCACTGCCACAGGTGCTGTGGATGTTGTTCTCTTCTTGCTCTCTTTCTGTTACCTCATCGTTGGCATGCGATTTAAACCCCTCAGCGGTGTCCTCTGGGCTGAGTGAGAAAAGTTTTGAGCCTTTAATTTCTTCAACATTTTTGAGCGTTTCCAAAACAACTGGAATTGCATAGCCCTCTCCGTCGTAACCCTGGGAAGTGTCTGCACTGTTTGAGTTAGATAATATCTCCCCAGAGTTCTCTTCTTCTCTGTCTTTATTAAATGTAATAAGTTCCAGTTCTCTTGTCGCTCCAGTGTTTTCAAAGCTTACGGGCATTTCCCAACTAATGTTTTTAGCCATTTCAACAAAAGTGTTTGTCACTTTATGAATATTCTTTGTGCTGTCTTCGTGGTCTGTGTCCGTAAAAGAAACTGTCGAGGTGGGGAAAAGATTTGTTTCTGGTTCCTTAGATAACTCTTTCTTTAAAGTTGCAGTTTGTCCTTTTCTCCCACTGCTGATCTTGTCCACGTCAAATAGGGGTTCTGTGCTGGGATCAGCAGTTCCCAAACGAAATATCTTGCTTTCTTTCCCACTATTATGTGAATTTGAGGCTTCTCTTTGCAGAGTGTTTGGATCCTCAACGTTTGAGATCAACACAGTCTCACTGTTGTCTCTAACTTGGTTCTTACCTTGTAGAACCTTATCCAAATCTTGTACGTCTCCTGAATTTTGTGACTTAGTACTGTTGTTTTCTAACAACTGATTATCCAATACAGTTGACCTCATCGCCTGCGGAATGTGTTTGATGTCTTCTGTTTGTTCTTGTTCAGTTGCACCAGTGGGACTAGGGAATTGAGTCACTGTGTTTACCTTTGTCTTGAAGCCTCTGGTTGGCTCAGTTTGAAAGTTTGGCCTCCTTACATAGCTCGGTCTTATTTTTCCAGAGCCATTTCCCCTAGCAAAATGACTGTTTCTGACTGGGAATGACAGCTTTGGATGTACCCCAGCACTTCTGTTTGCGGACATGTTGTCCATCACATTAGGTTGTCTTAGTTTGTTGATTCTAGATGATATCACAGTTGTTGGATGTCTAATGGGGTGTCTACTGGCGTTTGGCATCACATACCTTTTGTTGTCTTGACTGACTTCACGTATCTCTTCAGCTGGAGTTTTGAGTGGAGTCACTGAAATTCTCCTTGTCCCCTGGCCTACTACAGGTGGTTGAACCTTACTGGTCTTACTCACTGTACTATCAGCGGATTTACTCTTAATAGTTGGGACAAGGGTGGGCTTCACCAGATCTTTTTTCACCAGGCTTGGTATGTCCTTCTTCATAGTCCCTGCACTCAGTGAGTTAAATACGTTCGGCTCATTTGTCCCTCCAATGAACGTTCCTGGCTGCATCTGATCTTTAAGATCTGGAGACAGTGGATTAACTGTCCTTTCATTAGAAGCGCTGTCAGCCTTGTCCAAAAATGTGGAATCAATTTGTCTGTGATTAGTTTTTGTGATTGGATTTAGATTTTTTTCACTGTCCACCTGTCTTCCTGGGAAAGTCAAGTCCTCTCTTTCTACATTGGAGATAATCTCTGTCTGCTTTTCCTCTTTAACCATGTTTGGCTGTTCGCCTTGATTCGTAACATTAGAGCCTGACTTATTTGTGGCTGTGTGACTCACATCACCTTGGTTTTCTCTCCTCAGATTTGTTGGGAGTCTTGTAATCCCAGTCCTGTTTACTTTTCTCAAATTGTCCTCCCTAACTTTAGTTACTTGGCTTGCATCTTTCAGTCCATGTCCGTCATCTGTTCTGGGACCAGAAAACCTACTAATGTCTTGTTTGTTTTGGTCATCTGTTGACGGGGTCAGTCCACTGTCTGTCCCAGGTTTTCTGTTTGCTGTGTGAGGACTTGTTTCCTTTACCCGTGTAATGTCACTCCTTGTTGGGGGAAATTCAGCCTCTTCTGGCTCAGTCTTGACCGTCATGTCCCCAGCTTGTGAATTGGTCTTTCCTACCAAAACTCTCGTTTCCTTATCCCAATTTTTTAAAAGAGTTTGCCTGTTTTTAGTTTCTGTAATGGGAAGATTTTCATTTTCCACCTGTCCTCCTGGGAAAGTCAAGCCCTCTCTGTTAAAATTTGAGCTAGTCTCTTCTGCACTACTAATAACTACCAGACTTTCACTCAGTCCCATGTGCTTTTTTTCCTCTTTAACTATGTTTGGCTGTTCAGCTTGGTTCATAATACTAGAGAGTGACTTATTTGTGGATACATGACTTACATCATCCTGGTTTTCTTTCCTCAGATTTGTTGGGAGTCTTGTTATCCCAGTCTTGTTTGCTTTACTTAAATTGTCCTCCATAACTTTTGTTAGTTGGCTTGCATCTTTCAGGTCATGTCCGTCATCTGTTCTAGGACCAGAAAATCTACTGATACCTTGATTGTTGTGGCCATCTGTTGATGGGGCCCCAGGTTTTGTGTTTGCTATATGAGGACTTGGTTCCTTGACCCGCATAACGCCACTCCTCACTGGGGAATATCCACCCTCTTCTGGATCAGTCTTGACCGTGTTGTCTCCAGATTGTAGGTTGTGGAGCCTCACCAAAGGAGCGTTTTTCAGTCTGTCTTCACTGGTAACCTTAACAACTCTACCGTTTATGTATCCCCTTGGCCTCAGTGGTCCACCTGCTCCAGGAAACTTCACAACCCTTCTGTTCCCAGCTGATGTGCTTAAATCCATTATCTTCATGTTAACACCCTTTGATCCATTTGGATCAGCCACATTCTGCACTCTTCTTCTTGCCGTCAGGATGGCACTGATGTTCTTTGCATGTCCATCTCTGAGAATGTTTGGCTGCTGTTTCCCATGGGATTGTACCGGATCTGTTCTTCTAGGAAGGGACGATTCTATCAGTTCTCTTCGCTTAGACTTCAATTCCCTTTCTGTCTCCTCAGGTGTAGGCGAGAGCACCAGTTTGACCTTGGAAATGTCCTCGGGTGTCTCATCAAGTAAGGGGTTAAATATTTTTACTTCTCTGCTCATCTCGGACATCTGATCTGTGGTGCCTTGGTTTAGATCAATCCCTGCGTTAATGTTCCATTCCTGGCGTCCTAAAATGGAATGATTGAGTGTCTTCATGCCATCCTTAATGGTTCCCTCACTTTCTGATGTGTCTCCTTGCAGTATGGTTGATGTTAAGATCCGGACCACTTGCTCTCCACTTTGAGGTCTCTTTTCCTTTTCCTCGCCGTGTTCTTTCTGTCTGTCCTTACATTCTTGGCAGTCCCTCCTCAGCTGGTTCACCACGTCCTTTAGGTCCTGCAGCTCTTTGGCCATTTTCTTCAGCTCCCTTAAAGGCCTGGGAAGCTGGATGGAGAGAGGCGGAAGGGTGAGTCGGTAAGGGCACAAGTTGTCCTCGTCCCCGCAGTGCCCCAGGGGCTTCAGCGTTACCCATGAAGCAACGTCCTCGGAGGTCTCTGGGCAGACGTGGCACACAGAAAATGTCAACAGGCTTCCCCATACGTAAAGCACAGCGAGCCACATCGTATCCTTTATTGTAAGCAGGTCTGTTCAATGCGTCGAAGTGTGTGTGAGAGAAAAGGATCAGCAGAGACTGGAGGACCACCTCCCTTTATAGAAGTGTGAGAGCTCAGAGAGGGGCGATGCTCTGTGATGACTCTCAACAGAGGAGTGTAACAGTCTCCTAGGAGAACGGTCAGCACTGTTTATTGATAAATATATCAATAATATTTATTTCATTACTGTGCCTTGTTTGCTTATTAGTGATGTAATGATTATTGACAACACTTGTTGTTTTTGTTGTTGTTTCCCCAGGTACAATTTCTACAAATTCTTAAAGCGGGATAGCACTTAACACTTCATAATATGTGCTTATAGATTTATTTTATCTTACTGTACTAATGGTGTAGGGAAGTTAAAAATAATAAATATATATACGCACATTTTTTTTAACCTTTTAAGGGCATCAGAACTAAGAAGCACAATGTGATTTCTCAAAGTTTTTGTGTTGGCTGTCCCTAACGTTTAATCAAATCCATCACACTTACGATCAGTCGTTAATCTAGAACACAATGCATTCTCTGCACGTGTCATTTCCTTTTTCACATGTGCAGATATGCGTATGTGCGAGAATCACGATGGCAGCAGCTTCCCAACATCCTGTCAATAAAGAAGCATGTCCCACACACATAGACATATGCACACAAGCCACAGAAGATTCAGAGATGCATTGTAACGCTAAAAGCCGACTATAGTCCTATTCAGATGGGACTTTTTTCTAGGGTATGCTATTAGTCAAAAGTTTTTGATACAGTAGATAGTTTTTTTTTTAAATAAGTCTCTTCTGCTCATCAAGCCTGCATTTATTTGATCAAAGTACAGCAAAAACAGTACAATTTTTAAATATTTGTATTATTTAAAATGTTTTTTCTATTTGAATATACTTGAAATGTCATTTATTCCTGATTTCAAAGCTGAATTTTTAGCATAAATACTCCAGTCACTTGACGCTTCAGAAATCATTGTGATATTCTGATTTGCTGCTCAAAAAACATTTATTATTATGTTGAAAACAGCTGAGTAGAAATCTTTTGTAACATTATAAATGTTTTTATCATCACTTTTGATCTATTTAAAGAATCCTTGCTAAATTAAAGTATTAATTTCTAATTTCTTTTCCAAAAAAAATAAAAAATTACACTAACTCCAAGCTTTTGAATAGTATATAGTGTTAATTACAAAAGCTTTTTATTTCATGTAAATGCTGATCTTTGGCTCTTTCTATTCATCAAAGAGTACTGAAAAAAAAAGTACTGAACTGTTTTAAATATTGACAATGATAATAAATGATTCTTGAACAGCAAATCAGCATATTAGAATGATTTCTGAAGGATCATGTGACACTGAAGACTGGAGTAATGATGCTGAAAATTCAGCTTTAATTACGGGAATAAATTACATTTTAAAATATATTCAAATAGAAATCTGTTATTTTAAATTGAAAAATAATTCAAAATTGTTTTGCTGTACTTGGGATCAAATGAATGCAGGCTTGGTAAGCAGACTTACTTATTTAACATTAAAAATCTTACTGTTCAAAAACTTTTGACTGGTAGTGTATGTTTGTGTTTCTGCAAAATACTTATGACATATTCTGAGATATTGTGCTTTTCTCTTTCAAGATGATGACTACTTTACAAATAGCTGCCTAGAAGCATTACCAAGAAGGCCAAGTTAGCTAACTAACTTGCCTTTAGAGGATTTGACTAATGGACAATGGGTATTATCCACTTTAGTACAAACTGCCATCCAAGTTAGTACATGTAATGACAGATGTCCTTTGTTAACAATTGCAACTCAAAATGAATAAAAGACATGTTGTAACAACCATATAAACAATGGAGGAATAGTAGTCCAAGCGTTAAGCAAGAAGAAAACATTAAAGTGTCTTTAATATTATAAAAAAATCCCCTCGCCAGTGTTTACAATGTGAACCTGTGTCCAAACAGAACTGATTGTCTTTAAAGTATTGACTTCACAATTTTTTACAGCGCTTGGCAGTGGACGTATTACAAGCCAACTCCTAGTTTTATTACCACTAATCAGAAAAGTCTTACCATGTATGGACAGGCCTGTTATTGTGTAGTACCCTTTATGAAGTCACAGGCTGAAATCCTTGGGGAGGCTTCAGCCCATCAGTTGTCGTTGTCGGTGTAAACACAGAGATTTTCCATAAACCATCTCACAGAAACATTTGACCCACCGGTTGGGCTTGAATACCACATTAGCGACCGCTACTCCAGCACATTTGTATGATGTGTGGTAGTAGTTATGTAATTGTGATAAAAGAACAGACAAGTGCACTCAGACCCTTTCCTAACAGTTACATAACACTAATGAGGCAAAATCTGTGGGAAACCCAGTGTAAGTGAGTTGGCTGCTTTTATCCAGATTTTCAAACTGGAGAGGAGACATCTGGAGTTGGTGGTTACAGTACATCAACAACAGATAACGTCAAGGACGCTTGTTTGCATTGCTAAAGCCTTGAATTCATTAAACTGTTGGCTAATGCTTGCACAGATTCCTCTTACTCTTGCATGCAAGGAGACCAGCGACGACTTGACTCGACGGTGATGAGTGTCTTGGATCCAACTGAAAGTAAAGTTTGAATGTAAATTTGTGCAGGGTTTCAACTCAACATCTGCACGAAAGTCTAAAATGACACTGATTGTAATGTAATAAATATGCCAAAATAAATTTCAGGATTAGTGATGGTGTCAGACGTGCAGTGTGAAAGGCCGCAGGATTGTGAAAAAGTCAAAATAATTACAGAATTTAGATTTGGATTTCTGGGTGAACTATCCCTTTAGAGGTTAGAAACTGATCGGTGAAAATAATTTAGTGTAGCCAATTTTTTTTAAGCTGCCGATTAATAAATCATGACATATAGTCTGTGTTAACTCAGCTGTGATTTAAAACATATGTATGCTGCAGACAATGACTTTTTCACCGAGTTGTGTAGCATGTAGAGAATAGTGCATACAAATACAGCGGAGATCAAAATTGGAGAACCTACAATTTCCTAAATTTAAAGGTCACTGCTTAGTCCTGTTTGAAGTTATCCTAACAGGAGTAAAAGGCCAGTTTTTAAGCATATTTCATGAATTAATTGCAGAGTGTGTGAGATATTTGAAAAATAACTCTGATCAAAATTAGAAAACACTTACAGATAGCAGTGTTATTGGTGGTAATCTGGCACCTGGTGTTAATTTCCTTCATTTTATGACAAACCCTATTTAACTGCCAACATTCCACCAATTTTCACTGAGATTGCAAGATGGCGGGCTGCTCTAAGGTGACTGAAAACCTGTGACAGGAGGTTGTCTGGATGAAGGCCAAAGGGATGACACTTTCAGTCACTGCAAGGGAAGCTGGTCAGTTCCTTAAGACTAACATTGAAATAATGAAATGTCCGCCCCAGAGTCCTGATCTAAGCTCGACTTAAAAAATAACTGGACAATCCTTGGCGATAAAGTTATGGCTAAGAAACTATGGAAGAAGAGTGGACCTAGATCACACCAGCACAGTTTGAGAAACTAGTGATGTCCTGTTTTTTTTCGTGCTACAGTGGTTACTGTTCTCTAATCTTGATCACTGTGTTTTCCACAAAATTAAGGTTTTTGTTTAAATGCCTTGGTTGTTTCATCAAACACGTTAGCAGAACATTAGTATATTTACAGCTAATATTCCTTAAAATTGTGAGCGGTGAAGATGAACTATTTCAGAAACAAATCAAGTATTTATAGGCTGTTCTCTAATTTTGATCTCCACTGTACTTCAGCTGAAAGGAGAAAGGGCCGCTGTTGCTTCTGCAGATTTTTTTTTTAAGTTGTGATAGCCACACCCACAGTAAACTGTGAAATTTCATTGGTCCAAAAACCTGTTCCTCAATTTATATTTAGGGGTTCTCCACATAAAACTGATCAGGCAGACCAAACCTTAACTCATAGAGACTAGAATCTTAGAGGGACGGTTGTACTCACACTGTCTACAAATTAACCAAGGCTCGCCCCAGTCAGCCTGACAGGAGCGCTACGGCGAACAAAAGTCTGAAATCGCTCATAACTCTTAAACCGTCAGTCTCTGAGTCAAGTGTCTTATGTCATTGGAATCCTTGGCTCATGCCAGACAGAATCGTCCATCACCCTTTTCGGGTATTTTACATTTTTTGAAAAACCTACTTTTGCGAACTAGTCCTAGGTTTTTCATCTGATCGGAACCAAGCCAGTGCAGGGAGATTCTCTGGAGTGTGAATATCAACAATTATCCAAAAAAAAAACACTTAAACTTTTGACCCTTCATTGTGAAGGGACCAAATGTTCAAAAGGGGCAGGGCTGCCTTTACTAAAATGGCTACAACTTTTGAACAAAATGAGACATCTTCACCACACTCACAAAGAATATGTAAGAGCTGAATTTGAGGTCACATGAAAAAAGTCACAGAGCTTTGCCACTTGGTGGTGCTATAAGAGGGAATAAACATAAAAACAGCCATAACTACACAACCATTTGTCCTATTGACATGAAAATTGGTAGAGACACTGTCTTGGTCCAAAGTGCCACAAAGGTCTTTAAGGACATTTGTGTTTCTCAAAAACCATGGCTGCCATAGGCTGATGAAATTTGAGCACCTATTAGACAAGCTTAATGAAGGTTGATCAGAATGAAACTCTGTGGGCCTGTTTGCATTACGACCTTAAAGGTCTGTGAGAAATTTTAAAGAAATTGGCCACTGGGGGGACGAAATTGCATTTTTCAAGGGCATAAACAATTGTATATTGCCTGGTTTTTCAAACATACACACAATATTTGTATCATACCATAGACCACCTATTTCTGAACAACTTTGCCTCTAGAACCACTGCTGTCAATCAAACCGTTTGTTAAATGATTAAGAAAATTTAAAAAACTTACTTTTGCAAATTAGTCCTAGTCCTTGACCCTCTAGGTCAATAATTATCAAAAAAAAATAAGGGGTAATTTAGAAAAAGGGTCTGTCCAAATATGCCTGAAAGCCTATAAAGCCTTTACAAAAACTCAAAACTTCACAAAACCATTTGAGCTCATGCGACAGGTGATTCTAAACAAGCAAAGTTTTATAGAGATTGGACCAAAGTTGACACTATTAAAAGTGATAAATGTTAAAAATCATCATATTTCTATGGTAAATGACCAGGATTTGCAAAAAATGCTTGTTCAATCATTGATTTAAGCGGTTACAGGAGTGCTATATAATATGTAATGTCTTTTTTCATATGTGCTTAAATTTCTTAAGGCGCTTAATCCCCAGTAATTGCTGCTTGCAGCTATATTTGTATTTATATTTACCCAAATGGCAAACTGTATATCCCAACACAAAAGTAAATGAAAACCTCAGAGAGTGAAAACACTGATAATACATATTTATATACATACACATTTATACAAATTCAGAACACCCATACCCGTGTCTTTTGTCTGATTTTATCATCTCATTTTCATTTTCATTTTTTTTTTTCTTTTTTTTTTTAGGTGGACTATCCATTTTTTAATTGTAATTTTAATACACGAAGACAATAGGCCACAAATGCAACATAAAAAATTTCACTTTGAGAGAGAGAGAGAGAGAGAGATAGACACAATGATATCCATGTTTATGAGAGCACATAAAACCAGCAATGCGCTCTCAGAAACTGGTTATCCGGACATGATATGAAGATATTTGGGAGCCTACAATGTCCAGTCTAAGAGCTGCTAGAAAACAACTATAGTCGCATTAAGCGAGAACTGTAATTTCTTGCACGCACCCCTCGGTGGACTCCTTCATGAGCAATGCAAACTCTTTTCATATATATTCTATGTCTATTCCTTGTAGCAGCTGTTAATTTGAATTAAAGGACACACAGAACCTGATTTTTTCCACTGACGAAGCGTCAGTTGTGACAAATAGACATCACTATCTCTAAATGTTTATGTCATGCTCTTGAAGGTGTCCTATTTTTTTTTTTTTTTGATAAAGGGGAAGGGTCATCCAATGAAGTATAACCAGTGCAAGATGCTACCTAAACGCAAAATAGGGTCTGATAGTCTTAATACTGAATGCAGTTAAAGTAGCATAACACTTTTTTTTTAATTGTTTAACAACAGTTTGGCATTCAGTTATGTTTATATAGCACCACCCATTGATCAGGTTAACATTCTAAATCTGTTTTTACTCAACCATGATGACATATCAAGAAAACGAAATTAAAATTGCATTCACGACTCAACTAACACTGCATATTTTCAAAGCTGCACCAGTATTAAGACTACAGACTGTTACAGGCTCTTAGAGGGCTCTGGTTTAGTTCAGGTGAGGGCAGAGAGACAGTGGAGGTTGGAGTGGAACTGGAGGGTTCCATCATGGCCAGTTTGGTTCTGGAGGTCCAAAACAGGGTCCAGGGATCCTAACTGCAGCTCCACAATGACTCACCATCCCAGGCTCCCACTAAAACCCAAAAAGATTTACATGTGTGTAATTCAAATCATATGCAGAAAATCATTTGATACCTGCAAGGATTTAAAGGGATAGTTCTTTTAAAAAATGAAAATTCTGTCATTAATTACTCACGCTCATGTCGTTCCAAACCCGCAAGACCTTTATTCATCTTCACAACACAAACTAAGATATTTCTGATGAAATACAAGAATAGTTTGACCCTGCATAGATGTCATTAAAATAGTCCATGTAACATCAGTTTTATGAACATTTAATTTTATGAAGCTACGAGAATACTTTTTGTGTGCAAAAAAACCCCCAAAATAACAACTTAATTCAACAATTTCTTCACTTCCACTTGTCTTCGACGTGCGTCCACAAGAGTAGCACGACGCATGCGTGAATGCGCGTTTGACTTAAGTAAATTGTTGAATAAAGTTATTTTTGTTTTCTTTGTGCACAAAAAGTATTCTTGCGGCTTCACATCATTACAGTTGAACCAGTGATGCCACATGGACTATTTTAACGATGTCCTTACTACCTTTCTGGGCCTTGAACATGTCAGTTGTGTTGCTGTCTATGTAGGATCAGAAAGCTCTCAGATTTCATCAAAAATATCTTAATTTGTGTTCTGAAGATGAACGAAGATCTTACAGGTTTTCGAACAACATGAGGGTGAGAAATAAATACTATTTAAACAAAACCATAATATTAGAATAATATTTGATTGAATTTCTTTTGGATTTTGTACATATACACTACCGTTCAAAAGTTTGGGGTCAGTAAGACTTGTAATAGTCTTTAAAGTAGTCTCTTATGCTCATCAAGGCTGCATTTATTTGATTAAAAATATATAAAATATAAATATATAAAATAATGTTTTTTATTTTAACATACTTTAAAATAGAATTTATTCCTGTGATGAAAAGCTGAATTTTTATCAGCTGTTACTCCAGTCTTGAGTGTCACATGATCCTTCAGAAATCATTCTAATATGCGGATTTATTATTAGAATGATCAGTGTTGGATAATATCAACAGTTGTGCTGCCAAATATTTTTTGGAACCTGTAATTTTTTTTTTCAGGATTCTTTCATGAATAACAAGTTTAAAAAGTACAGTGTTTATTCAAAATATAAATATTTTATAACAATGTAAATTATTTATTATTAACTTTTAATAAACTTTTAATTATTAACTTAATACATCCTTGGTGAATAAAAGTATTAATTTCTTAAAAAAAAAAAAGAAACAATAAAAATGTACTGACCCCAAACTTTTGAACGGTAGTGTGTATATATATATATATATATGTACTAAATTAACACTTGCATCACTGGCATATCAGTTAAATATAAACACCCATTTCCCTCAAATAAAAAAGCATAATGCTCTGGTAAATCATAATTATGACATAAAAAGGTGAAATTAAGAAACAAAAAGTCAAAATTGAGATACAAAGTCATAGTTATAAGATAAAATGCTGAAATGATTACATAAAAATCATAATTCTGATCATAAATATGACAAAGGCAGAATTATGTGATCTTTGGTCAGAATTATAAGATGTGACAATTATGAGATAAATTACAATTATGAATTAAGTCCAATTTTTGTACCATAATTAAAACTCAATATCTCAACTTTTTGTTAGAATTTTCACCTTTTTGACCTAATTGTTTGTGACATAATTTCGACTTGGCATATCATAATTTTGACTTTTTATGTGACAATTAAGATTACCAAAGAATGATTTTATGGACTTCCATAGTTATAACTATAACATCAATTGTTTTTTTTTTTTTTTATTTGCTTATGCACACCTAGAAAACTGTAAAAAAAAATATATATATATATATATTATGACATAATTTTAACTTAATATTCCATAATTATATATATATATATATATAATTACAACAGTTTATCGCAATATCAACTTTTTGGTCAAAATTTTAACTTTTTGTTTTGATTGTTTTTGACATAATTTGACTTCGTATCTCAAAATTTTGAATTTTTGTGGCATAATTATGATTTACCAAAGCATTATTATTTTTGTTTTATGTAACAAAAAACTATTTTATCTCAATATGAATATTTTGTCAGAATTTCAACTTTGTCTTAATTGTTTTTGACATTATTTTGACTTAGTATCTCATAATTTAGAATTTTTGTGTCACAATTATGATTTACCAAAGCTTTATTATTATTTTTCTTTTTTCTTTTTTTTTTGAAGTGACAGAAAACTATAACATTTTTAATTTTGTGTATGATTGATTTAAAGCATTATTATTTTTGTTTAATGTGACAGAAAAATATAAAAATGATAAAAGTCGAATTATGCTAGAATTATAACAATTTATCTCAATATCTACTGTTTTGTCAGAATTTCAACTTTTTGTCTTAACTGTTTTTGACATAATTTCAGTAGTATCTTTTAGTATCTCGTAATTTCAATTTTTTTGTCATAATGATTTACCAAAGCATTATTATTATTTTTCTTTTTTGTTTTATGTGACAGAAAACTATAAAAAAATTATACAAGTCGAATTATGCTAGAATTACAAGAGTTTATCTCAGTATCTAAACTCTTGTCAGAATTTCAACTTTTTGTCTTAATTGTTTTTGACATAATTTTGACTTAGTATCCCATAATTTAGATTTTTTTCTGTCATAATTATGATTTACCAAATTATTATTTTTCTTTTTTGTTTTATGTGACTGAAATGGGTTTCCATAGTTATAACCCATAACATAAAACTTTAATGATTTGCTTGTGCACACCTAAAAAATAGAAAATTATCCAAGGTTTGACATGCACAAACACGTAAGTGTTACCTGTGAGAATGTGTGTGGTCACTGGCGGTGGGTCCTGGGTAACTGGTGTGATGAGATGTGGGCTGAGTTGATTGTGTTAGTAAAGGGGTTTGGGGTGGTTTAACAGGAAATTCAGGTGGCCAGTGTAGAGCTCCTGTGCACTGTAGCTTTCCGCCCAGATCTTATCTACAGAGCAGACACACTGTTACTACCACACAACAGAGCATCATGGGAAACAGGCAGTCTGTTCTCATGCATCTGCAAACTTCAATTTGCTATGGTTGATACTGTTCACTGCAAGCACATCATTTCTATCAGCACAATGCTTTTATAAGGTACAAGATGTGTCGGCATGCAAACACATGCTTTTCAGACATGATGAGACGAGACAAGACATTACGCAAAACCGTGAGAAGTGGTTCAATTTCATTATATTGTTGTGACTGTTTTTGTTAGTTGTTTTTAAAGAAGCATCTAATAAGGAATCATGTTCTTGTGGTGCAACAAGCATTTTCATCATGCCAGGATGTGTTTCTGTGTTGATTTGTATTTTAATGTGATTTTAGTTTATTTGTTGATATCTTTCTTATTCTGGGTCATGCTTAGTTTCCAGTGAACATTGGTTTAGATAAATACTGATAAACAGTAATAAGTCTTGATTAATTTAGTTGATGTTTCTGCAATCCAAGAATAATTCAAATGGATATATTTAATAATGATTGCATTTTGGGTTTGGACGTCATTATTTTTAACAATAATAATAAAGATGATTATTAATTAAAAAAATTAATACAAACACATATTGGTAATGGTGGGTTATCATGCATCAGCTACTGGTCAGGAACTAAAATTAAAATGAACATCCCCACTTAATACTATCGTTATTTGATTATATCAAATCAGAAAGAAAGATTTTTTAGTAACACTTTATAATAAGGTCCATTGATTAACATTAGTTAACTACATTGGTTAACATTAACCAAGAACGAACAATACTTTTACAGCATTTATTAATCTTAGTTAATGTTAATTTCAGCATTTACAAATGTATGATTAAAATCACAAGTTGTGTTTCTTAACATTAGTTAATGCACTGTGAACTAACATTTTTTTACAGAAATATAGTGTAATAAATGTATTGTTCATTGTTATTTTCACCCATTAACTAATGTTAACAAATGACTCCTTATTATAAAGTGTTACCAATTTTTTAATTGTAACTGAAAGAAGTCTCTTATGCTCACCAATGCTGCATTAAAAATCAGTAATATTCTGAAATATTATTACAATTTAAATTAAGTGTTTTCTATTGTAATATATATTAAAATGTAATTTATTCCTGTGACACAAAGCTGAATTCTGATTCTTGATTGTTTTTGTTTTGTTAATGTTCAGGGACTTTTTCATAATTTTGATTAAGCATTTTTTAGAATTTTGACTTTTTATGTGATAATTAAGATTTACCAAAGCATGATTTTATTATAGGCTTCTATTGTTATAACTATAACATTAAAGTTTTTTTTTTTTAATTTGCTTCTGCACACCTAGAAAACATTGTTAAATTTATCAATAGTTGTCATATATCAAATTATTCCATAATTATAACAGTTAATAATAATTGTACATAATTGTAACAGTTTAGTTGTGCTGCTTAATGTTTTTTGAGATAAATTATAATTATGAATTACATGAATTTTTAATGCCATTATTATAACTGTTTATCTCAAATGTAACTTTTTGTCTTAATTTTTGTTAATTTGTCATAATTCTGATTAAGCATATCATAATTTTGCACAGTTTTATTTTTTTTTTTTTTTGCTTATGCACACCTAGAAAACATTATGTTAAATTTATGTCAATAAGTTCAATTATGCCATAATTATAACAGTTAATAATAACTGTACATAATTGTAACAGTTTAGTTGTGCTGCTTAATATTTTTGTGGAAACTGATATTTTTGTTGATTCTATAAAGAATAAAAAGTTCAAAATAACAGCATTTATTTGAAATAGAAATTTGCACTTGCACTTTATTTTACAGCATGTGTACTTTTTTAAAAGAATATCCCAAACATTTGAATGTTGGAGTCTATAATTTCAGAATTTCGAATCACAGTTTCTCAAAGTGGTCTCAGATCTCACTGCGTATGCACATTATTTATTACATTGGATATTTAACTTTGTACGCTGTAAAAAAAAAAATTGTTGAGTCAACTTAAAATAATGTTACCCTGCTACCTTAAAATTTTAAGTTCAGTCAACTCAAATAATTTTAGTCAACTTGAAATGTTAAGCTGTACTAAGTGACAATTTAGATATTTGAGTTGACTTAAGATTTTGGTTTGTTAAACTTAAAAGCTGGGTAAGTTACCCAGCAGCCTTACAATTTTAAGTTGAATTAACTCAAATATCTTAGTTATCACTTAGTACAACTTAACATTTCAAGTTAACGGAACTTTTTTGAGTTGACTAAACTTAAAATTTTAAGGCAGCAGGGTAACAGATTATTTTAAGTTGACTCAACAAATTGTTTTTTACAGTGTACTGGACATTTTTAGTAGAAATTCAAATCCAAATTTTATTTTTATGTTCGTTACATTCTATCTGTTAACTATGTAGGTAACATTTTACAATAAGGTTCATTAATTAACAATAGTTAACATAAACTAAGAATGAACAGTACTTCTAAAGCATTTATTCATCTTAGTTAATGTTCATCTTTTAATTTTAATTTCAGCATTTACTAATGCATTATTAAAATCACAAGTTGTGTTTGTTAACCTTAATTAAAGCAGAAGTCCACTTCCAAAATAAAGATACACATTTAATGTACTCACCCCTTTGTCATCCAAGATGTTCATGCCTTTCTTTCTTCAGTCGTAAATTAATTTTGTTTTTTTAGGAAAACATTTCAGCATTTTTCTCCATATAATGGACTGATATGGTGCCCCGATTTTGAACTTCCAAAATGCAGTTTAAATGCGGCCTCAAACAATCCCAGCCGAGAAAGAAGGGCGTTATCTAGCATAACGATCGGTTATTTTCATAAAATAATACAAATTATATACTTTTTAATGTCAAACGCTCATCTTGTCTTACTCTGCCTGTTTTTTTTTTTTTGTTCCGGTTCATGACAGTTAGGGAACGTCGAAAAACTCCCATCTCATCTTCACCCTCAACTTCAAAATCGTCCTATATCGCTGTTTTACTTTTTTTGTTAAGGGTGTTTCATCTTCTTTGCATGTTCACTTTGCAAAGACTGGGTCGGTACTTCAGCAGTGATGTAGGATGATTTTGAAATGATTTTTAAAGTTGAGGGAGAAAATACGATTACGATACGAGTTTTTCGACATACCCTAACTGTCTTGAGCCAGAATACACAGAGCGTTTGAGATTAAAAAGTATTTAAATTGTATTTTTTTTAATGAAATTAACTGATCAGTTTGCTAGATAACACCCTTCTTCCTCGGTTGGGATCGTTTGAAGCCACATTTAAACTGCATTTTGAAAATTCAAATTCGGGGCGCCATATTAGTCCATTATATGAAGAAAAATGCAGAAATATTTTCCTCAAAAAACATAATTTCTTTACGACTGAAGAAAGAAAGACATGAACATCTTGAATGACAATGTGAATCTTTGTTTTGGAAGTGGACTTCTCCTTTAATGCACTGTGAACTAACATGAACAAACAATGAACGACTGTATTTTTATTAACTAACATTAACGAAGATTAATAAATAGTGTAATTATGGTATTGTTCATTGTTAGTTAACAATGAACAATAATGGCACCTTATTATAAAATGTTATCACTATATTACATAAGTAAGAAAAGGAAAGTAAGTAATGGGAAAATGTTATGATTTTGTAAACCTGCAAATTAAAGAGTTTATCAGCATGTTTAACAATGTTGTTTTTGTAGAAAAGAAATTTGAATCTGGTGAGAACAAGTGTGGAGAGAGTGGGAAAGACAGTCGTAATGCACCATCTAGGATTGTGTTTAACCACAAAAACATACAAAGAGATAACAGGCTTCAAAAGGGGGGAAAACAAAACCAGGAGAAATGAGATTTGTAGACTATTTCATAGCAGTGCAGTTACCTACATGTGTAGGTTTCACATCAAAACAAATGGCCTTTGAAATATGCAAAGTTCTTTGCTAATAAAACACCCCACCGAAGCTTGTTTGCACTGCAGTGACATAGCCAATAATCTCAAACAGGCACAGCGGGACAGGCAGGGTTTGATGTCACATGGGGAGGAACAGGGCAGCTGAGATTGGCTTTTACATGTCCATCAAAGAAAATGCTCACCCTTCTAAAACAAAATGGCTGCCAGTGAGGCTATGCCCAAATGCCCTCCTCATCATCCTATTGGTTAAGAGATGGCAGGGTTTAGCCAAGTGCAGCATGGGAAAAAAGATCAGGTTAGTATGCGAATATATCCAAGTAGAAGCGACCCGTAAGCGCAGACGCAGGATCAGCTTTCAGCGGCATTGATGTGAAATACTGCATTATGAGATTTAAAGGCAACTGATCCTGGATCTGCGCTTAGGGGCGATTTCTACAGTCATGAATAATAGAAATCCATAGGGTTATGATCAATATGAAGGCAGTAAGAGGAAATGATGGCATCTGCGTTGGAGATGAGGCCAGCTTCATTTCTATTACGACGCGACTGCAATGGAAATGGATGACGGAGCGTCCGTTTCCAATTCAGTTTCTAATATGAATATTTTATTAACAAGTAATGAAACTGGCCACAACTCCAATTTGTCTTTCTTTGGCTTGCTGTTAAGATTAAGCTCCTATGAATATGAGATAAGCAAAATACAGCAACGGTACAGTTATTGAATATTCAGCCATATTGAGTTTCCACTGAAGAAAAGAAAAAAAGCTGATGACTAACAATTTTAAAGGGACAGTTCACCCAAAAATGATGATTTGGGGGCGGACTGTCTCTTTAACACATGTGCTGATGTTTGTAGGAGCGGATTGTGACCTGATCGGGTGATTTTGGAGGTTTGTGGTTGGTCTGGTCAGGTGGCGTTTTCAAGTATCCGTCGTCGTAATTATCCGCCATGAGCTTCATACGGTTCTGTGTCTAGGAAAAAAGAGGAGGCACAGATTTAAGGAAAGATTGAGGGGTAGAAAAGGATGAAGACAAAAGGTTGGGGTGGATGGGGGTTGAGAAGAGATCAATTAAAAGCGCATCAATAGAGCTTGTTTGCATTCACAAAACCCACCAGTCAAAACAAAGATGTTTTTTGTCTAGGCCTTTTAAGTTCTCTGTGATTGTCGATTTAAAACAGACAAACAACTTGACCTTCATGACAAACAGACACGCCCCGTCCGAGCCTCGTGACCCAGTCCGTACCTGCTGCTTGAGCTGCTGCACCAAACGGTCCTTCTCCCTCCGCAGCTGGGCCACTTCCTCTTGTGTCTTCTTTTTTTTGGATGAAGACAGCTCCAGCAGGGCTATGTTAGCATCTTTCTCACTTATGGCTGCCAGCAGAGCCTCCTGTCTGTGAGTTACAATTGTTGAAATCAAATTATGTAACATTATTTTTGTTAACTAAATTAAAAACATTTCAAAATATAACAAATTTAAATGATAAAATGATAACTAATAACCCTAGTTTTAAATTATTTGAAATCAACAGCCAATGTCAAAATGAATTTATTATTATTACAGGGTTCCCACTCTTTCAGGAACAAGGACTTCAAGGACTTTTTAAAGCACCATTTATTTTATATCAAGCACCTATCAAATTCACACGCCAGCATATGTAGCATCATGAAAGACCTCTTACAGTACTTAACATTTCACTTACACTTAACATTTATATTAAAAATTCTTAAGAGTAACAAGGTTTTGAATGTGTAGGTTTCATAAATTTAATTTTGAGCAGTTGTGTTCAAAGGAATTTTGAATTTCTTAAATATTGATAAAAATGTATATTCTTCCATCGAACAGTTTTTTGCTGTAATTCTTGTAAAAGATTTTAATTTGAAAGAATTTCTCAATTTTTAAATTAATAAAAAATGGTTAAACAGGGTTCTACACTTACAATTCTTTTTATAAAAAGTACTTGTGCTCCTAATTCTAAAAAAAAAAAAAAAAAATTCAAATTCTGACTAGATTCCCATTACGAGACGATATTTGACTCCTTAAAATGATTTACAGGAGTTTTTTTTTTTTTTTTACCTTTCTAATGGCATTTTTCTAAATTTATTAAAAGTACGTCATCTTTTGTCAAATTCAAAAAAATATATTTATAAGCTTTTTTAAAATTTCTGATTAAAACAACAGAATAAAAGCAAGTAGAATAAGAATAAGTTACCAATCAAATTAAATCAGTATATAAAAAAAATGTACTACAGAGGTGGCACAGAAGAACCCAAAGTGGCTTGTAGGTCTATTTTCAGATGGTTTAATGTGGCTCAGTGGTCGCATGAGTGCAATTAAATTCGTAACTTCATGTTGAGGTTAATGTTTTATATATAACATTTTGAATATAGAAATATTAAATGATCTAAATAACAGAAAAGATACTTTAAAATGAAAGTAAAACTACCAGCATGTGGCGGCAAGTCACTGATTTTATCACTGAATCGTTCATTGAATTGATTCGTTTGAACGGCTGATTCATTCAGGAATGAAGCAAGTGACTTTATGAATGAGTAATTGAATCAGATTCGTTTAAAAGTTCATTCATGCATAAATGAAACAACGCTGTGTTTGAATGGAGATGCGCAGCAGATCAGCTGTTACTTTGTTTGAAACAATTTTCATTGAGGAAATAGAGCAAATATCATTTGCAAACTCCCTTAATCAATAAATCTGTCTCTCTCCTTCATTCATCGTGATCTTCCATTACAATCAGTGCAGCTAATCCACAGACGACTGGTTATGGGCGCGGGGAGGGGCATTTTTACTGCATGATTAATATAAGCAGCACGACACAGCAGTTTATATGTAATATTTATCCAGAAATGGATAAATATTAATTCTGCTGTTAAAAATAAAGAAAGAAACAGTGTAGGAGAGTGGTTATTATATGTGCAAACTTATGGGAACAATATTAATTCCAATTAGAAGCTTGTGACAAACACGCACATCAACCCGATCACTTTACTTAGAATGTAAACACTACATTCAGATTCATCTATCTGAATTAATTCAGACAGACTGAGCCAAAAATTGTGCATGTAAACGTAGTTGTGTTCAAGGAATCAACACGTCTGTGATACATTACTCCCCACTGCAAAAACACATTGTAAGTATGCTAGAAACCTTTGAAGCTCCCCTCAGCGCAAATATGCTGATAGGGTAATTTGCACTGATGCTCTTAAATATTTTTTCATAGTTGCACGCAGTAGTTTTCAGTCACAAATGCACTGCTTCTCCATAGGTTCATGTAGGGCTGCGCAATGTGTGCATCAGCTCGCATACTAAGATTCTGTTCTCGCGCTACCGTTTTTATTTAGTCTTTGACTGCGCATACAGGAAAATTTTTGAAATAGCACCATTATACTAAACAAAATTTATTTCAAATTTATTTCAAGCACTTTCAAAGACCTATATTTGTTTTCAAGTACTTTCCAGGCCTTGAATCCATGTGTCTGATATTTAAGTACTTTCAAGTACTTTCAAGAAGCGTGGGAACCCTGTATTATTATTATTATTTGGACACTAACAAAATAATTACAATTAAAAAAGAAATTATAATTACATTTTTAAAACTATATTAACCTTTGGCTGAAATGTGTAAAAGTCAACGGTGAATGTCAAGCAGCATTATCATAATGATGATATTAATAATGATAATAATAATAATATTATTATTATTATTATTATTATTATTATATTATTATTAAAGCAATTTACAAACTTTAAATAAAACAAAAATAAATTGTTAAAACTATAACAACCCTGGTTTAAACTAAATGTCAATGTCAAACAGAATTTCTTCTTCTTCTTCTTCTTCTTCTTCTTCTTATTATTATTATTATTATTCGGACATATTAAAACTAATGACAAGTAAGAACAAATATACAAAAAATAAATTATACTTTTTAAACTATGTTAACCTTAGCTGAAATGAGTAGACGTCAACAACAAAAGTCCAAAGCCAAACAGCACTTACTATTATTATTATTACTATTAACTATAATCATAATAATTATTGCAGATTATTAAAGTTAATTAAATTAAAATTGAATATATATATATATATACATATATATATATATATTATTATTATTATTATTATTATTATTATTATTAAACTAGGATTATTATTATTATTATTATTATTATTATTATTAATATTAAAATTATTTAAAATGAACAAAAAAAAAATTACTTATCAAAACTATAATAACCCAGGTTTAAATTATTAGATGTTAACTGCCAATGTCAAACATAATTTATTATTATTGTTACTGTTAGTATTATTATTATTATTAATTATAATCATAATAATAATTGCAGATTATTAGTGATTTAAATTAAAATTTAATTATATTTAAAAACTAAAATAACCCTAGTTGAAATGATTACAAGTCCAAAGTCCAATGCTAAACAGCATTTATTTATTATTATTATTAATATTAAAACTATTAAAAATAATAATATCTATCAAAACTATAATAACCCTGGTTTAAATGATTAGAAGTCAACAGCCCATGTCAAACTGAATTTATTATTATTATTATTATTATTATTATCTGTATTATTATTATTATTATTTGTATATATTATATTATTCATAATAACAATAATAATTGCAGATTATTAAAGTTAATTAAATAAAAATGTAATTACATTTAAAACTAATAACCCTAGCTGAAATGATTAGAAGTCCAAGCTATAATAATAATAATAATAATAAGTATTATTATTATTTTTATTATTATTATTATTATTATTGCACACTATTGAAACGAATTAAAATTAAGATCAAAAAATAAAATGAAATTACATTTTCAAACCTATAATCACCCTGGCTGAACTGATTAGAAGCCGAAGCTTAATGTCAACAGCACATTATTTATTATTATTATTATTATTATTATTATTAATTGCGCACTATTAAAACTCATTAAGTAAAGAACAAAAATACCAAAAAATAAAATAAAACAAAATTGGTCCAAGCCCAATGTTAAAAAGCATTTTACTATTAGTAGTAGTAGTAGTGGTGGTGGTGGTATTTATTGCACACTATTAAAACTACTTCAAATTAAGAACAAAAATGCAAAAATAAAGCTAAATTTTCAAAACCGTAATAGCCCTGGTTGAAATGATTAGTAGTCTAAGCTCGATGTCAAACAACACTTTACAGAAGTACTGTAGAAATGCTCTTCAAAGCAATTGACCTCACTGACAATGACCAGGAGTCTTCCAACACTCAGGGAAGCAGGTTAAGGGATGTTTGCTTTCACAAGTACAAAACATCTCAGGGGAATATGGATTTTGTCAAAATGATTGTGCATAATTGTCTCAGCAAGACTGAAATAGATAGCTTATTCTCCGTGTTTCCACAGATTCCCAGGAGCAGGGCTGAAGTGTGGAGACAGAAATAGCAAACAGAACAAGCCACGTGCAGAATGAATCATCCTCGGCATTTATTATCTGCACAAATGCATGACACTGGCACCAAAACATATACCGAGTTAAAGTTTTACAGCCTATTTTTCTGTCAAGATGTTTATCCCCGTTTGCTCTCTATTAATTGATTTATATCAACACTAAAATCTGCCAAAATGACCTCAGAATGAGCTCTCTTGTGAAAAACGGTTATTTTAATGATTTAAATATGTCATCTGGAAAAACTATTTATTTAGATCTCAAATTCATTATATAACACAAAGCAAATGTGTCTCCTGCACAAAACGCCATTTGAGGATGAAATAAATTTTAATGCATGTTGTTGATGTTGACGCATGACACTAAGGGACTGCATGTGTTCAAATAATCAGTAAGTAATGAAGATTATGATTACTAATTCTGTTAATTACAAATAGGTCAAATTTCACTGTATCAATTTAACAGAGCACTAATTTTCAATGTAGATGCTCCAACATCATATATATATATATATATATATATAAATATATATATATATATACTGCAAGTAAGCAACACAACAAAACTAGAAAATATGCCGTAAATAAGAGATTTATTATTAATTATTCTGCATTGTCAGCAGCTTTACTGATTATAATGAAAGAAATCTGTGTACGGACAGTCAGTGAGCTCATGCTGTACACAGATGCATGAAACTATGTAAACTAGCAATGTCAGCTTCATTTATTATAACAGAATGGAAGCGCTCTTGTATTGTTGCCCGCTTTCAGTATATCATTTGTTTAAAATCTGAATAACACTTTTGTTTTTCATGATGCTCTGAAGGCCAACGCGAAGTCGGTCGTTTAGTCACCGCCTTGATTTATTAAAGGGGTTCTATTATGCTCTTTTACAAAGTCTTGATTTTGTTTTGAGGGTGTACTAGAACATGCTCTCCTGCTTGGTGGTTCGAAAAACACATTATTTTTCACACAATTTACATTTTTACAATACCTTTTTCCTTAGCTTGGCACAAATGGCTTGATTAGCTCCGGGTTTGATGAAGGCCCGCCTTCCGCAAAACTAAATGTGTTGTGATTGGTTAGCTGTCTTAGTGCGTTGTGATTGGCCAACAGCTTAGGCGGTGTTTCGGTACTGCCACGCCCCTTGCCAAAGCAAAGTTCCGTGTACAACTGTTAGCGAGCGCTGGATTAAAGTGATTCTTACGTTTTAAATATGGATATTTTTCTTTCAAAAACACATCAATTCGCTACAGGAGGCCTTTATTGCCCCTTTTTATAAGGCACTTTTTATTATGGATGGATGCACTTTATTGGACTTGTTTTGGACTGATGAAGAGAAACACCCATCTATGCCGTTTTAAAGCTTGGGAGTGCCAGGATAATTTGTAATATAACTCCGACTGCATTCGACTGACAAAAGGAAGTCATACACACCTAGGATGCATGGAGGGTGAGTCGCCAATACATGATATTATCATGCTAATTTATTTAATTATTTTCATACTTAGTTTCATTGCCCGAAACCAGCTCCAGCATAAGGCTACAAACAGCCTAATGTTTTTAATATGACTTAATTCGTATTTAATATGACAAATTATAATGCTAATATTTCTTAATTATTCAAAAAGCAGCTACAGAAAACGAGCCTAGCCTAGTCTAGCACAAGTTTATGCATTTAAAAAAAACACCTATCTACACTGTATGATGAATAAATCTCTTACCACACACTGACACAGCCATCGGAGCAGATCACGGGCACTCGAGTCAATGCTTGTGTTTATCCTCGCCGCCCTGCGGCTCATTGAAGCATCCTAGAAGTGGCTCTCCACGCTGCATCGCTAAAGTTAGGCTAATCCCCCACCTCGTTCCTACCCACCCCCTAACCATTCGAATTTCCGTAGGCGGGATTTATTTTAATGATATTTTAATGGCCCGCGTTGTGACATCATAGCATCCGAGAAAACAAATGCTGTAGTCCAAATAAGCTGTTCGTTGTAGTTCTTGAAAAGGGATTTTTAAAAAACGAAATATCTCCCTTTGGAGTGGACTTTGAGATTTGTAACTTTGTAGATCTTTTTTATCCCCAAACATACACACCACACACTGACTAAAACTGAAAAAGTGAAAAAGCATAATAGGACCCCTTTAATATATAAAACAGGAATATACATATGGAATATGGTCTCCAGATTCCTCATGCAGAATAAGTGGTTTCATTTTACAAATCATCCCTTTAGTCTCCATTCGGTTTCTTTGTGAGCACTGTTATGATAAGATGTACAAAGAGAGTTCATAACATACTTCATCTCCAGCACCTCCTCCAGGTGTCGCCTCCTCTCGGCCCTCAGTGTGGTCAGATGGGCTTCTTTCTCTGCCAGAGACTGCTGGGTGGACGACATCTTGGCCTTCATGGACTCAAGCTCTAGCTTCACTTTCTCCATGGCTCCCAGCAGCTCTTCCATCTTTTTAAGACATAAATAGAAGGTAACTTATTCGTTACTGTTTTATTCTGTACTTTGTTTATCGTGATAATCTCCATAATGGAGACAGAGGGTGACGCAGAGGAGAAGAATTGTTGAATGAAGCAGTTATTTTTGTTTTCTTTGCACACAAAAAGTATTCTCATACCTTCATAAAATTAGATTTGGACCACTGATTTCACATGGACTAATTTAACGATGTCCTTGCTATTTTTCTGGGCCTTGAACGTGTTGGTTGTGTTGCTGTCTATGCAGGGTGAGAAAGCTCTCGGATTTCATCAAAAATATATTTTTTGTGTTCTGAAGATGAATAAAGCTCTTACGGGTTTGGAACAACATGAGGGTGAGTGATTAATGACAGAATTTAATTTTAGTGTTGTTTTGCGAAAAACATAAACATTGACTTTGCTTACTGCAGGTGCCAGAAACTAATTCTAAACATTTTGTTAAGAACTCAGCTAAACTCTACTGGGAAATTCAGGTATAACTGGATTCTGATGGTATTCTAGCTGGTCCAAGCTGATCTAGATGGTCCACTAGCTAGTGGAGCAAAGTTCAACCTGGTTGAGCATCTTGTTCAAGCTGGTTAGTCCTGGTAGACTACCTTCGACCAACAAGAAACTGAATACCATGTCCAAAAAAGCAGCTTGACCAACTTGTGCACTTGAGCAGTTGTACACTGCTTTTAACAGCAGAGAAATACAAGTATGAATGACCACTTTTATTTTTCTAGTCTTGATATTTTTAGTGATGGTGCTTTGATAAGCATGCTAGCACAGTGGCTCTCAACTTTTTTTTTTACTCTAAGGCTACGTTTACACTAGTGCGTTTTCATCTTTCGTTTTGTCTCATTTGTGTTTCATTTGCGTTTTTGGCGTTTTTGACCCCCGAAAACAAAGACTTACAGAAACGCTGCAGACTAGTTTGAAAACTCCGGGGTTTCAGTGTAAACGGACCAAAACGGAGACTTTTGAAAACAGTGACATGGCTGCCCACATTCTCTGCGTATCCTTGACGACCATGTAAACAATAACATCATGCCCATTGTTTCTGCATTAATGGTCATGTGACATGCGTTTTCAGTTGTGTAGGGCTCACAGAGATAGTTTCTGAAACACAGTTAAAACGCCAGTGTAGAGGAGGATCGTTTACATTTTAAAATGCCGTTTTAAAACGAAAAAAACCTAAGGCCCTGCATTGTCCACAACATAATTTGAAAACCCTGTGGCTTTTCTTGTTTCCTGCTATTAACTGGAAAATGATTAAAATAAAGATATTAAACAATATTTTTACTTACAATTTCCTCACAATAAAAAATAGATCATCATAAAAATGCCCATACAGTTTTAAAATTGAATTTACTATTATTATGTGGACTAAAACTTTATTATATATTCAGCTTTATTATGTTATTATTGGCTTTATTATATATTCAGGTTTTTAAGACTGTGGGAATCCTGGTTCTTCAAAGAAAAATATCTTGATTTTTTGTTGTTTTGTTGCATTTTAATACTCGTTTTGTCTTATTTTAACCCTTTAACTGTCACTCCCATTTTTGAACACAGACATAAAAATCCACAATCCAGACTTAAATTTTTATAATTCATGAATGAAAACATTTTGTAATATGATTTTGATGTACATTTTCCGTGGTAATGCAGTGTCTGATTTTAAAATGCCTTTCAAAGGATGAATTTTGAGATTTCAAGTTTTGAACTGATATATAATTTCTTATGATTTCTAAAGTGTGATAGGGAAAAAGGAAACGAAGAAAGTTTTTTGTGACAAAGGTCAGAACTCCTGTTATGATGCAGATTTTTTAAGTTGCACTCTTGATATATATTAATCTATTACTTTTCCTACATAATTTGTAACACAAACATATGGTAAAATATCTATTTAGGAGTCTTAGACCTTTCCAACGATGTATAGTTTGTCATGATTCGATTAGGATTTATTTGTAATATGGTGAAGTAAACTTCGGCGTCCCACAGAGTGGACGGTGACAGTTGATGGGGTAAAGTATAGTCCACCCAAAATGAAAATTCTGTCATTAATTACTCACCCTCATGTCGTTCCAAACCCGTAAGACCTTTGTTTATCTTCAGAACACAAATGAAGATATTTTGGATGAAATCCGAGAGGTTTTATCAAAAATATCTTAATTTTTGTTCTGCATAGACAGCAGCACAGCTGACATGTTTAAGGCCCAGAAGGGTAGTAAGGACATTGTTAAAATAGTACATGTGACATCAGGGGTTCAATCTTAATGTTATGAAGCTAATTTAATTATCTTAATTTGGGTTTGGAATGACATGAGGGTGAGTAATTAATTTTTGGGTGAACTAACCCTTTAAATCATATGAAGTCATCTTGGAAGTTTGCTTTTAGACAGTTTTCACAGTTAACCACTCTCTGAGAAGTTGCATCTCTAAATTCATGCCCTTAAAAGAGCTATCACCACATTAACATTGTGACAGGCGTCTCTGACAACTAAATCACGACTGTTATTTTGAGCATCCTGCGTCAAGAACATTTTTAGGGTGTCATATCAGTTTTTGTAGATGCATCGAATAGTCACCTCACTGAATAGTTGATTCTGAAATACTAAGTCTTGTAGTATTGACCTGTTTCTCCTGATGGTTTCGTGCTGCCTCCTCCTGCGCCAGCACCATCTCCCTCTCGGCAGTGATTTGAACGCTCTCTCTGAGAGCCTCCTCCAGCTCCTCGATGCGCTCTGCCTTCTGCCGCAGGGACTCCTGAGGTAGACGGGGCTCAGCTCATCATTCGCACCCCGGCACAGTTTGACAATGTTTAAATACACAGCGATCTGTCGGAACAGAGCAACTTATAGCAAAGCTGTCATAACTATCTCTCTGTACGTCTCACCTGCTGTGGGCCGTCGTTGACATTTCTGCCCTTCCCTGACGGCTCCTTGTGTTTGCCAGAGGACTTCTTACTCTGCTCTTTCATTTGCCTGAAACATAAACATGAAGCACTTGTGAGGGGAACTCTCTGGGGTTTAATAGTAAAATAAAGAGTTTAAGAGATTTGGGGTGAAAGGGACTATTCAACAGCTGGAAAAAGAGCTGGTTTTATTATTGGTTAATAAATATCACCAAGATGATCACATCAATAATAGCTTCCTTGTGCTAGTCATAAAGCTAAAACAGCGATTTTACAGAGAAGAAAAATACATTCACTTTCTTTGTTTTTATTTAAAACCCCATAAAATCAATTGACGAAAACGTGTTTCTGTAGGACATGATGAAGGGCTGTTTTTTTGTTTGTTATTTTTTTTTATTACCTTTTTTTATAGATAGTGTCAGGTGGGATTAGGGGGCGGGACAATCTTATTCTGGATAGCTTGTGATTTGATGAAATGGATGCAAGATAATGGATACCATATTGGTTAATAAACTTTTTTTTAATTTATTTGACTTCAGATAAATTATCAGATATGTAATTTTATTGTATTAGGTAATAAATATATATTTTAATATTAATGCCCATTTTCCCTATTTTTATATTTAGATAACTTTGGCTGTCACCTAAAACTAATGTAAAGTTGTTGTTTTTTTAAATACTAATAATTTGGTAACATTTTTAAGTATAATCTTTAGCACCTAAAAACTAATTTGAAGTTAATCTTTGAAAAAACACTAATAACTTAATAACACTGTTAATTATAATTTTTTTTAGCAAATCTCAAAATAGAAATATTGTACATTATATTGCTAGGATGCCTAACTTCACTTGTAGCATTTCAGATTTACACAGATTAAGTTTTTTTACTTTTAATTTATTTTGGCAAAATAGTGTAGAATATATCAGTTACTGGCCATAAGATGTATAGTATTCACTAGTATAAAGATGACTAAAAGCTACAAAACTTTAATTATGATAAATATAAATATAATAAACATACATTTTATTACTAATATTAATTTATATACCTTTTCCTGCTTGTTTTCCTTATTTTTATATTTAGATAATTTTTGCTCTTACCTAAAACTCATTTGAAGTTAATCTTTAAAAAACACTAATAATTTATTAACACTGTTAAGTATGATCTTCAGCAAATCTCAAAATTATAATAAATTTTTCATATTGTATATTATATTGTTGGGATGCCTAACTTCACTTGTAGCATTTAAGATTAATTATTTACATTTTTAGTAATAATTTTTAAATAGTATTTGTTTTATTTTAGATAGAGTAGAATTTAGAATTTGTTGGGATGCCTAACTTCACTTGTGTATTTATATATATATATATATATATATATATATATATATAGTAGTCAACATTTGAAGTGTATCAAAACCTTTCAATACATGTTCTTGTCTTTTTTTTTTTTACTTTTAATTTATTGTGGCAAAAAGATGACTCAAAGCTACAAAACTTTGATTATAATAAATATAAATATAATAAACATACATTTTATTATTAATATTAATTTTGATATTTTTTCATGATCATTTTCCTTATTTTTATATTTAGTAACTTTTGCTCTCACCTAAAACTCATTTGAAGCTAATCTTTAAAAAACACTAATAAATTAATAACACTGTTAAGTATAATCTTTAGCAAATCTCAAAATGAATAGCAATTTTTCATATTGTACATAAATTGTTGGGATGCCTAACTTGTATCATTTAAAATTATTAATTTAAATTTTTAGTATTGATTCTTTTAGTATATTTTGTAGTTTTTCACTTTTTAATTTATTTAAGCAAAATAGTGTAGAACTTATCAGTTATTAGCCATAAGATGAAAATAATTAATAATAATAAATAATTTTAATAAATAAATAAAATTTTAATAAATAAATAATTTTAATATTAGTGCATCCCCAGAAAAATTATCTACTTCAGGATGTGCTGGTAATATTTTGGGCAGTGTTCCTGGAACAGAAAGACTGTAAATTATAAAGGCACGTCTTTAAAAAGTTATTTTTGTCTCTAAGTATACACTAGTATAAAGATGACTAAAAGCTACAAAAATTTGATTTCATGGGGTCTTTAACAGATTTTAGTTCTTGAGGACTCCATCTATGTGTGTGGAAGTACACATGTATTTACTAACCTGGAAGCCACACTAGGTACACATTTCCAGGTGAAAAAGTGAAAAGAGGGAGACAAAAAGCAGAAGTTCAAAAGCCACTCAGTGTGAGAAAAAAACACTTGATCTGTGCTTCAAAGCAAAACTCAAAGGGGGGGGAAAGAAGCCCAGTCAAAACATCGATCTCGTCAAACGCAGACACTCAAAACGTTTTGACGGTGATGCTTAAACACGGCAGCAAAAATGGATAAAGACGTAACACGTTTGTACCAACCCGACAATAACCACGTTTTGTTTTTTTTAAAAAGAGGGGACACCAATCAAGCTGAATAGGGAATAAAGACTGACCTCTCCAGCTCACTGATTTTTCTGTCCTTGTCGTTCTTCTCGTTCTCCATCTGACGCAGTATGTCCAACAGACGATCAACTTCAGCCTGGGCTTTAGCAGAGTCTTCTCTGTGTCTGGCCACATCAGCTTCAAGTGAAGAAATCCTCTCAGATATCTCTGCATTGGCCTGTGCATTGGCTGCGGCACTGTGAACCTAATAGATCACCATGATAAAAACACACACACACATACATACACAAACTCACGTATGTTTAGCTTTGCTTACGCTCCCTTTTGTTTTTTGCCTTTGCAGTTTATAATAGCTATTCACTGGTTTCCCACATTTTTTGACCACTGAATTTCGACAACCATTCCAGTTTCCAGAATCATGGTAAATTGCTGGTTGGATTTCTGTTTGTATATAAGGTACTAATCTTTTGGATAAATACGCTCTTGCTCACCTTCTTCAGTTGGTTCTCAAGTTTAATGCATTCCTCCCTCCTCTGCTCAAGGGCGATCTCTAAGCTTTTCAGTTTGGAGTCCTTCTTCAGGCCAGATGAGGCCAGCGACGACGCATGCTCTTTGAGGTCCAGCAGAGAAGTCTGAAACCAAACTTAGCATTTAGGTCTCGGGTATACAGCCAACAAACACGTGTTTCGAGGTTGTTCACCTTACGTGCCTTCATGAGCAGATTTCTCTTTTTAAATTTCTCCAAAGTATTTTATTATACATATTAGAAAAAAAATTTGGAATATGTATCAAAGTGGAAGTGGACTTCTCCTTTAATTACTATTTTGTCTTGTGTATTTTGTCTCTTGTTCCAGTAAAAACAAAAAATCTAAATATCCTTTAGACAATTTAGCATGGTTATTATTGTTACCTAAAACTATTAACTATTAACCATTTTGTCAGTTGAAAGATGTAAATATAAAAAATATAAAACATAACATAAACACATAAAATTACTACAAATTAAACTAAAATGAAAAGGAAAGCTGAAAATATAGAAAAGACCATTCAAAATATTAATAAAAACTCTAAATAATCCTAAAATAACACTAGATTAACTTGAAATCCAAAACTGTGATGACTTGTTTCAGATATCTTGAAAATATCAGATTTTTTTTTTTTAATATCTTTAATATTCTTATTTTAAGATTTACTTGAGAGCAAAAATGCATTAGATATGAAATGTTTGGAATAAATAACAAATAATTTTCCTAATCAGTATATTGTCTTGTGTTTTTTGTCTCTTGTTCTAGTAAAAAAAAAAAATCTAAATATCCTTAAAACTATTTAGCAGGGTTATGAGTAACTAAATATATTAAACACAACAAAAAATAAAACAAATAAAAATGAAGTTAAAAGAAAATAATAATAATAATAAAAATTACATAAAGCACATAACAAAATCACTAAAAATTTAAACTAAATTAAAATGAAAGCTGAAAATATAGTAAAGACCATTTAAAATATTAATAAAAACTATAAATTACATTAAATAACACTCCAACATAGATTAACTTGAAATGCAAAACTGTGATAAGATAACCTGAAAAAATATGAATTTGATTTTTTTTTTTAGTATGTTTAATATTAATATTTTATATTTACTTGAGAGCAAAATTGCATAAGATATTAAAACTTGCTTTCAGAGAATCTTTATAATTACGTTTCATAGGGAACATGAATATGAATTAGTTGGGTGAGTCATCATATCTATTTTTATTCATTTTCTTTTTTTTATTATTGTTATTTTTTAGCAGTAGTAGCAAAAGAATAGTTTCTCTATTTCTCTATTTTATTTTATAAATAATTTCTCTGTTTTATTTTATATATTCTTGTTGTTGTTGTATGTTTGTTTATTTTTGTACTATTTTTATTTACTATTTTTCAGTGTCTGATTTACATCCTTATCATTAGTTTAACCGTATTAAATATTAATTAGGTTCTCACAGATACATATTTTATGTACAGCATGATTTTTAAAAATAAAAATTAATTAAACAAAATAAATAGTACTATTTTTTTAAGAAATAATAATAATAAATTGACAAAAGCACATAACAAAATTACTAAAAAATACTTACAATTAAAATTGAAATGAAATCTGAAAATACAGAAAACATTTCAAAATATTAATAAAAACTATTAAAAAAAACACTCCAACATTCAAAAAAAAAATTCTAAAATAACACTCCATTTTAGAAATTAACTTGAAATGCAAAACTGTGATAAGACTTGTTTCAGATATCCTGATAATATCTGATTTTTTAAATGTTTAATATTAATATTTTAGATTTATTTAAGAGGAAAATTGCATAAGATAGTAAAACTTGTTTTCATAGAATCTTTATAATTTTATACATATATAAATTAGTTTATTTATCTCAAGCTCATTGGCCAATAATACATTCTTATTCTTATTTTAACTTATTTATCTGTCTACCTATCTATTTATTGAACAAAAGACAAAAATACAATATTTTGAGCAGTGTATTTTGCACAGATAATAACAGTACATTGATCTACAGCTGGAAATATTTTCATAATCTTGTTATGTGTTTTTAATGGTGTTTCCAGTCATCCTTAAGGACTGTTTGGTGATCTCTAACCTCTCGGTCTGACAGGTCTCCCTGCAGCATGCTGACTTTCTCCTTTAACTCCCTCAGCTCTTTTTTACTGTTGTCCAGCTCCTCTGCCTTCTCTCGCTCCTCACGGTCACGTTGCTCCTTCAGGCGCTCAATAATACGTTCCTGTTTACAAGTGGACACATTAACACGGTGCCAAAAAGAAAGCATATACAACGAGCATGAGATGTTTATAACTAAGAACAGACATTTCGACTCCAAGCTACGACCATGCTGATGCCATTTGGAAATGAACCAGTGATCTGTCCTGTAGTCCAGTGGTGTGCTATAGCGTCCTCTAGAGGTGATGCTCACCTTCTCAGCCAGTGAGTCCTCCAGTGTAGTGAGGGCCGTGTCTGTATTAGACGTGTCCGTCTGTAGGGACTTCACCCGCTCTCTAAGGCTGCTCATCTGCTTCTCTTTATCCCTCAGCTGCTCCTGCAGGTTTTCAATCTGACACACAACATTTTCTATGAGTACTTTTAATAGTTTTTCTTGCATTTGAAGAAAAAGCTATTAGCTGATTCACTGGCACATATTATCCCAAGGGACTGATGCACGTTTCCCCAACATTTTGGGAAAATACATTCTAATAATTCTTCAAGATAATTTAGTGTTAATTTTATCAGCTATTTTTAATTTAGTCTTAGTCTTTTCAATTAGTCTTAGTCCTGTGTCACTTTTTAGTTATCATATTTAGTCAAACTTGTCCTGTTTTTTGGGCAAGTTTTAGTCGACTAAATGTCTAAATGTACATTTTAATTAGTACAATTTTAGTCATGAAAAATCTTGAAAAGTCATGAAAATCTTATGAAATCTTACTTTTTTGTCATGCTGTATAATGGTTAAACTGATAATATATATATATATATATATATTATATTTTTTTTTTTTTTGCTCAAAATAATAATTGGAATGATCGTTGTCATTTTATTTTTGCATATCGGGTATTGCACTTTAACTAATTACCACAAATCAATAGAATGTCAATTCATACAGATGGATTATTTTCTATTGTACTGATTTATTATAGGCTATATATTATATAAATTAATATCAAAGACTGTTTACATTATGAAAACTAGTAAAACAAGCAAAAAATATTACAACCATGAAATTTTTCGCCACTTCTGTAATGAAGAACGAACGTGTGTGCATGGTTGCGAGATTTAAAAATTTAGCAAAACACCAGGCAGAAAATGTATCTTTTTAACAGAGAAGCTCTGATTTGGGGATTTAAACTCTTGATATCTGCCAACAGCACACATGAAAGCTTGCATGGTAGAGGCGAGTACAGCAGTACAATGATATTTTGTGTCCTTTTTTTATCTTAGTTCATTTTGCGACAAAAATAAAAATAGGTTTTGGTAAAGTTTTTATTTTTTAAAATACATTTTAGTCTCGTCTTTTATCGTCATCAATATTGCATGTTGACATAGTCAAAGTTATCGTTTATTGACCTTATTATTTTCCCGTTATCGTTTCATTTTAGTCATGGGAAAAAAACTTGTCAACTCACATTTTTCGTCATAGTTTCCGTTAATGAAATGAACACTAAGATACTTCATAATAAATATTATTAATTAATTGATATTATACTTCTATACTTTTCTGGATCATTTTGACATAAAATTAATTTTAAACTAGTATTTTAGTAGTTAAGAAACTGGTATTTTGGACGTGCCCATATCAAATTCCAGAATGGTAATCATTAGTTTCTGCTAAAATACCATGAATAGTTTATTGTTGAATAACAAACCCCAATATTAATTTACTATGGATTTGCAACAGCAATAACTGTAGTAACTGTGTTACTGTTTTGGGAGAAATTATTGTTAAAACTTTGTATTGGTAAACATCCAAATATCATTTTACTCAGGATTGCTGTCTTTCTTATTTTCATGCTTTGTTCATGCATAAAGTTATATAGAGAACATTAATATGAATAAGTTGAGTTAGTCATCATTTGTATTTTTATTCTTTTTTTTATTAGCTATTTTTTTTTACATTTGTTTTATTTATTTTTGTTTTTAGCAGTAGAAGTACTTGCAGCAGTAACAGTATTATTAATTTCTTCTCTTCTGTGTTAGTATTCTCGTAGCTTCATAATATTACGGTTGAACCACTGATGTCACATGGACTATTTTAACAATGTCCTTACTACCTTTCTGGGTCTTGAACGTGTCAGTTGCGTTGCTGTCTATGGAGGGTCAGAAAGCTCTCGGATTTCATCAGAAATATCTTAATTTGTGTTCTGAAAATGAACGAAGGTCTTAAGGGTTTGGAACGACATGAGGGTGAGTAATTAATGACAGAATTTTCATTTTTGGGTGAACTATCCCTTTAAAGGATAGTGGATATGGTGACTAAATTCCGACAAATGCAATAAAAATACATTTCGTACATTGTTATCAACAGTCCCCTGTAATGAAAAGTAAAATTTTTAAAGGGGTCATCGGATGCCCATTTTCCACAAGTTGATATGATTCTTTAGGGTCTTAATGAAAAGTCTATAATATACTTTGGTTAAAAATTCTCAATGGTTTTGTAAAACAACACCCTTTTTACCTTGCCAAAATCAGCTCTGCAAAAATCAAACCATTCTGATGGATTGCTTCTTTAAATGCAAATGAGCTCTGCTCTCCTCTCTTCTCTCTGTGGAGTGAAGAGCTGTGCTCTGAGGGGTTGTTTACATTAGCCGCATTTAGCCGCAAAACTTGTTAACTAGCACGTTATTAGGAAAGGTGATTGCAGAGATTCATAAAAAAACCCTTATACTCACTTCTGCTGTAGGTGAAGCTGGATCAAGAATGATTTGCGTGAACATAGACAGATATATGTAGATCGGGAGGCGCATTCCATTCACAAACGAACTAATCCACTGCATCTTCAGCGGCTCAGATGTCGGGAGTAAATGACGACCACTATGTTCATAATTACATCCAGCAACACAACACCTCCATCGCTCAATCGGAGATATTCTTGTCTAACTTACATCCCTGCTCCGGCATCGGTCGGACTGTTACAACTGATTTAAGGCAGGTCTGAGGTAAGACGCTCATGTCAATCAACTATCGTGGGAGTGGCCACTGTGGGTGTGACGCCACACCGACAGGCATCTGAGAATGGCTCGATTTGAAAAAGGGGATATTATTGTTACAGATTAATTAAAAACCACTGCATGGATTTTTATCATTATAGGGTAGATTTGTACATACACTGCCAACACACATTAATGTTCAAACAACATGAAAAAGTGAACTTTGCATCCGATGACCCCTTTAAAGAATAAATCACTGTATTGGTGAAATCCAGTCCTCACTTTTTTCTGAAGTACGTTGACTTTACGCTCCTTGACTTCCAGCATGTCCTTCAGATCATGGATTTCTCCATTCAGTGTGCTCTTTTCTTCAGACATCTCCTGGATTTGCTTACTCTTTTTGTTTAACATCGTCTCCTTCTCCTCCAGACGCAACCTCAGAGCATCCACCTGCAAAACAATTGTATGCAACACTCAGAGAATCTGCTGGTGTGATGGGTGAAGCCCAACCACTGGCCTGATCTCCTACCTCTGTCTGTAGTATAGCAGCACGTTGTTCTTTGGCAGTCAGAGACTCCTTGAGCACTTCAATATGCTGTTTGCTGTCAGAGAACTGGTTAGTCAGGGTCTCCAGCTTGGTCTGCAATCCAAGGAGCTGGGTGTCCTTCCTGGAAAGGTCTTGCTTGACTTGGTCCATCTACATAACAGAATTATTCAAGATTTGTTCATACATATTCACATGTAAATCAAATTCAGATGTGTTCTCCCAAAGCAGTACCTTGTTCTTCATGAACTTGGTGTGGTTGCGGTAGACCTCCATCTGCTTGGCCTCCTCCTGCCGTTCCTCACAGCTAAGCATGCTACTGGAGCGGAGCATCATGACCTGGTCCTCCAGCTCTCTGAGGCCCCGCTCTAGAGAACTGATCTGGGAATCCTGAGAGACGCATCAAAAATATGATGTTAGACATCATTGGTGTCTATCAACCAATCCCAGTGTGCCAAATTTGAACGTAAAGGTATAGTTCACCCAAAAATGAAAATTCTGTCACTAATTACTCATCTTTAGAACACAAATAAGGATATTTTTGAGGAAATCCGAGAGCCTTCTGACCCTGCGTAGACAGCAACACAACTGACACGTTAAAGATCAAGCTCTCAGATTTCATCAAAAATATATTAATTTGTGTTTTGAAGATGACCGGAGGTCTTACGGGTTTGGAACGCATGAGGGTGAGTAATTAATGACAGAATTTTCATTTTTTGGTGAACCTTTCAAAGCATGTTATTTCCGTAATAAGCACTACCTTCATCTCAATTACAGTCTGAAGAGCTTTGGTTTTCGTAGTCTCTGGCGTCCCCTCGAGGCGGCGATGCAGTTCCTGAAAATTAAAGACACATGGTTGGCACTTCCTTCACAACAGAGCCAGAAATAGAGCTCTCAGATATTTCATCATACCTTTAGGGAGAGCGGCGCTGTTTAGTTTTGGCTGAATTCTCTATCACATTGCAGGAGCTGTACTCTATTATAGGTACAAATAGGGTCTGCTGCTATCTAGTTCAATTAAGTATCCTACTTTTTTGTTCTTCGAGGAGAATGGCTGTGGTCATTATGCAACTAAATGTGGTATAATGGAGCATGAAGAGAGAATAGTCTTTCTGCTTTAATTCACTGCAGTCGGTTGATTGTATATGGCACTTACCACAAATAGGGCCTGAAACTTTTGAAAAACTGTCTTTTTTTATGTCTTTTTTTCAGCAAATGTTCAGTAAAAGGAGGTGCTTAACCTTCAGAAAATGTTGCTTGTCAACCTCAGGAGGTCATAGTTAATATTGAATAAGCTGTTTTATTTCCTATTCATTTTATATGAGGTTTGTCATTTCAGCAACCATTACACAAGTTATTCAAACTCTTATCTCAAAATACAGTTTAAACATTTAATTTATTAAATTTTATATACATGTGTATATATATATATATATGTGTGTGTGCGTGTGTGAAAGGAAAATATTTTATGGTAATTTAGTAACAGGGTTGTGCACAAACAGTGAAACATTTTTTGTAATGGTAATTTAGTAACAGGGTTGTTACTACATTTTTTTATTTAATATCTTTAATTGATTTTTTTTTATTTAATAAAACATTAACCCATTTATATTATATATATACATATATGTAGAGAGAGAGAGATAGATACTGTAGATAGAATAATATATATAATAAATATGTTTTTGAACAGTTTTGTAATGTTTTTTTAAAGAAGTCTCTTCTGCTCACCACGCCTGGATTTATTTGATCCGAAGTGCAGCAAAAAAAGTCAAATTTTGAAACATTTTTATTATTTAAAATAACTGTTTTCTATCTAATTTTTTTTAAAAATGTCATTTATTCCTGTGATTTCAAAGCTGAATTTTTAGCATTATTACTAAATCACATGACGAGTAATGATGCTGAAAAATTGTATTTGATCACAGGAATAAATTACATTTTAAAATATATTAAAATAAAAAACAGTTATTTTAAATAGTAAAAATATTTCACAATTTTACTACTTTTGCTGTATTTTTAATCAAATAAATGACATTTTATATTTAAGAGAATTTTTTTAAAAACATTAAAAATCTTACTGACTGGTAGTGTATAATATTAACTTATTTATATTTATTTATATTTCACCCTATTTGTGTACCATGCTATATGTAGCACTGTTTGTAGCATATTATATAATTTTTTTTAATGTATATAATTATAATTTATATAATTATATAATTTTTATAATTTATATGATTTATATTTCATTTATATAGCTATCACACACCTCTCTCAAAGCCGCTAGCTCTTTATCACGCTGTTCTAGAAGGTTCTCCAGGTGGTGCGCGTGCATCTCTGCATCTGCGAGGCGACGTGTGCGCTCGTGATCCTCTTCACTGGCTTTAGCGGAGGGTCCCTTGCTGTGCAACATCTCCAGGAGCTTTTTGACTGACTCATCACGAGCAACTAGTGTCTGCCGCTGGGTCTCCAAGCGAACCTCCATCTCCTCCAGGGTACGGCGGAGCAAGAACACCTCTCGAGCCTGCCGCTCCTGCTCCTCACTGGGCTCGCAGGCCAGCGGCTCCCCGGGTGGCTGGAGTAGCTGGTTCAAGTCGCGCTGGATACGCAGTTCGGCCTGCAGCGCCTGCACGGTTGTCTGCAAGTGCTACGATGGATAGAAGAGAATAATATGTGATATTACTCACAATTCTTTCAAAAATGAAGTAGTTCGTTATCTAGTGACAAATCTGTTGGTAGATTTTGGAACTGATATAAGGGAGAGTTTAAGGAGAAGTTCACTTCCAGAGCAAAAAATTACAGATAATGTATTCACCCCATTGTCTTCCAAGATGTTCATGCCTTTCTTTCTTCATTTGTAAAGAAATTATGTTTTTTGAGGAAAAAAATTTTAGGAATTATCTCCATATAGTGGATGCCCATGAGTTTGAACGTCCAAAATGCAGCTTCAAAGGGCTCTATACAATCCCAGCCGAGGGACAAGGGTCTTATCAGTCATTTTCTAAAAAAAATACAAATTTATATAGTTTTTAACCTTAAATGCTCATCTTGCCTAGCTCTGTGCATACTCTGTGTAATCCAGGTCAATAGAATTAGGGTGTGTCTCAAAATTCCCATCTCATTTTCTCCTCCAACTTCAAAATCGCACTATATCGCTGCACAAGTACCGAGCCAATTTTTACAAAGTGAACATGCAAAGAAGGTCAAACGGCCTTTACAAAATAAACTAAAACAGCGATGTAGGACAATTTTAAAGTTGAAGGAGAAAATGAGATGGGAGTTTTTCAACATACCCTAACTGTCTTCACCCGGATTACACAGAGTTTGCATGTGTTTGCATTTGAGGTTAAAAAGTTTTTTTTTTTTTTTTTTTTGGAAAATGACCGATCGTTTCGCTAGGTAAGACCCTTATTCCTTGGCTGGGATCATTTAGAGCCCTTTGAAGCTGCATTTAAAATGCATTTTGGACGTTCAAACTCGCATGCACCATAGAAGTCCACTATATGGAAATAATTCCTGAAATGTTTTCCTCAAAAAACATAATTTCTTTACAAATGAAGAAAGTAAGGCATGAACATCTTGGATGACAAGGGGGTGAGTACATTATCTGTAAATTTTTGTTCTGGAAGTGAACTTTTCCTTTAACAGCCAAGAAGTTTCACATGATAGTTTATCAGCTGTGATCCTATTATTCATAATGGCATCTCATAGAAAGCTTCTCTTTATTCATCAGTGAATACAGTTCAATCTAAAGCATCATCTTTCATTGAAGCAGTAATACGAGTAAGTACTGAGAACAGTTATAATGTAAACATCTCATTTGTAACTACTACTACAACTTTTTCAGCAAATAACAGCTTAAATTACAATCAGTTACTCACATAAAGCAATCATATGGCTTCAGAAGAGTTTTTCAAGTCATATATTCTTATATTTTTGAAGCTTAAAGAGACAGTTCAACCAAAAATAAAAATGACCCCATGATTTACTCACCCTCAAGCCCATTCTACACTCTCAGAAAAAAAGGTACTGTTCTGTCGCTGGGGCGGTACCCTAAGGTACAGAAGTGAAAAGGTACATCTTTGTACCTTACCTACCCCTAAACAGTACATATTAGTACCTTGAAGGTACATTTTAGTACTTATTACATATTTGTACCTTTTCACTTTGTACCTTAGGGTACCGCCCCAGCAACAGAACTGTACCTTTTTTTTCTGACAGTGTGGTGTATATGACTTTCTTCTTTCAGACAAATACAATTGGAGTTATGTTGCAAAAAAGTCCTGGCTCTTCCAAACTTTATAATGCCAGTGAATGGCTGTTGAGATTTTGAAGCCCAAAAAAGTGTATCCATCCATCATAAAAGTACTCCACATAGCTCCAGGGAGTTAATAAGGGCCTTTTAAAGTGAATCGATGCATTTTTGCAAGAAAAATGTCCATATTTTAAACTCCGTAAACCATAATCTCTAGCTTCCGCTAACTGACGTATGTCCTAAGTTTTAAATATGGATATTTTTCTTACACAAATGCATCGATTCGCTTCAGAAGGCCTTTATTAACCCCCCAGAGCCATGTGGAGTACATTTAATTATGTATGGATGCAGTTTTTGGGCTTCAAAATCTCAACACCCATTCAGTGCCATTATAAAGCTTGGAAGAGCCAGGATATTTTTTAATATAACTTCAACTGTATTCGCCTGACAGAAGAAAGTCATATACACCTAGGATGGCATGAGAGTGAGTAAATCATGGGGTAATTTTCATGTTTGGATGAAATGTAACTTTTCCTTTTGTGTTCAGGTTTTCAATAACAACAAAAGTGAATAAATAATGGCTGAATTTTCATTTTGTGGTGAATTGTGCCTTTAAAGGAGAAGTCCACTTCCAGAACAAAAAATTACAGATTATGTACTCACCCCCTTGTCATCCAAGATATTCCTGTCTTTCTTTCTTCAGTCATAAAGAAATTATGTTTTTAGAGGAAGACATTTCAGAATTTTTCTCCATATAATGGACTTCAATGGTGCCCCTTCCGAAATGCAGTTCAAATGCGGCTTCAAACGATTTTAAATGCAGTTGTAAACGATCCCAGCCGAGGAAGAAGGGTTTTATCTAGCAAAACGATCGGTTATTTTGCTAAAAAAATAACTTTTTAATGTCAAACGCTCATCTTGTCTTGCTCTGCCTGAACTCTGTTTTTGTTCCGGTTCACGACAGTCAGGGTACTGTATGTCGAAAAACTCCCATCTTATGTTCTCCCGCAATTTCAAAATCATCCTACATCGCTGTTTTACGTTTTTTGTTAAGGGTGTTAGATCTTCTTTCCATGTTCACTTTGCAAAGACTGGCTCGGTACTTCTGCAGTGATGTAGGATTTTGAAATGATTTTTGAAGTTGAGGGAGAAAATACGATTGGAGTTTTTTCAACATACCCTAACTGTCTTGAGCCAAATACACAGAGTTCAGGCAGAGCAAGACAAGACGAGCATTTGAGGTTAAAAAAGTATTTAAATTGTATTTTTTTTTTAATGAAAATAACCGATCGTTTCATTAGATAAGACCCATTTGGGATCATTTGAAGCCGCATTTAAACTGCATTTTGGAAGTTCAAACTTCCAAACCACCATATCAGTCTATTATATGGAGAAAAATCCTGAAATGTTTTCCTCAAAAACCATAATTTCTTTACGACTGTAAAAAGAAAGACATGAACATCTTGGATGACAAGGGGGTGAGTACATTCTCTGTAAGTTTTTGTTCTGGAAGTGAACTTCTCCTTTAAGAAGCTTTTTATCTACAATCCATTCCACATTTGTCCTGGACACCGGTTGTAAATTTGGCAAAGACAAAAATAAATGTGTGCTAAGGCTCAAATATTCTATATTCCAAATTCATCCTTTCAGATGCGACTACTATGCTGTAAACTTGATGTCAGCCAAAAGGCGACTGAACAACAATAATTATACATTTTCTTAATCATACACACACACATACACAACTGTGCCATAATTAATGGTAAGCTCTCATTAAGCCCAACAGGCACAAAAGGACTTGCCAAGAATCACCAAATAACATACAGATTCGAGGCTCTCTGATGATTCGCGTGTTAATTTCAATCTCGAGCGAACGGTGTGAGGAGCGTGATAATGCTGATTATGCTTAGAGTGAATAACCAAGCCGTCATTAGCTTAGCGCTGTACGCCCCTTCGTCTGGAAATCTGTCATGACAGCCATGTTGCAGTGAATCACAGTTTGAAGCTAATCATTCAAATAAGGGATGGAAAATAGATGGAGGATGACGCCACTGTCACTGCTATCAAAACTCATCCCAGTACATTTAAAAGAGCAGTTGAATATCAGAAAACAGCATTTCATCCTTAATTAGCTCAGACATATTGCACATTGAACATATTGTGGCTTGTAGGAATTCAGGCAGTCAACTCAGCAGTGAGCCGCACGCAGCAGGACCAGGATGTCCATTTCAGGATTGGCCATTAGCGTCACCTCACAGCGGAGGTAGACTTTTCCTTCTCGTCTGAAGATGAGCTGGTTCTTTAATCACGCAATTCTCACTCCTAGAAATCTATGAAAATGCAGTGATGCAGTGAAAATGTGATGATTATATCATCTTTGTCTATAAATAGTTAGCAGCACCCAATATAAGATGGTTTGCAGGTTTTAGCTGGTTTAGGCTGGTCTGGATGGAATTAAATACTATTAAATACTATTGTATTGATTACTAAACACTGTTTACTAGTATACTTCTTACTATTAAATTATAATAAATAAATATCAAGTTATCATCTCCATTTTTTTCATCTTAAACAATTATCAAAAAGATGAAAAATATTTGTGATTTCACAGATATTACACTACCCAACATAGGGTGGTCTGTATAATACATATTTTTACAAATGTAGGGGTCAGCTGGGTATTCTATGCATACAAAAACATGCATACTGTACACAGTTATATTATATACTGCAATAATAGTATGGGTAGTGTAGTAGTGTCCATTCCAAACAAAGCCCAGGTCAAGCTTCTATTAATGTGCTGATAAGTTCAATAAGTTGTGTCCCAAATATTTTACTATACATTACGTACTCTGTCATCTACTGTACGTTATATGAATTGAATGAATTATATGACTATGAATTGAACATTTAGCTTTCTTATTTTACAAAAGTGTTTGAATTTTTCAGTTTGAAAGAAATGCACCTGATGTGCAATGCTATTTTGGTCTTAGTTATTTTGGTATATATATTATAGATATATTATAGTATTATGGTATTTAGATAGATATATAGATAGACAGATAGATTGATTTTTAGTTTTCTTTTTAAATTTAGTTGAAATTTTAGTAATTTTATATGCTTTTGTCATTTTTTTATTTTTATGTTTTAGCCTTTTTTATTTTTGTATAGCTTTAACTCATTTTTATTAGTTTTAGTCATTTTAGTACTTCAACTTTATTTTTATTTATTTATTTTGTTTTGTTTTGCTTTGTTTTTTACCAAGGCAACATTTTTTCATTTTCGTTTGTTTTGTTTCTTTGAACAAAAATTCTGTTTTTCATCTAATATGTATATTTGTTTATACAACTGTGTATATTTATAGTAGCTTTATTTTTATTTTCTCAGTTTTCGATTTTATTTCAGCTTTATTTTATTATTTTTTTTGTTTTTTTTTACCAAGGCAACATTTCTCATTTTCGTTTGTTTTGTTTTGTTTGAACAAAATTTTCATTAAGTGTACATTTTCCATCTAATATGTATATTTGTTTATACAAATGTATACATTTATTTTAGATTTATTTTTATTTTCTCAGCTTTAAATTTTATTTCAGCTTTATTTTATTATTTTTTTTGTTTTGTTTTGTTTTTTACCAAGGTAACATTTCTCATTTTCGTTTATGTTTTTTATCGTTTAAACTAAATTTTCGTTAAGTGTACATTTTCCATCTAATATGTATATTTGTTTATACAAATGTATATATTTATGTTAGCTTTATTTTTATTTTCTCAGCTTTCGATTTTATTTCAGCTTTATTTTACCAGTTTTTAATAGTTTTAGTTGTAGTTAACACTAACAACACTGCTGTTATTGTTAATATCTTTAACATGTTTAGCTCCAACTTTCTCTGTATTCACAATAACATACTATCATATTACTCCTCCCGTTTCTTAATATATATCATATGGCAGGAATAGTAAGAGTAAAATAGTAGTATGCTACAAATTCATACGTATATAATTTGTAGAGATGCACGGTATCGTATTTTTGACGATATCAAATATGCCGATATTTTTCAAATAATTTTGGCCGATAGCTGATGCAGATACCGATATATTTCCTTCTGTTTGGAAACAACACCAAGTCTCTCCTGTGCAGAAATTATAAGCAAATTATTTTTAATTTTGGTTAGTTTTTAACAAGAACTTATTTGTTAGAAATTTAACAGATTAAACATGAATGAATAACTGAGTATATATCAGTGCTGTCAAACGATTAATCGCGATTAATCACATTCAAAATAAAAGTTTTTTTTACATAATATGTAACATTTTTTGTGCAATCTGTGTGTATTTATTGTCTATATAAATACACACATAAATACCATATATATTTTGGAAATACTTAAGTATTTACGTGTATACATTTATATTCATCTAATTGATATTTTACAAATATTTTTGATGTATTAACATAACATTCTTCTTAAATATAAAAATGCATGTGTTTGCTTATTTATATATACATAATAAATATACACAGTACTCACACATATATTATGTAAACAAAAACTTTTATTTTGGATGTGATTAATTGCGATTAATCGCTTGACAGCACTAGTATATATATAATTATTTAATTTACATTCATGTCATGATGTCAAGTGTCACCGAACGTGTCATTCTGTACGTGCATTCTCAGATTAAATGCAGCAATCCAAAACAGTGAATCTAATCATCATTCAGGCAAAAGTTTGCTTCAAGAATGAGCCATACTGCTGACGTGATCTAATCGCTAGCACACCCTGAGCACATGAGTTATTCCTCTTATTAGCAAGACATATCGCCATTATTTTTTTATATCGGGCCGATGCCGATATTTACATTTAAAGCCATTATCCGCCATTTCTAATATCGGTCCGATAATATCGTGGATCCCTAATAATTTGCATATATACGACATATGGCATTGCAAAAGTAGTACAGTCATTTAAAGTCAGATTTTGATTGGCTGATGTTTTTATTGTTCACCAACTTGTGAAAAAAAAACGTTTTGGAACTGGTTTCAGTGTTATCGTTCTTCTGTGTCAATATCGTTACAGTTGAGGTGTGGACTTTCATATGCTTATACAATTAGAACAAATATTAAAAAAAAATGCAGTTACCCTCCATCTGGTGTGAACAGGCCTTACATCTGATTCTAGACAGAAGTACACTTTCATAGATTTACAGTGCCTTTTAGTACTTATCTAGGATCCTAATTTAAAACTAGATTCCTTTAAGCACACGCTTAAATCCTAAATCCCATTGAAACCACAAACCAGCTTTCCGATCAGCAATAAACGTCCACTTATACTTAAAAAAACAAGCATATCCTGCCAGATGTACTCACCTGTGTCTCGTCTTGCACAGCGCGGTACTGCTCCTTCCACACCACTATTTTGGACGCCTCGTCTTTGCGCAACGCACGTTCCTTCTTCAGCTCAGGGCTCCAGAAGCTTTTGATGGAGCTCATGGAGGAGCTGAGCTTGCTCTCCTTCACCTCAATCTCCTTACGAAGGAGCTCGTTCTCCCTCAGCACCTCCTTGAGCTGGGCTTGGAGCTCCATGATGGTGTTGTCCCTCGCCTGACGTAGCGAGTGAGGGACGGTTGATGCTGCGTGGATCTCCCCTCCAAAACCCATGGAGTCGGTGGACACCGCCGGCACCATGGCCATGTCCGGCGTGCTGCCAGTAACCGTTCCTCGGACCCCGTAAGGAATGCTGCCTCCAAAGCGTCCCGTCGCTACGCCACTTTTAGGGAGGTCAGAGGAGGTGCCGATCGCAACCTCGTTGTCGCTCATGTACATCGGGCCTGACGTGGCGTAGGCGGCATTGAGAGATTGAATGTTCTCCATGGACAACGTCTTGCCTCCAGAGCCGCCCGGGCCTCCGCCACTGCCCCCCATGCTGTTGGTGCGCCGGTGGCCCATACGGGGTGACCGAGGCAGCCGTGGCGAGCGTCCAGAGTTGCCCTGGTTGGTTCGACCCCCACTGTGATTACTGTCCATTTTGCTCACCGAGCGTGAACTTCCGTACATATTGGCAGGCTTAGAGTGCAAGCAAGGGAACCCACCGAAAATTTTATGTGAAGAAATGTGCTAATAAACAGGCCAGGTCATCTTCATCTCAAGTGTAAGGAATGTGTCTTGTCAAGCAAAGGCGGGTCTTCTGTATCTTTCTGTCAAACAGAGCAACTATGGTGGCCTGTAAAATGAAATAAAAAAGCAAAACACACAATAATACTATAATCATATAAGACATGATGTGACAGTCTCTACTATATGACATACATCATTTTGAAGCTAAATGTGGATGTATTCTTCAAACATTTTAAATTTATTATATCTACTGTTTGATATATTTCCATATACACTACCAGTCAAAAGTTTTTGAACAGTAAGATTTGTGAAGTTTTTTAAAGAAATCTCTACTGCTCACCAAAGTAAACCAAGAACAGTAAAATTATTATTTTTTTTTTTTACAATTTAAAATAACTGCTTTCTATTTAAATATATATTAAAACGTAATTTATTCCTCCGATTTCTGAATTTTCAGCATCATTACTCCAGTCACATGATCCTTCAGAAATCTTTCTAATATTCTGATTTGCTTCTCAAAAAAACATTATTATTATTATTATTATTATTATGTTGAAAACAGCTGAGTAGGATTTTTTCAGGTTTCTTTGATGAATATAAAAGTTAGAAGAACAGCATTTATCTAAATAGAAACCTTCTGTAACATTAAAAATGTCTTTATCATCACTTTTGATCAATTTAAAGCATCCTTGCTAAATAAAAGTATTAATTTCTATAATTTCTTTTTCCCAAAAAAAAAAATGATACTGACTTTAAGCTTTTGAATGGTATAGTATATAATGATACAAAAGCTTTTTATTTCAGATAAATGCTGATATTTGGATCTTTCTATTCATCAAAGAATCCTGAAAAAATGTACTCAACTGTTTTAAATATTGATAATAATAATCAATTTAAAAAATGTTTCTTGAACAGTAAATCAGCATATTACAATGATTTCTGAAGGATCATGTGACACTGAAGACTGGAGTAATGATGCTGAAAATTTAGCTTTGATCACAGGAATAAATTACATTTTAAAATATACTTGAATAGAAAACAGTTATTTTAAATAGTAAAAATATTTCACAGTATTACAGCTTTTGCTGTACTTTGGATCAAATAAATAAGCTTGGCGAGCAGAAGAGACCTCTCAAAAAACATTAAAAACCTTATAGTTCAAAAACTTTTGACTGGCAGTGTATTTTATTCTTTGCTTATCTGGGATGAGTTTAGTGGCTAAACAAACCCCAAAATGACCTGTAGCTGTCAGATATCTGTATTCTTTGTCTCAGATGTGAGTTTTAAAGTGTTTTTGATTAGAAACACTCAATTCAGCTCTGCAAAATGTGAATGTGACTAGAAAACTAGAAACTTGTTCAAATCTACCAGGATGGTAGGCTGTGCTGTATATTCGAATATAGTATTAGTGTTTATTGGTATCTTGTGCATCATTTGCAGCTATGTAATGCTAATTTGATTTAGTAGGTATACTTACAGATATAATGACAGCAATAATTGTTCATTTTGAGGCCTGCCATGTTTAAAAATGTACAAAAAGCTCAAAATCAATTCAAATCAATTTTTGACACTGGTTTCAACAAACAGCAGAGATTAAATAGCTATATGTTCAATCAGTCAGTATAAATTACTGTCGTTCATAATAGAAATCTGGCTCCTGCTATAGACAATTCCTCTCATATACAAAAATAATTCACAAGCTTGATAATGTAATAACGCTTCCCCCATTTACACACCGAATGAGTGAATCGAAGGAAAGGTGGGATTTTATTGTAGGCTCACACTCCAAGGTTATCAAACATCTAATGTCAACGGCTAAGCCAACGTTATTAAGGGATACTCAGCTGATGATTTATATTCTAAAATAGCAGATATTCAGTGTTCATCGCTGTCGATTCAATAATGCTGTTGTATTTAGGTGAAGGCTATTCACAGCGCTGACAAACCAACCAGAAGCGTCGGCATTTCCCACACACCACGTCAATAAGACTTGCAAATGCGCAAAATTACTGCCTACAATTCTTATATCAGTACAATTTAGATTACGGATATACTAAACCTAATGTTCCGTAAAATTCAGCCCTGCAATCGCTCAGCCACAATCCTGAGCATCCTCCCTCAATGTCCTTCTTCTCCACCATTGCATGGCTTAACACATTTGCCTTCTCTTTTGTTAGTAATAGCTGTCCAGCAAATGCGACAGTAAATGAGAGGCGCTGTTTGAATATCACTAACGTTATATGTACATATTGAATAACCGTAACATATACGAGCATTTACTATTTTATTATAAACCACAATAGGGGTTTTTCCAAAAAAATCTTTTTACCTTGTGTAGCTGGTCTGTTTCATCCGATATGTAACGACCGTCTGTCCAGTAGATGTCTGATAGAGAGGAAGCGGCCTATTTTTTCTTTGTATTGCTTTATGATTTTATTATTTGCAGACACACACCAGCATCTTCCCAGAGCTGGAGGACTTCAGTGACGTAACGCCTACGCTGCGCGCTCACAGCACTCGCCTCAGAAATGCCAACGCCATGCTACGAAGGTCATTTTATTAAAAAAAAAAATATTAAAAAAAAAATCGTAAAATACTTAATCTCACCAAAATTACGTTAAACTGCGATATTCTTTATGTAGTGTACATTTTCAGAACTTATATTATTTAAATATTTTTAAACAAATATTTTCGATTTATATTTGTAATTCGTCTAAATTTCACTAAATATGTAAAGTTAATTAAAATAGATAAATAAATAAATCCGTTTTATGCATATGCCATGATATTATCTTTATTTGCATCTCTGAATAGTCATCTTGCCCCGAACCATGTAAATTTCTAAGCCACACTTTGTCACCTCCCAGTCAGTTTATAGATAAAGAACCGAGATCAACGCCAGTTGGTGGGGTTTGATCCCTCTTAAAGGGACAGTTCACACAAAATGGACATTCTGTCATCATTTACTCACACTTTATGCTAGGTGTACTGTTATATGCTCCCATGTGTTTTATTTAACCATGACATGCAAATGTACTTTAATTAAATCACAACACACTTTCATGCTTAACATAAGCCTTCTGTATCTTATTAACTTACAGTTCTATTTTCATTTGACTTCTTAACCCTGTAAAACCTGGCATTTTAAATATTTAGAAAAAAACTAAATGGAATAGTTTATGAAACGTGTTATGTTTTGTTTCATATTTGACACATTAAGCTTTTATGACTCATATAGTATCCTGAGAATGCTGAGGAAAAAAAAACATCAGTTTTATGCTGAGATTACGATAGCTTGTAATATAAATCAATGATATTTGTATAACAGACTACTCTTACATAAAATGCACAATATCACTTGTATATAAATACCAATAATACGTCTTAGTTTATTTAAATGCTTGGTTTTATGATCAAAGCTCTGTAGTTTTTATAGTGGGGGCAATAGAATGCAATGCAATACAGTGATGACTGAGAAATGTATAATATTTAAATTTTCGAAACATACATTATAACATGTTTTTTTGTGGAAAAAATGATGCATTTATGTTTCAGAATATTGTATATATTAATATATATAATGCATAAAATTTATAAAATAGAACAGTAAGATTTTTTAAGTTTTTTAAATCTCCTCTGCTCACCGTTTATTTGATCCAAAGTATAGCAAAAACAGTAAAATTTTGAAATATTTTTACTATTTAAAATAACTGATTTCTATTTTAAAATGTAATTTATTCCTGTGATTTCAAAGCTGAATGTTTAGCAACATTACTTCAGTCTCATGATCCTTCAGAAATCATTTTAATAATCTGATTTGCTGCTTAAAAACATGTATTATTATTATTATTATTATTATTATTATTATGTTGAAAACAGCTGAGTAGATTTTTTTCAAATTTCTTTGATGAATAAAAAGTTCAGAAAAACAACATTTACCTGAAATAGAAATCTTTTGTAACATTATAAATGTCTTTACCATCACCTTTGATCAATTTAAAGCATCCTTGCTAAATAAAAGTTTTCGTTTTTGTTTTTTTTTTTTTTTTAATTATACTGACTCCAAACTACAATTATACTGACTACAAACTTTTGAATGATGCACAGTTACAAAAGCTTTTTATTTCAGAGAAATTTTGATCTTTGGATCTTTCTTTTCATTAAAGATTCCTGAAAAAAATGTACTCAACTGTTTTAATATTTAATATATTATTAATAATACAAATTTTGTGACCAGCAAAAAAAAAAAAAAAAAGAAAATTCATAGAAATTGGCATATCAAATATGATGGGCTTTATTGGGTTAATGATAAAAAATGCTTTAAATAAAATATTGTATTTGATTATTTTCTTATTTCATTTTTTTTTCTAAGAAGTCTAAGAAGTCTGTAAATATTATTTATTTTGTGTACCCTTTGAAGGTTTAGTGTTTTTAAGCTTACATATTCACATCCAAAAATATGAATAAAATAGTACAACCTGTTTTTTAGCAATTACATTAGTTGGGGCAAAGTGACCAAGATCCAAATTACCTCTTAAGAAGTTATCATGACATCATGTACACTGAGAGTAAAAACAGTCATTCATTTTCATATTATGAAAAAGGATGCGGTGAAAGTTAATGGTGTCTGAGGCTTGCATTCTGTCTGACTTCTCCTTTTGTTTTCCACTAAAAAGATAAAATAATGCAAGCCGAGTAAATGTTCACAGAATTGTTATTTTTAAGGGAACTGTTCCTTTAAAATACGGTAGGAACATACATGCGTTCGATGTTTCAGCAGGCGGCGCTATGTTCTAACTGTAAGACATTACTCGGATAAAGACAAGCAGGGGGAGTGGACAGAGTCCGGGGTTATTGTTGATCACGAAACCGGTTTGTTCATGTAGCATGTATTTCTGCAATGGCGAAAATGTAGGGAATCGATGGCATGCAGATTACGTAGCCTTGAACCCTGCGCCTGCAAATCGTGTATATCTGTTCGGGATCTTTCGCTGTCAACAATAGACCCACAAAGCGCTCGGGAGCGCGCTGCACCCAAAGCCAAGTTTCGCGTCGGCATAAATGCATATAGTCTCAAAGCTTAATTTCAAATATTGTTTTGCATCCTGTTGAAGTAAGTACTGTAACGTCAACTTGATCGGCATCTTTTGCACGCACGACGTCATGCAGGAGATGAGTGTACAAGGAAGATGAATCGAGGTCAGTTGAAAGGGAATAACAAAGAGAACCTGCTCTGCAGTCTCGCTAGCAACCATTAGCGGAAGCGGGACGTTGTTGTAGTGTTTGACATTCGAACTTCGCAGTTTCGCTCCGGACGGTTGAGCGCGCAGTCACAGTAACCGACGTTTAGCCATTTTGTCCGACTTTTACTGGATAAAAATTACGTTAAGCGACAGACGTTGGACTTTTCATTTGCTTCGCGCCGGATAAACGTTATTTCAAATACTGAGCACGCGCGTTTGGGGAATTACCGGTTAAACCTGGAGTTGGCCGTTGGTTATTCACCGATAACTGAAGAAGATGACGACGACACTTAACAATATGGTAAGTTTTGTCCTAAATGTGGCGACAAAATCGTCAGTAGCGAGACTAAACGGATTCGTGACTAATATTTATTTATTCATAAGTAGTTAACCTTGGTTGTGGCTCCTTTATGGTTAACCAGATATTGTAAGTGAAAATAGATTCACTTAAAGGGATAATGTTAGTTCATCTAAAAAAATTATTTTGTTTACTCGTTAATTTACTCGACATTATGTCCCTCCAACCCCGACTTCATTTTTTTTTGTGGAATACAAAAGAAAGATAGATATTGGGAAAGAAATCAATTTCGTCCTTTTCCATGATTGTGAATGGGGACGGAGTCTTTCAAGCTTACAAATGACGCGAGTTACCATAAAAGTATCATAAAACTAACGTTAGTCCACAAACTCTGTCTATTTACCAATTCTTCTAAAGTCTTATAAGTAAGAAACTGACTTTGACGTGAAAATCACTTTGGTTATCTCTAATCATTCCTCTTCACTGTATGAGAGAAAAGTCGTCAGATTCTTCAGTGTTTTACTTTTTCTGTTTCTTGAAAGAAAAACTTGATAATACTATTGTTTAAAATGTTTTTTTCTTTTTATTATTTGAAACCTTGGACTATTTTGTGTTCACACATGGCAGGGACAAATCTAATTTACTAATCCCTCAACATATGTTCACTGTCCTGAAGACCTATGCTGTTTCTTAAAAGCTGATACTGATCCTTAAAAGCATAGATATAGTGTAAATTACTTTTGTTGTTGGTTTAAATTGGATTAGAGTTCTATAAATTATGAAAAGTCAAACCAAAAATTACTCAGCCATCAGATATATATTTTTTTATATATATATATTTTTACTAGTGGGTGCATTTAAGTGAGGATAGCCAAAAATTGGGACCAAAAGTTATTCAGAAACTTTGACCTGAACATGTTTTGCTTAAGTGTTTATTCTTTAATTGCTAATACAACCTTTTTACACCACAGGCTGAACAAAATTAAGCATTGCTTGGTAGTTGGTCAACAAAGTGTTGATAGTTGTGTAAATATTGTCATACTAACACTTCTCTGAATTTTTGGTTGGTTGTAATCTACTACGTACCTTTCTGTTAAAGTTATTTGACATTATCAAGATGAATTTGTTCTGACACAGTTTAACTCTGAGTTCTTGTCATATTTCTCTTGTCATATTTTAAACTGTGATAATGTTGAAAATGTTGAAGGTGTCTGAATAAATTTTGGTTTGACTGTATATTTGCTAGTTGAAAATTGTTTTGAATTTGCCTTGAGGGGAAAAAAATCAAAGGGTTACTTCCTCCTACTTTGTCTTTATCTAAAAGTTTCAGTATGACTAGTTTATTTCTACAATAATAAAAAGTTATAGCTGGCCTTTTTAGTGAGTGGTAGTGAACTCTTTTTAACCCTTTTTGAGCAGGTTAATATTTGCCAGGTTGTGGAAAAGCCATTGCCTTATGTACATGCAGCCATTTATGTTGAGTGTGGCTAACCACCTTGATTAAATTATATTTTGTGTCTCTTTCAGTGAATCAGACGCAACAGTTAAACTTTGTGCTCTGACACGACCTTGGGGTTGAAAGTGATCATTACGTTTATCAGCAGGCTACCGCCCTGCCCCCTCAGGAGACCCCCTATGTGGATTGAATTGAAAACAACCTACAGTTTCACACAGGATGGATGAGCTGGATGTGGGGTCTCCTTTTTGTCATCATCATCAGCAACAACGTATTTTGATATGTGCATGGATCCTGCGCTATTTTTATCACCAAGCACTTCCTGTGCTGCTCTCCAACACTTTAGTTTGTAAGAGTATCGACTTTATCTGAACTGCTGTTTTGAGAGGAGAGAGGTTTGACAAGTTTTAACTTGGTGTGAAGCAACCTCTTCTCGTTATCACATATTTATCCTGCTTTTTTTTTTCCATGCATGGATAGCATATAAGCTTTGACCCGACTTCTTGCTCCACTCTGTGGTGAAATGTCAGAAAATCTCAACGACAATATGGTCAAGTTCCTTTCCCCCCCTTCGAAGAACATCAACGGCTCCAGCTCAGACACGCTGGTGAGCGAGCGGCTGGGTGTCGAGGTCCGCCGTCGCCACCACACCATGGAGCGTGATCTGCTGAAGGGCGAGCATCGTTTCTTCCGTCGCAGCGTCATCAACGACTCCAACGCTACGGCGTTGGAGCTGCCCAGCAAGAACGCAATCCTACCCATCTCAACGGACTCCCATGCTCTTGTTTGTGAACCTCCTGTCTTGGAAACCAAAGCTGCTTCAGTGGCCACACAATCTGAAGGATTGGTTGCACCAGAAAAGAAGGAGGATGTCAGTATCGAGACAGCCGTAGAGTCAGTGCAGGTGTTGATTGCGAAGACCGCACATCATCTTTCTGCAAAACCACCACATTTGGTTGTGGAGTTGAAGTGTGGAGATAGCCTTGATGGAAAACAAGAGGATGAGAAAGAGGAGGATGAAGAAGGTAAAGAGAAGGCACGGGCTAAGGCAGAATTGCGGGATGCGAAGACGGAGCCAGAGGACAATGAGGAAGTTGAGACAAACGCAGTCGGGACGTCACCGGATGGCCGCTTCTTAAAGTTCGACATTGAGATTGGACGTGGCTCTTTTAAGACGGTCTACAAGGGTCTGGATACTGAAACCACAGTGGAGGTGGCATGGTGCGAGTTGCAGGTACGTTTCTTGTATTTTGTATTGGCTTTTTATGAGTGACTTCTTTTTTTTTCAGTCTTCATTAAAACATTAGAGGCCAAGACAACCAGTTACGCATTATAAACTTTTATTTAAAAGTGTTTAAAAATTGGACCAATAGACAAATGTACAACACCGTCCTTGATGACTTTGAGGAAAATAACTACTTGTACTTAAGTATCTTGACAACATTGCGAGACTTGATTACACCATTTGTGGTGACTCATTTTGTACAGCATCATGGGTAATTTCATTTTTCACCAGCAAAATGAAAAGTTAAAATAATGCAACCTGGTATCATGATGAAAACGTACCTGTGGGAACTTTTTCATAAGACGCAAAATATGTACTAAGAAGTACATAACACTGCAGTTTCCAACAGAAGTGAACACTAGTAAGCGATCACGTAATCGTTTTCACACACAGTTATGATTACAGCACCATATGTTTTGCTTTCCGGATGTAACAAGCTTGCTCGATAGCTCAGCCGGCATATTATTGAACTGCAAAATCCCGTACAAATCCTGTGAAAAAAACATGACACACAATGAAATGGTGGATGGATGACGGATCGAAAAATTAGGATTAAAGTTCAAAAAGCTATGATTTCATTGAATAAATACAAGCATTTTTGCCGATGTCTCTCTGATGGGAACCAACTGTCTTCAGAAAAGGTTAATTTATGAACGCGGCGCTGCTTTGTGTACAGCCGTTATTGAGGAAAACGCTGTATTTCTGCCGTTCCAAAAGTGCCAACTACTGGCAGAGAATGAATTTACATTTTTAATCAGCCGTCGGCTGTTTTTGTTCAGACCAGTGCAAAAATCGACCCATATTTTTAAGCAGCAAACACACAGTTGTAAATGTGTATATATAAAATGTGTATATATATATATGTGTAATGTGAAAATCCAAACAAGACAAATAAGATTTGTTTATGTTTAAATTAATATCATCATTGATATTTTGACTTCATCCTTTTTCTCCAAAATGGTTAAAAGGCTAAAATGTGAAGTTTTTATAGATGTGAAGAAGGTTTTTGTAAAAACCTGTATCTGAACTGTGAATCATGTACAGTCATGTTATGGTATAATATGTTATCATAGGCACTGCTCATACGGCTATAAAAAAGGTGTTAAAAAGCCTTAAATTTAATTTTAAAAAACCTGCAGATACTTTGACATAGGCTAAGTGATATTGACTGTAATGTTAACTTTTTTAACTTTCAATGACTGCTCCGTCGATCCAGCTGAATATTAAAAAACATTTTACAAGAATATTTTTTTCAGAAAGCTCCCTAAAATATCATGTTCAAACAAAGGGTGCTAAATGTGCTGTAAAAAGTAGAGATGTTTTGTGGGGAAGATGTTTGATTATGTCTTTAAAGGTTTATGAGTTATCATTAAATTTCCCTATGGAGAAAATAAATGAGTTTTTGCTTCTGAAAGCCGAGTGTTACGCTTTATGGGTAGGATGTCACAACTTTTGACAGCTCGGATGACAAAGTGCAACATTTGACGTTGTTTGCACTCTTGATCCGTCCGCTGACGGTGATAAATCACTATCTGATCTGCTTATTTAGGACTAAAGTAAATATCTCATTCTCTGAAACCTGCAACCTTCTCTTTAGGCCTTTCAGCACCTTTTAGTGACAGTCTTATGACTATTCAGTTTGATTTTAACTTCAATGCCCCACCTACAGCTTTCCAAACGATGTGTCATCAGCTCGTGTTGTTCGTTTAATTTATCTTTATAATCTCTTTAGAAAATGGAAACACTTTTACTAGTCCTTCTGTCACTCCTTTGCAGCGTCTCACCTCTGAAGCGTTTCAGTACACACCCCTGACACTTTACTCACCTGGCTTTTGGCCAGTGTTTTTATAGCTGTTGTCATCTTTGGCCACAGCCCCAGCATTGTAGTATTAGCATCCTTGAATGAAAAATCTTCATTTCCTAATTAGTTTATTTTAGACCACCAGGTGTGTATTGAAAGATGTGTGGCATATGCAGTAAATGTAGATCAAGTGTTTATTTAAGGCGTAATTTTGAGACAGTGTAATTGCTGTGGAAGTGGGAATTTTTTTTTTTTTTTTTTTTTTTTTTTTTTTTTTTACAGTGTTTTACACTATTGTTTAAAATTGAAGAATTGAAGAAATTTCATGTGCTCACAAAGACTGCATTTACTTGATTAAAAACAGTAATATTTTGAAATATATTTCTGTTTACTGATCAGTATATCTTTAAACAATTTACTCCTGTGATCACAGCTAAAAAAAATTTTATCAGCTGTTACTCCAGTCTTCAGTGGCACATGATCCTTTAGAAATCATTGTAATATGCTGATTTGCTGTTCAAGGAACATTTATTACTATTATTATCAATTTATCAATTTTCAGGATTTTTTGATGAATAGAAAGATTTATCTGTATAAATAAAAAGCTTTTGTATCAATGCACACACACACACACACACACACACACACACATATTAAATTATATATATATTTGGGAAAGAAATGATAGAAATTAATACTTTTAATTAGCAAGGATGCTTTAAATTGACCAAAAGTGATGATAAAGACATTTATAATGTTAGAAAAGATTTCTATTTCAGATCAATGCTGTTCTTCTAAATTTCATATTCATCAAAGAGAGATGAAAAAATTCTTCTCAGCTGTTTTCAACATGATGATAATTGAGCAGCAAATCAGAATATTAGAATGATTTCTGAAGGATCACGTGATCAATAAATTGCATTTTAAAATATATTAAAATAGAAAACAGTCATTTTAAATAATATTTCAAAAATTTACAGTTTTTGTTGTACTTTAAATCAGATAAATGCAGGCTTGGTGAGCAGAAGAGACTTTTTTAAAAAACATTACAAATCTTACTGTTCAAAAACTTTTGACTGGTTGTGTATTTAAATTTTTTTTATTTTGTGACAGCAACAGGGTTTTATGAATTGCTGTCTTCGGCCATTGACATTTTTTCCTCTAATTATTCTAAATTGATTTTTGATAGTTTAGCAACTGTGAGAACCATGAGCTTTTGCACTCATTCCACTTTTATTGGTTTATGATATGATAAAGTCATGAGTAATGAGGTGTGCTTGCACAGAGAGCATGCTGACGCTGGCCAACTACACGCTGGCAACAGCACCTCTATTGGAAAATCACCAGCTCATAAGTTGTGTGGCCCACTTCTAAGAAGTCTGTTTGCATTCAGACACCTTCATTTTGTTTTCATCGTGTAGAGAAGTTTTTTTCATGTACCGATATGCCACAGAGGTGCAATTTCAAAAGTAGGTCAAGTTCAACCACCAAAGCAATTGTAATCTTCTGTGTGAAGTATGGTGAGCTGGTTTGCCAAGGCTTGACTCGGCTGCTGCTCTTCTCCACCCCCTGCTGCTATTTCTTTTTGCAGAGCGATGACGAGGCGACACCACGTGAGCTGCAGTGCTGCTGCTCATGCCCCTCAGGCGTAGCCAGCTCATGCACTGAACTGAAACAAAAGCCTCGCTCTAGCTCTTTTTTTTTTTGTTTTTTTTTTTTTTTTTGTTTTTTTTAACATTTCATGTCTCGCTGTCCCTATTTTTGTCTCCCGGCCTGTCCTGGGTGATACAACGGCATGTGTTATACGCTGCAGGTTCGCACTGCTGCAGAAAAGGGAAGGGCCTGTGTATCTCCCCCACAAGGCCATCTGTCTTCAGCGCCTTATGCTAGAGTCAGGGATATTCCCCTCCCACATTTCTCTCCTTTTCTTTCACGCATGCTAAACACATTTGAACAATATGTAGGTCACCACAAAAAGAAAATGAAAATGGATCTCAGATGCTTCTGTTTTTTACAGAAGTTCCCTCTGTATGCGTCCAACTCAATATACCACATTAAATATTCCGATTAAACTGTTCAGCCAGATAATTTAGTCATCGTTGCGAGTGCATGCCACTGACTTTCAAGCAACTGCTTGAGTTTCATTCCAGTTGTCCTGCATTTGCCTTTTGCCCTGCATTTGATCCCTTTAACAGACCCCTGTAAATCCGTTTAATCTTTTGCAGTAACCTTAAACCGTTTAAAGATTTCTTTTCCCAGTTGACATGATTTGTACTGGGTAAATTTTAAGTTAAAAATTTAGTTTTAAACAATTTCATTTAAAAAATGATATATACACTACCAGTCAAAAGTTTTTGAATTTTTTTTTTTTTTTTGATAAGTTTATTTATTTGATAAGTACAGCAAAAACAGTACAATTTTGAAATATTTAAAAAACTGTTTTCTATTTGAATATATTTTAAAATGTAATTTAATTGTGATTTCAAAGCTGAATTTTTAGCATCATTACTCCAGTCATATGATCCTTCAGAAATCATTCTAATATTCTAATTTGCTGCTCCAAAAATAAATAAATTCATCTCTTCGATGAATAGAAAGTTGAGAACAGCATTTATCTTAAATAGAAATCTTTTGTAACGTTATAAATGTCTTTATCATCACTTTCGATCAATTTAAAGCATCCTTCCTAAATAAAAGTATCAATTTTTATCATTTGTTCCCCCCAGAAAATTATACTGACTCCAAGCTTTTAAATAGCATAGTGTATAATGTTACAAAAGCTTTTATTTCAGATAAATGCTGATCTTTGGATCTTTCTATTCATCAAAGAATCCTTAAAAAAATTATTGATAATAGTAATAATAAATGTTTCTCGAACAGCAAATCTTGTGACACTGAAGACTGGACTAATTTAGCTTTGATCACAGGAATAAATTACATTTTTTAAAATATTAAAATAGTAAGCAGTTATTTTAAATAGTCAAAATATTTTTTGCTTTACTTTGATATTTGATGGCTTGGTAAACAGGAGAGACTTCTTTTAAAAAAAACATTCAAAATCTTACTGTTCAAAAACTTTTGACTGGTAGTGTACATAAACTGTGATACGTTTTTCAGGATTTTTTGATGAATAAAATGTTTAAAAGAACAGCATTTATTCAAAATAACAATTCCTTTCTGACAACTGAAGTCTTTACTACAATTTACTTACTTTTTTTTATCAATTTAGCACATCCTCACTGAATGAAAGTATTAATTTCTTTCTAAAAAAGAAAGAAACAATGATCGGTATTGTATATTGTATACTGTTACAAAAGATTTCTATTTTTTTCTTTTAAACTTTCTATTCATGAGAGAATGCTGAAAAAAAGTATCAGAGTTGACAAAAAAAACTGCTTCCAACATTGATAATAAATTAGCATATTAGAATGATTTCCGAAGAATCATGTGAGACAAAAAATTCGGCTTTGCGTCACCAGAAATAAATTACATTTTAAAATATATGAAAATAGAAAAGAGTTTGTTTAATTGTAATAATATTTCACAATATTATTGTATTTTTGATGACATAAAGACAGCATTGATAAGCATAAGACACTTATGTGTCATTTTAGTTAGGAAATGGGTCACACGGATCTTCACCAAACACATTCGCAAAGCATGTGACCTCCATGTGTTCACTGATTAACGTAACTGAGCGTTAGATGAGCATATGAATGTCCAAACTACCCTTATAACCGCCAAGACCGTTGGACTCTATCCCAAAACTACATTTGTCAGTTTTTAATTAATTGTTAAACATATTTCTAGGTAATTTGCGTTTCAGATCCTCTCCCTAATCCTAATGCCTTATCTCCCGTCTGAAGTGGTATGTGCCCTCACACGTGAGCCGGATTCATGCCAGCAGCTTTATCCTCATACTGGAGTTCAGTGTGCGGGCCGCCCCTCCTTTAGGGAAACGCTCCCACGCTTCTCTGGCCTGGCCCCGTAGCCACAGAGTGCACCGCATATTTGGAATAGTCAAAGAGGAAGGGAGAGAAAGTAGGTCTGTTGTAGGGTGGGGTGCAGTGCAGAGTCCCCTTTCCTCTAACCCACATCATTCAACACTGAAATTGCTTTCTACAGGGCTTCTCTCTGTTAAGGCATTGTGTTAAAGACCACTAATTGTGTTAATTGTACACATGTAAGCAGTTCTGGAAGTTTTAAGAATAACTTGGGGTGAATGCCCATCCTCGCTGGGCTTGGCAAAGGCAAACTCATGGCTAAATGTCTCTCATTCCAGAGATGGCAGCTGACCGCACCAAATGTAGGTCAAGGATGACTCTCCAGTTGGAATGAGTGCATTTTTTAACTGTAGTCAGACATGCACAGTAAAACAGTCACACTGCTGGATTTGGTTGGAGCCAAGTGCTTTGTAGTTTCATTGTAGATGATATTATTAGTGCTGCACCATCTACTTTGATTGCAAATTAGGTTTTTGCAAGCAGCAGTGTTTCCCCCTTGATGAAACCACAATTCAACACACATTTTTTTTTTTTTTTTTTTTGTCACAGAGGTGCTGAAAGCAGTTGGTGGGTGGGTGATTTGTAAGAAAGGTGACTATAAATCTAGTTAAAGCACTGCAGTTGCATGCAGCATCTACTTATGTTTATATAAATTAAATAATGATGAAAAACGTTACTTATCAGCCACTTTGACACAACACTTACCATTTATAATTTTAGCAGAGATGCACCGATGGCAGTTTTCTTGGATTCCAATGTACTTTTTTTGTTTTTGTTTTTGTCTTTTTTTTGTATGTGTGTGTGTGAACTGCTGATACTGATTTTCGCAGATTCACATTTTCGTAGAATTAATTAGAATTCTTACATTTCTAAAGAACTAAAATAGCATATAACAGTATATACAAACAAAAATCTTCTTTTTTTTCAATGAAAATAAAATTATGGACATTTAGGACATTTTTTCCTAACCTTATTAAATGTGTCATCTTTTGCATTAAATTTCTTACATTGTTTCAATTAATTCTGTTAGAATAATAAAAAACTGTAGAGTTGTTACCATTCAAATTCAAACTCGATTTTTCCACTGCAGAAGAAACATCTGAAGTGGCATTAGATGTATTTACACAGACTTTACACACTTTCATGAAGCTGAGGTGCCAAGAATGCATTTACACCACAAAATTGCAAATGTATAATGTCATAAGTTTCATTTTTATATATATAAATATATATATATATATATATAAATAAATATATATATATATATATATATATATATATATATATATATAAATAAATATATATATATATATATATATATATATATATATATATATGCAATGATGCTTTTAAATATGAAACCACCAGTAGGTGAGTAAATCATTTAGTCATTCATTCAACCATTGTTCAAATGGATGATTTATACAGAAATGAGTCTTTGTATATATAAGTCTTTGTAAGTCTTTATATATATGACTCACTCGATTTGTCCAAAAACGTGGATTTATTCAGTAACAGAAGGCCGCTGTGAAATTTGCTCTGAAATACACAACAATTCTGCTGTGGCTTTGATTTAGGGATGCAACGATTCCTCGATTCTATTTGAGTATTCGATTGAAAAAAAATTCCATTGTGTCCAGTAATCAGCAAAATACCGGAAATGGTGCATTCCACGTATTATACCCATTAAAAATCATAATATGGCATAATGCTATTAGGAATTTACAAACGCTGCGATTAATTTAAATGTATGCAGTGCAGGTTTAATAAATGCACTTTAATTATTTACATGTGTGTAGCTTACGCACGTGCATTTCAGAGCGGCTTCGTTCACAATACACGTGCTGCTACATAAACTGTTATCATTTACATGTGTGGAGCATCTCAAACTCCATCTCTGCATGTTGTTGTGACTTTGGGTTTAGTATAACATTCATCTGGGAGCACAACATGTGCTATTTCATCCGATTTGTAAGGTAAATCATTCATTTTAATCATTTATTTAAACCTACGCAAACTCAGGAGAATACATCAGTATCTCTCTTAATATGCTAATTGTTCATTGCAATTTCAAAAACAATTTAATACTGTTTAAACACTCACTCTGAGTTTACACGTATTGATGTCCACATATTCAAGAAATTACAGTGGCTGTAGCTTTCTATCATGAAGAAATGGCCAAATATTAAAGGTTAAGTGGACATTTAAATTGAATGCTGTTTGGTCAATATTAAACACAGATTAGATCGCGCAATAAAGTGTAAAAACAATCATCAGGCCGTTGATGCCCACTGCAGGCATTTGTTATAATGCGTAATATACATTAGCTCTATTGTTTATAATATATTATGTATTTTAATAGTTTTGTTCAATAATACCATATGATCACTTGCTTTTTTTGGTTATTTAAAACTAATTATTATTGTCTCATTGCTATTATATGTGTTTTAAGTCATTGTAAAGGCTATTGTTCACTTAGGTCTGTTTTTATTAATACAAAAAAATTATAATTATCTGATTACTTGATTAGTCGTCAGAATAATCGACAGATTACTCGATTACCAAAATGATCGTTAGTGACAGCCCTACTTTGGAACTATTTTCGTTTGCGAAATGCACAAAAAACAAATTTGACCTTGGACCATAAAACCAGCCTTAAGTAGCACAGGTATATTTGTAGCAATAGCCAAAAATACATTGTATGTGTCAAATGATCTAAACTTAATTTTTGATTATTAATATGAATTGATAAGAACTTCTGACAAATTTAAAGGTGTTTTTCTCAGTATTTAGTTTTTTTTTTTTTTTGCGCCCTCAGATTCCAGATTTTCAAATAGTTTTATCTTGGTCAAATACTGTCCTATCCTAACACATCAGTGGAAAATGTATTTATTCTGCTTTCAAATGATGTAGAAATCTAAATTAAAAAAATTGACCCTTATGACTGGTTTTGTGGTCCAGGGTCACAAAAAAATGAATATATGATACACAAACAATACAAGAATAGATCTATGAATACATATATAAGTAAGTACTCACTCAAAGGCTGCACAAGCCTCATCTGGCACAACATCAAAACATTATCAGTTGCTGTTTACACTGAATGCAATAAAATCACAATCATTCTTGCCATGACATTTACATACGGATGTGAGCGTAGCTGTGACGTCAAAACGGACTGGACCTCAGTCAGCGGTCTGGGCCAATCATACAAAAAACGGCTGATTCTGGTCCCTGACCAGTCGATCGATCGATCTCTAAATTTTATAAAATTGCTGGGTAAAATGCAGCTTTTATATCAGAATCAAAATTATGCAAATTTGCCACCTTGACCAAAAGAATGCTGTTTGTTTTGAATGTGATTTCTGTGTGAGCTGTGGTTCTTTCTTTTTTTTTTGCTTACAAAGTCTATTGTCATATCTTTTTTAGGATCGCAAGTTGTCCAAGTCGGAGCGGCAGCGTTTTAAAGAGGAAGCCGGAATGCTGAAGGGTCTTCAGCATCCCAACATAGTACGCTTTTATGACTCCTGGGAATCATCCTTGAAAGGGAGGAAGTGTATTGTTCTGGTGACTGAACTCATGACATCTGGGACACTCAAGACGTAAGTGCTCTTATATATTTTTTTTTCTAAGCCATGTTTGTCATTGAGGCCACCTGTTATAATTGACTTGTTTTCGGTGCCCTTGTAGGTATCTAAAACGGTTTAAGGAGATGAAGATCAAAGTCCTGCGCAGCTGGTGCCGGCAGATTCTGAAGGGGCTGCACTTCCTCCATACCAGGTCGCCTCCCATCATCCATCGGGACCTCAAGTGTGACAACATCTTCATCACCGGACCTACCGGATCTGTCAAGATCGGAGACTTGGGCCTGGCTACCCTCAAGAGGGCCTCCTTTGCCAAGAGCGTCATAGGTACGGCTAAGTATTTGCAACTGCATAACCGCCTCCATATCGAAATCCAATCCATTGGAATTGTCCGACGATTTGTGGTTGGGGGGAAAAGTGGATCCTTCATTCCATGTTTCTTTTTCAAGTTTCTTTTCTTCCTCTGCTTCTTTTCAAAGCGTGTTTTAATGACAGTGGCGAGAAAGCAGACCACAGCGTTTCCCTGAGCGCTCGAACCGCAGCAAACCAGGGCTCCCGCTTTATGGAAGTTTAGTTTAAACGTAGCTTTTGTCTTTTCTTCTGTCCTCATTGCCACAATTTCAGGTACCCACAGACAGAGTAAGTAGTTGCGGAGCCGTTGTAGGTATTTTGTGACTCGTCTGCGGGGAAACCTGATCTGATCATGGGATAACACTAGAGCTAGAGCTGAGCCCTGGGCTGGCAGGTACCGTGAGTGATCTTTTGCTCTGGTTAGGAAATTTGTGGTCTGTTTCTTCAGTCAACCATGATTTAATGATGATGATGCTAATGAATCTGTTCATTTTTTTCCCCCCACAAGGAAATGCTTGTTTTCTTTCAGTGTGTCAGTGTCTGGAGCTCAAAGCCTTAAACTCTCTGCTCATCTCCCTTGTACTTTTAGCTTTAAGATCTTTGTGTTTTTTTTTGTTTTGGAAGCCTTAGGCTCTAATTTCAGGTCTCCCCTTATTCTACTTTAAGGATTATTTAGTGTACTGCAGTACAGACAGTAAGTACGCAGAAATGAGCCTGGTAAGTCCACCAGTATTATGTGACACATATCAGACTGAATCATTACCAATATGGGAAGTTTGTCCGTGTGAGATCTTTGTCAATGGGTAACTTGGTTACTAGTTCTGCTGGCGCACAGAACATCACTTTTCAGTAAGCTATGGAGTGTTTGAATTGCTCAACCTTTTCTCTTCACAGGTTAACCCAAAGGTAGGACTTTTGAAAGGTTTGTTTTCCATAGCTAGTGCTTCGGTTTGGTCTTGTGATAAAAGCATCAGGCCCTCTGACCACGGACTTGTTTTAAACTTGCTATTTGGGCTAACAATTATAAAATTCAGTGTACATTATTTAGAGTCATGTGGTCAGTCCAGGCCTTCGAGTGAGTGCTGTGCACCAGTTTGGTTTTTCACATACACAGTCCTACCCTTGAAGGTCTTACACGGAGAAACTTGGGCTTCTTATCATTGCAGTCTAACTGAGGGCAGTTTCCCCTTCCTCTTTTTTTTTTTTTTTTTTTTTTTTTTTTTTACTTTCTATCCCCTTTTTGCTCTCCTTCCCTCTACCCTCTCTCTTTTCTCGCAGGTTGTGCCCGAGCGGTCTTCAGCGACAGCATCATCTTCCTCTCACCTCTTCACTGAGAGGGTGTAATAGGGTACTGAGAGAGTTCTGAACCATTCTTTTAATTTAAGGTACCCCTGAGTTCATGGCGCCTGAGATGTATGAGGAGAAGTATGACGAGTCGGTGGATGTGTATGCCTTTGGGATGTGTATGCTGGAGATGGCTACTTCTGAGTACCCGTACTCCGAGTGTCAGAATGCAGCTCAGATCTATCGCAGAGTCACTAGCGTAAGTCCACACTTCACTGGCGGAGGAGAGAGTCCCCGCGCACTCATCCTCCCACTATTTTAGTCTTTTTACCCCTCTGTGGGGGTGTTTCCTTACTGCTTTTTTCTCACACGGTGGTAAGTTGGTTTTTTACCTCTACCAGTAAATGCTGAAGCCTCTTACAAAACCTGTACTGACATCAGACAGTTATAGATACAGACTTAAGCCTGAGTAACTCAAAATGTAGTATTTTTAAGAAAGTCCAGCCCCAAGTTAAAGCCATCTTTGCTTTCTACATGTATGATTTGTTTCCTGTGCTGTGTTTATAGGGGGTGAAGCCTGGCAGTTTCGACAAAGTGGCTATTCCTGAAGTGAAGGAGATCATTGAGGGTTGCATACGTCAGAATAAAGACGAGAGGTGGGTTGACATTTACCATGCATTGTTGTATTACCTTAAAGTCTAATTTTCACAACCTGTTTCACTTTTTGTCCACTGGAAATTTATGGTAGGGTATTTTCAGTGTTTCATTGGTTACACCACAGTTTGCTATTGAACAAGCTGTGTAGTGTTTTTTTGACTTGGGTCTGTGTTATTACCACACAGTTAATCCAGTTTTATCACATGTAAGGTCATAAAATGTCTTTTACATGCATGTTCTTAACCTGATTATTCTTAAAGGGCTAGTTCACTCACAAATTAAAATTCTGTCATTAATTACTTACTCTCATGTCATTCCAAACCTGTAAGACCTTTTTTCATCTTCAGAACACAAATTAAGATATTTCTGATGAAATCCAAGAGCTTTCTGACCCTGCATAGACAACACAACTGACACGTTCAAGGATATCGTGAAAATAGTCCATGTGACATCAGTGGTTCAACCGTAATGTTATGAAGCTATGAGAATATTTTTTGTGCATGACGAAAACAAAAATAACAGCTTTATTTAACAATTTCTTCTCTTCCGCATGCGTCGTGGTACTCTCGCAACAGAGAAGAGAAGACATTGTTAAATAAAGTTGTTATTTTTGTTTTCTTTCCGCACAAACAATATTCTTTTAGCTTTGTATAAATACGGTTGAACCACTGATTTCACATTTCCACTGGCTGTTTTAAAGTATTTAAAATTTTAATTTATTAAATTTCAAAGTCCCCTACAACAGGTTTAAATGCATTTAAGGTCAGAAATTATTGCAGTTTTCTCAGAATATGCATTTAATATTGGAATGGGTATGTATGTGATGTCACCGTCAGCTGGGGTGGCCACGGCTCCGCCCACTGCATGGCAAAAAGACTGAGTGGCAGCATTGGTTTTAACGTGAATGCGGTGACAGAACACACAAAACACCTCTAAAACCAGTTTTTCAGCTGGATGATATGACGATATATTTATCATTGATATAAGTGATCACCAGGGATTAGACCAACCTATTTTCTATTTACGAAATGAGTTCACAGATAAATTTGCTTCATTTATTTTCCCCGGCATCAAAATCAGACACGTATAAGTGTTAGAAAACACGATACCTGTCTGCATCAGTATCCATTGACCACTGGATATTTGTTAAGTTGTTAGGAACATTATATTAAGTTCAGCCACCTTTGGTTTTTAAACTGATAATCGTTTGTTTTACTCACGTTTTCGCATCTTCCTTATTAAATCCATTCACGCTGAATGCTCTTTTGCCACTCAGTCCGGCTGAGAGGGCTTGTCCCGGCGGGAAAGTGACGTCAATGCATACCCTCTATTCGTTCAAAGCAGTTCTGAGCTTAAAGAAGTCCACTTCCAGAACAAAAATTTTTGAGGTTGAGGGAGAAAATACGATTGGAGTTTTTCGGCATACCCTAACTGTCTTGAACCAGAATACACAAGAGCTCCGGCAGAGCAAGACGAGATGAGTGTTTGAGATTAAAAAGTATTTAAATTGTATTGTTTTTTTTTTTAATGAAAATAACCGATCGTTTCGCTAGATAAGACCATTAGTCGAGGGCTAATGTGACTAACTGATGAAACAATACAGTTTGTACACCAAAATATGTCTAATAAGTAAGTAATTTGAACAATGACAGACTACATTAATCAACATTAATCGTCACTTTTTCATGGGAAATAGTGGGTTCATAGCGAATTCTCAGAACTGTTTCAGACAGTAATATCGTGGTTTACCTGGAAACCTAAAGATGCACTATGTAAACATTACATGTTAGCACAAAAACCTTGATATTTTGAGCACTCATTTGAAAACGTACACATAATGTATTAATCATACTTACAAGTTGTGGATCTGAGATGCTTGTTGGTCGTAATAAACATGGTACAAACTTTTCTTTCATGGACAAGCATTTAGCGAATTTTGCGTTGAACTAGCCAAGATTACAGATGCAGTCCTCGGTAAAATGAATAGCACACAACAAAAGGTTTGAATTGTATTGATGTGGTATCGTAGAAAAGGTGAATTTGAACCACTGATTCTTCACTCTTCAAACAAAAACTTGCTTTCACAACACAGAACACAGAGTCTTCTTGAAATGATGTAAACACTAACTAGCAGAAGTGTTTGTGGGCAGATCAGAGTGTTCGTATTTTGTGGACAGACAGGGATTATGATAATATTTTACCTAGAGTCGTATATCGGTAACGGGCAGAAGATTCGAATATATGACGACTTTTTAAGGCAGTACAGAGTCGAATCTTTTTTTTGAAGACAATATCTTTATGTATAATACATATTTTTGACTAATAACTTTGCAGACTGTTTACATTGAAGATTGAAGAATAGCTGCATTACAAACTGCAAAAAAAATACAAAATTTCAAAGACCCGTAAGACCTGCTGTTTAACATCCTTAATACCTTTCTGGGCCTAGAATGTGTCAGCTGAGTTGCTGTCTATGCAGGGTCAGAAAGCTCTCAGATTTTTTTCAAAAATATCTTAATTTGCATTCTAAAAAGAACCAAAGGTCTTAGGGGTTTGGAACGACAATGCATGTGGTCATGTGGTTACGTCAGAATGAGAGGAGAAAATGAGTTTAAACAAGTTCCCTATGACATTTTGGATGCTTTAATTAACATTTAACATTCAATACCCCTGAGTAAGATACACAATTAAGTTTTGATGTCATTACTAAAGAATAAACTGATTTTTCAAAACACTGCTTTATTATTGATTTGTATGTAAACCATTAAAACTTACTCATTGTAATTAAATTTGGGCATGGACAAACAGGAGTTGCAATCAGGGCCTAAAGTAATTATTAAATTTAAAAGGCTATAATTAATTTGTGCACTTCACATTTCAGAGTAAAAACACAGCATATATTGTATGGGCTTGCAGCTTCAGAGCAGTTTGCCATCAGTGAGCAAATTACAGCACATTTATACTGAACAGTTGACTTTTATTGGATAATGGCCATGTTTACTTCATGGTGTTTATTTTAGAATGTTCTAGATGATGTAAGAGTGCATATTACATTTTCATATTTAATGAGCATTTGGAATAGTAGAGCTTAGACATTTCAAAATTACAGACCTTGTGTATTTTGTGCTGCTGTAGGCATACAATTGTATATCTGCTTATTATTGGTATTTTGATGGCACAATACTGTCTCTTGTAATTTCACAATAAGCTGTTTTTGGCTTTTAATTGGAAGTAAACTCTTGTGGCTTCTCTCTGTGGTGCCCCATCATAGGAAGGAAAGACTAAGAATATTATTTAACATTCAGTAGATAGATTCACTAGATGGGCACAATATTCTGTTTATTACCTTTTTTTATCGAAAAATGTTCTCATTAATATATTGGTACATGCCTTAATTATTTTTTTTTCTTAGGTATTGCATCAAGGACCTCCTAAGTCATGCCTTTTTCCAAGAGGAGACTGGGGTTCGTGTGGAGCTGGCTGAGGAGGATGATGGAGAACTGGTGGCTATAAAGTTATTGCTGCGGATTGAGGATGTCAAGAAACTTAAAGGGAAATACAAAGAGAATGAAGCCATTGAGTTTTCCTTTGACTTAAGTAAAGACGTCCCAGATGATGTTGCCCAAGAAATGGTAAAGATAGTCGCATTTCTGCTCTGTTATCCAACTATCCACCTTTTTCTTCAATGCGGAAGTAAGCCTATGGGTGAGGCTTCCAGTTCATTAGCCGCTATAGAGAGATAACAAAAATATAGGGTTCATACAAGGTGCTTAAAGTGCTTGAAGTACTTGAATTTGACACTTTGAAATATAAGGCCTGAAAAACCTGTGAAAATAGTGATGAAACAGATATTTAGAAACTCTGAATCATTAAACCAATGTGTTGCCAAATCACTGTTTCAAAGCGCTCCAATCAGATTGCATATTGCAAATCATTTGTTTCAGGTCAGGAATTCAAATCGCAAATCACTTCAGAGCGGGTTTGTGAATCATTTGACTTAATAGGGACTTAATATTGCATATCATGAATCATTTGATTAAGATCGGGACTTTAGAGTGGGTTTGTGAATCATTTGATTTAAATCGGGACTTCGATTCCAATCTAAGTCGAATGATTTGCAATCTGCGCTCAGAGTCCTGATCTGAAATAATGGTTCACAAATCATTATTTAGATCGGAACTTTGAAGCATGGATTGTGAGTCATTTGATTTGGATCTGAACTTTGGAGCGGGTTTGCGAATGATTTGATTTAGGTCAGGACTTCAAAACGTGTATCACGAATCATTTGACTTAGATCGGGCTTCAAAGCACGTATTGCAAATCATTTGATGTAGATCGGAACAGGTTCATGAATCATTTCGAGAATTGAATGATTCAAATCGAATGATTCGCAATAAGCAATTTTAAGTACCGATCTAAATCAAATGATTTGTGATAGGCAAAGTTCCAACCTAAGTCAAATGATTCGTGATCCGTGCTCCAAGTCCTGATCTGAAATGATGGTTCGCAAATCATTTTTCAGATCGGAACTTTGGAGCGGGTTGGCAAATCATTTGATTTAGATCGGGACTTCAAAATTGTGTATTGTGAATTATTTAATTTAGATCGGGATTTCGGAGCGCGTATTGCAAATCATTTGATTTAGATCGGAACAGGTTCTTGAATCATTTTGCGAATTGAATGATTCTAATCAAATGATTTGCGATAACGGGTTTTGAAGTTACAATCTAAATCAAATGATTCGCAGTCCACGCTCAGAGTCCTGATCTGAAATGATGGTTCACGAATCATTCAGATCGAGACTTCGAAGTGTGGATCATGAGTCATTTGATTTGGATCGGAACTTTGGAGCGGTATTGCAAATCATTTGACTTAGATCGGGTTTTCAAAATGTGCATCACGAATCATTTGATTTAGATCGAGCCTTTAAAGCACGTATTGCGAATCATTTGATTTAGATCAGAATGCGTTTTGAAGTTCCAATGTAAATGAAATGATTCGCAGTCCACGCTCATTTTATTAAGATCAGGACTTCAGAGTGTGGATCGTGAGTCATTTGACTTGGATCAGAACTTTGGAGCATGTTTGCGAATCATTTGATTTAGATTAGGTCTTCGGAGTGCGTATTGCAAATCATTTGATTTAGATTAGAAAAGGTTCATGAATCATTTCAAGAATTGAATGATTCGAATCAAATGATTCGCGATACACGATTTGAAGTTCTGATCTAAGTCAAATTGATTTGCGTTCCGTGCTCCAAGTCCTGATCTGAAATGATGGTTCATGAATCATTATTCAGATCGGGACTTTGGAGTGTGGATCGTGAGTCATTTGATTTTAGATTGGAACTTTGGAGCAGGTTCGCAAATCTTTTGCTTTAGATCGGAACGTCAGAGCGCGAATCATTTGATTCAGATCGTACTTCGGAGCACGTATGGCGAATCATTTTCACAAATCTCTGTTTTTAATTTTTTTTTTAAATCTTTAACAGTAGAAAACATTAAACAATTAAGGCAGTACACAGTTATAAAAACAGTATACACAAGTGTACACAAATACAAATCCCTTAAGAAAATTAACCATGGTTTTAAATACTTCAGTAGTAATACTTTGCATGTGCTTCACTTTATTTTTGCCATTTTGTTTTATTAGTATATTTTTATTCACCTGTTTATCTTTTTTTAGAATTTGAAAGAGAAGACATTGTTTGAGTGAGATCTGTGATTAAAGTCCCAAAAAAGTAGTGCTTGAAAAATCTTAGAAAGTTCTGGAATTTCTTTTTACAGTATCTGTTCAAACCCTGAGAATAACAGCGTGCAGTAAACGGTAAAACTGTGTGCACTACAAACCAGTATGCTCATAATTAAGGTTATACATTAAAATAAAATGGTTAGACACACCAATTTACAATATCAAGCAGCAAAACGAGCTGTTTTGTACAGCTAAAAATAGCTGGACGCGGATGAAACCGAAAGCCAGACCCATAACAATTACGAATGTCCACGCCGTCTCTTACGGGAAGAAAAAGGTGAATAGATTGTTGATGTTTTAAATCTTTAATTGGCCTTCTTAAAACATTGACCTGTCACGATTAAGTTAAATTCTGAGTAATCTTTTTCCACAAGGTCGATTCAGGCTATGTTTGCGAGGGTGACCACAAGACCATTGCCAAGGCCATAAAGGACAGAGTGTCCCTGATCTCCCGTAAGAGAGAGCAGAGAAAACTCGTAAGAGAGGAACAAGAAAAGAGGAAGATGGTACAGGAGACCGACCCCTCACAGCCACATGCCAACACCACAGCCAACCCCCCTGGTCCTGCTCTGGCCTCGTTCATTATGGAATCTGAAGAACATGAAGGAGACCAGCACCAGCAACAGCAACAGCAGCCTGGAGCCTCTGCTTCCAGTTAGTGTTGCAAAACAAGTTGTTTTACTCTAATAAGATACAGAAAAATGCAATTGCTTGATGTGTTTGTGTGGGAAAACGCTCTGAAAGTCTTATTGTCTCGCAGCTGTAGGTTTTGTGGATGCTCAAGGTTCAACGTCCGTCCCTGAGACTCACCCTGCCCAGCCAGGCACATCTTTCAACACCGTACAGTCTGATGTGCAGCCACAGCACACCATGACCCATCCACAAAGCATGGTGAGTCATTTCCTTTGTATTTTGTTACCTGTCATGTTAATCTAAAGAAAAAAAAAACAATTGCTTCCTTGCTTTCTCTGCTAAAATGCTTTTCCTCAACAGTCACAGCACCCAGCCCAGGCCCCTTTGCAGCAGCAGCCGAGCAGCACTTTGACCCCGGGTCCCATCGCACAGACTGCAGCTGCGGCCACACCCCAGGTACACTTCACGTGAGCCATAACATGAAGACAAAACATCTTGCTGTATAGATCTGTTGTTTGTTAAACATAAACCAGAGTTAAACATAAACAAGAGTTTGAATTCCCCTCTTAGGTTATGGGTCAGACGGCCACTCTGCCCTCTGCTGTTCAACCTACCGTCCCCTTGCAGTACCATCAGCCACCTCAGGATGGCAGCGCTCCACCTCCGGGCCCTCAAATCTTACAGGTACAGTATGAAGAGTGCCCTCTGGTGGCTGAGCTTGCGTCTTCCATTGGCCTGCATGTTGCTTGATGAATGTTGTGCGCGCTTACGCACAACATTCAACTTCTTAGCGATTCATATGTTAATCCTACTGTTCTTTGCTTCTCCATTTCTTCCTTGCATGCTGGCTGCACTTACATGCTTGTCAGATATGGGCATGTCAACTCAGCCCTCCTGTTTTCTCACCACCTCCAAATGCCGAACAGCTCTATTTTCTATATCAGGCCTGTCAGGTACTAGTCGTGCCTAACACTGTGGTGTGTGAATTAGCGGTTCGCCATGTGGGTTTTTAGTGCTGATAATATCTACAGCGCTTATGACTTGCATGTAAAATATGTGTATTTAAAAATATAGTTTTGTAATGGTAAACAAGAATTGATCAGTTTTACACCAGATTTTCTACAAATTCCTTTATAATGCTTAACAAAAAAAAGATTAACTGATAAGTATAAATTTTGAATAATTGTTGTGCAGAATGTTCTATTAATGTCAGTAGTTTAGTGTACTCTACTGTTCATATATTTGGGGTCGGTATGATTTTTTTTTTTTACGTTTTTTTTTTTTTTTTTTTTGGCTGTTTTAGGCTATGTTCACACTTGGCGTCTTTTTTGAAACTGCCAGCGTCCGTTTTACATTACAGTCCTATGGAGTAAACAGTGTTTTCAAAAAAGTCCTGAGCGTTTTTTTTTTTTTTTTTTTTTTTTAACGCCACCGCCGCCATCTTTTTCTGCAGCTCAAAGTGTTTTTTCAAGTTGAAAAAAGTCCAACTTTTCTGAATGAAATGCCTCACGTCAAGCGCCTTTTTGACAGCTGACCAATGGCAAGCGAGTAGTCAGAACTGACGTTTTCATAACAACAAGAAAAAATGGAGAAGGTGTCGGTAGATAGACTTTTATTTTACTGTTGTGAACCGACATTCTCCTCCCCATTAACTTCAAAAACCGGTGCGCGGTTCCGATAGCCTTGTCGCCATCTCGCTTCGGGTGTCCCTTTTTTGAGTCCTGGTTTGCAGACACTTCCTGATCCCCGTCCTCCCTCCCTCTCTCTCTCTCTCTCTCTCTCTCTCTCTCTCTCTCTCTCTCTCTCTCTCTCTCTCTCTCTCTCTCTCTCTCTCTCTCTCTCTCTCTCTCTCTCTCTCTCTCTCCCACTTCGCTTCCTGTCTAAATACTGTCCTATCAAATAAAGGGCAAAAATGCCAAAAAATTAAACACCAGTGCAAGAGCGAGCTTCCTCTTTTCTTGACATTCATACAGTTGCAGCTGTTGTTATAGCAACAAAAGACGCCCTTGGCTGCAATGCTGCCAGAATTTTATTTTTTTTTTTCAACTAAAAAAACGCCCTTGTCAACTTTTTCTTGTCAAAAAAGACGGCAAGTGTGAACATAGCTTTATCGCTGTTTTATTTGATTAAAAATACAGTAAAATCAAAATAATTAATTTAATACATTGAAAATAACTTTTTTTTTGGTATATTTTCAAATATAAATAGTTTTTAATTCCTGTATTATTCCTGTGATGGCGAAGCTGTATTTTCAGCTTCAGTTCGCATTCACGTCACATAGGGCCCTATGATTTCCGCAATGCAGAAAATGTGGACAGAATCCAGCCATAAAAATGGACTTTACTGTATAACGCAGAATGTCACGGAATTTGCCCGTTTTGGGATGAATAAATCAAAAGTATGTAAAAATATGATATAGACTAGGTTCTGTGAATATTAAGTTTCAAATATACTATTTAAATATGAATTCCGCTATTCTGCGTGTCTCTGTGTGAATGAATGGCCAGACACGTGGTTTCGTTACTACAAACATGCTGAAGTACGCGTGACGCTCGCAGTATTTTCAGCCTAAACATCTGTAGAACTGCTCAGTTCATGAACATTTGGGAAAAAAAATTATTGTCATATATCATATCATTTACAAACAGAAACTTAAAGATCTTCACAGCAACCTGTCAAAATAAAAGTTCAATTTAACTTGATATTACTTAATGATAGTGCTACTACAAATAAAATTATTAAAATATTTTTGAGGAAAGTTTACCAGAAAAAAAAATTAAAACAGAATTTATTTACCAGTAAAATGTAAATAAACAACACAGTATTTCTGGAAAAAAAATTTAAATAGTGATAAATTCTTTTTTTTTAATCAATTAATTAGACATGCTTTTGGTTGTTAAAATGTAATGAAACCATAAAAATGAATCCAGAAAATGAATTGACAACACAGAATTAGGTAAAAATAAAACTGAATTTGAGGAAAAAAGTAAAACCATTTTTTATAGGGCTGTAAAAATTTAAATTTTGTTTAACTTGTATAAGCTTCATGATTTAAATGAATTTTTGTTAATATTTTTTTACTTTAAAGGGAAAGTTCACTTCCGGAACAAAAATGTACAGATAATGTACTCACCCCCTTGTCATTCAAGATGTTCATGTCTTTCTTTCTTTAGTCATAAAGAAATAATGTTTTTTTTGAGGAAAACATTTCAGGATTTCTCTCCATATGGAGGACTTCATTGGTGCCTGTGAGTCTGAACCTCCAATATGCAGTTTAAATGCAGCTTCAAAGGGCTTTAAATGATACCAGCTGAGTAAGCAGGGTCTTATCTAGCGACAATTTATTGACGAAAATTGACAATTTATAGACTTATTAACCATAAATTCTCATCTTGTGTAGCTCAGCGTCAACTCTTGTGTATTCTGGTTCAAAACAGTTAGGGAAGGTCGAAAAAATCCCATCTCATTTTTCCCTTCAACTTCAAAATCATCCTAGATCGCTGCAGAAGTATCGACCCAGTGTTTACAAAGTGAACGTGCAAAGAAGATCAAACTGCCTTTACAAAAAAAGTTAAAATTGCAATTTTGAAGTTGGAGAAGAAAATGAGATGGGAGTTTTTCGACATACCCTAACTGTATTGAACTGGAATACACAGAGTACATGCAGAGCTAGACAAGAACAGCATCTGAGTTTAAAAAGTTTTTTTTTTTTTTTTTTTTCAGAAAATAACCGATCGCTTTGCTAGATAAGACTCTTCTTCCTCGGCTGGGATCATTTAGAGCCCTTTGAAGCTGCATTTAAACTTGCGGGCACCATTGAAGTCCACTATATGGAGAGAAATCCTAAAATGTTTTCTTTGAGATGTTTGAACATCTCAAAATGAGTAAATTATCTGTAAATCTTTGTTCTGAAAGTGAACTTCTCCTTTTACCATTAAAACAAAGTCTAGAAAATTTTAAACAGAAAAAAACTGATTTCATAGGGCCCTACAATGCCTTTTTGTCTGTCCGAAGAACAACTTCTCCCTGTTATTGTGTGTGTAGATAATTGTGATTAGGAGACACTGGGGTTCTAAAATTCTAAATCAATTTTCTATTACAGGCACCAGTGAGCGTGTCCCAACCACAGCCGGTAGAGCAGTCACAACCTCAAACATCTCTGGTTCCAGCCTCCACAGAAAGGTGAAACATCTTTTTTTGTAATTTGTGTTTATAATAATATTATTGACATTCCAGTAGAGAGAAGTTTAACCACTGATGTTTTTGCTGCCCTCAGTGGTCACTCCGATGCCGCTTCTGGTCAGAGCGACGGGAACGAGGGCAGGCATGAGGGGCGCTCTACGAAACGTCCCCAGAGCCGCTCTGTACGCAGCCGCTCGCGCCACGAAAAGATGGCCAAGCCCAAGCTCAAGCTTAATGTGCTGAATGTATGTTCTGCTCAAATCTAATTTGATTTGTTTTTAATAGTGGCATCACATTACATTTTGGTGTGTATTTTACTTTCATGGGGTTATTGATCCGTTTTTTTGTAGATTTCTAATATTGGGGACAGAGTCGCTGAATGTCAGCTGGAAACCCACAACAGGAAAATGGTCACATTCAAGTTTGATTTGGATGGAGATAATCCTGTTGAAATCGCTCAGATTATGGTATACCCTTTCTCTTACTTTCACCTTTTTTCAGTAGAGACCTCTTCATTTGAAATTATACTATATTTATTACAATATGTATTGGGTTTTTTATTATTATTATTTTTTTTTTTGCATTTAGCATTTTATGCATTAAACAGCGTTTGTACAAGGTGCTTAAAGTGCTTGAAGTACTTGAATTTGACTTTTTGAAATTTAAGGCCAGGAAACCCCTTGAAAATAGCAATATTCCTGAAGAGGAATATTGAATTATTGAAGACAGTGTATCAATGAAATAAGTGTTTAATTTTTTCAATGAGCACATATTCACATGAAATTCATGCAATTCAAAAAACATACATCATGCGTCATAAAATTAGCGAGCAAAGCCAGTAGTAGTTCTGACAGTGTCATGTAAACATTTGCACTGTAACTGCTCAGATTGATTCAAACTTGTGACTTCGATCATTCACTAGCAAAAGCCAGATTAAATTAAAAGAGCCCTTCATTTTCGAATTTCGATATCGCTTGCAATTATTACAAAAAGCAAGTATAGTGATGTACGTGAAACTGAGCTTTTTAAAACTCCGAATTAAACCAATGCGGCACAAAATTATTTTACGAAGCGAAGTGTTTCGAAACGCTCCAATCAGATCACGTATTGTGAGTCATTTGATTTAGAGTGGAACTTTGCATATCGCAAATCATTTGATTCAGTTAGTGAATTATTTTGCTAATTAAATGATTCCAATCAAATGATTCTTAATACGCAATTTGAAGACCTGATATAAATTAAATGATTCGCGATATGCAAAGTTCTGATCAAAATCATATGTTTTGCGAAACAGCACTCCGATTCCTGATCTGAAATGATAGTTCGTGAATCATTATTCGGTTAAAATTGGGACTTCAGAGCACGGATGGTGAATCATTTGCTTCAGATCAGGATTTCGGTACTGATCTGAATTTTTTTTTTTTTTTTTGCTTAAACAGTAGAAAACATCAAACAATTAAGGCAGTACAGTTATAAAAACAAAACATAAAAAAGAAAGTATACACAAATACAAATCCCTTAAGAAAATTAACCGTGGTTTTACTATAGTAAAAGTGTAGAATATTATGTAATACTTTAGTAGTAATACTTTGCATGTGCTTCACTTTTTTTGCCATTTTGTTTTTATTAGTATATTTTTGTCTATTTATCTTTTTAAAATTTAAAAGACATTCATAAGTGAGGTCAAAAAAAGAAGTCCTTGAAAAGTCCTTAAAAAGTCCTGTAATTTCATTTTACAATATCTGTACGAACCCTTATTAAATGAATAGTTTACCCAAATATGAAAATTCTGTCATTAATTACTAACCTTTGTGTCGTTTCAAACCCGTAAGATCTTCTTCATCTTCAGAACACAAATTAAAATCTTTTTGATGAAATCTGAGAGCTTTCTGACCCTGCATAGATGGCAACACAACTACCACGTTCAAGGCCCAGAAAGGTAGTTAAGACATTGTTAAAATAGTCCATGTGACATCAGTGGTTCAACCGTACTGTTATGAAGCTACAAGAATACTTTTTGTGTGCGAAGAAAACCAAAATAATGACTTTATTCAACAAAAAAAATTTCTCTTCTGTGTTCACAAGAGTAACCAGACACAAGAACAGCATCTGAGTTTAAAAAGTTTTTTTTTTTTTTTTTTTCAGAAAATAACCGATCGCTTTGCTAGATAAGACTCTTCTTCCTCGGCTGGGATCATTTAGAGCCCTTTGAAGCTGCATTTAAACTTGCGTGTTGCTGCTGACGCAGGAGAAGCAAAAAAAAAAAAGAAGAAATTGTTGAATTAAGTCGTTATTTTTGTTTTCTTTGCACACAAAAAGTCTTCTCCTTCTCGTAGCTTCATAACATTAAGGTTGAACCACTGATGTCATATGGACTATTTTAACAATGTCCTGACTACCTTTCTTGAACGTGGTGGTTGCATTGCTGTCTATGCAGGGTCAGAAAGCTCTCAGATTTAATTAAAAATATCTTAATTTGTGTTCTGAAGATGAACACAAGTCTTACAAGTTTGGAACGACATGAGCGTGAGTAATTAATGACAGAATTTTCATTTTTGGGTGAACTATCCCTTTAACATTTTGGCTCTCAATGTCCAGGATGTTAAACTTCTTTAAATATATAATAAAATTCGATTGTAATTCTGAGTGTGTATCTTTGTTTGAAGATCCTAAGTGATTTTATCTTGGAGAGCGAGCGGGAGTCCTTCATAGTGCAGGTTCGAGAGGTCATTCAGATGGCAGATCAAAAAGGAAAAGCTCAGAAAAATAGCCAAAATCAGGTAAGTTTGATTTTTATTTTTTTATTTATTTTTTTTTTCAGACCTTAAGAACAAATATGAGAAATGATTCAAAGACTACAAATGAAATTTTCTCCTTAACACATGTTACTTCAGGTGAGCAGTAATTTGGACCAAGTACCTGAAATTTCAACATCCAGTGTGCCTGGTAAGTGTACTTTGTGGTGATTTTTCTTACATTTCATCATTTCTTATCTTGCAGCCTGTATCATTTGACATATATGACACATATTTAACAGGTGTGCCACCTAGCTTAGTAGCACAGGTTGTACATTCAGCAGGCCGGCGATTCATAGTTAGCCCAGTCCCTGAAGCAAGACTTCGAGAGCCGTTTTTTGGACCTCCTTCTGCAAACACATCATTTGAAGACTCCGCACCAGGTCTGATTTGCACATCCTCAGAAAAAAGTGCTTCAACATATATACAGTGCCTTGCAAAAGTATTCATACCCTTTCATTTTTTCACATTATGTTGCTGCCTTACATTAAACTGCTTTAAATTATTTTTTTCCCCACATCATTCTACACTCCATACACCATAATGGCAAAGTAAAAAAAAAAAAAAAAAAATATATATATATATATATATATATATTAACATCTTTGCAAATTAAAAATACAAAATGATTCCATTGCGTAAGTATTCATCACCTTGTCTGCAACATAAAACATGAAAAATATGAAGGGGTATTAATACTTTTGCAAGGCCTTGTGTCAAGTATTTATGATATTATGTTGCTGAATGTTTCATTTGTATCTGCCGTGTAATAGCTGACATTAAGACTGATTCCATGTGTTCTCACTTCCAGCATCTGATCCCACATCAGCCAGCAGTGTTCAGCAGGACCAATCTAGCTTTGCCCCCAGTTCAACCCAGATTTCTGTGGTACCACCCACACCTGGAGGTCTCGCCCCAGAGAGCTGTCTCCCTCCTACTTCTCAATCCTTATACCAGAGTCCCGTCCCAGCAGCCACTGCAACTCTAGCAGTCACCACTCAAGTAACCACCCCTACACCATCCACCACTCAGCAAACCAGAACAGGGAGGACATCTCCTTCTCCAGCCCCAACTGAATCACCAGCACCACGTCGGCTGTCGCTTCCAACCCCTTCCCAGATTCCCCAAAACATTGTGGCAGAGAGCAATGGCTTGGATCAAGCTCAAGCCGGCATCCAGCAGGTGCAAGTCGGCCCCTCGTCTGTCCCTGTGACGCAGGCGTCTGCGACGGGAGATGGTGAGAGTGATGTACAGGGGAAGCCGCCTGGGATTGAAGACATCCATGCTTTAGACCAGAAGCTGCGTTCCCTTTTCAAGGACTCCTCCCAGAGCTCCTCCAGCCAACTTGATGGATCTGGAGAGACGTCTGCATCCTCCCCACCCAACACTATCGGCACGAACACTCCTGGCTTTGTCTCTGGTGTCACGCCTTCTAGTTTATCTCTCAGTTCTAGTGGAAACTTTGCACCTGGTGCTTTTGCCTCACTTGGGACACCTACAAGCTATGCCCAGACACCATCTGCAGAGCCGTCCCCACCAAGGCCACAGGTGGGGGAGGTTACTAACTTGCTGATTCAATGTCTTGTTGGTATTTGGATGACGTGATGCTCAATTTATTTATTTTTTGGTCTAAATTAATTAATTCAATATGGCATTTATACCAGTGTTATTTTTTTTTAATATTAAACTATTAATTAAAATAAATTTGAAACAAAATATTACATAAAAATTAGAAATGTTGCCTTGGCACTGAAATGAAACAAGTTAAATGTATAGAAATATAGAAATACACACTGGCGTTCAAAAGTTTGGGATCAGTAAGATTTTTAATGTTTTTTTTTAAAGAAGTTTCTTATGTTCATCAAGGCTGCATTTATTTGATCAAAAAATCTAGAAGAAAACAGCAATATTGTGAAATATTATTTCAGTATAAAATAACTTTGATGATAATTTTGAAACTTTTGTTCTGAATTGATTTTAAAATGTAAGCTATTCCTGTGATGCAAAGCTGAATTTGAATTTTCAGCATTATTACTACAGTCACATGATCCTTTAGAAATCATTCTAATATGCTCATTTATTATTAATGTTGAAAACAGTGCTGCTTAGTTTTTTTTTTTTTGTTAGGTTTTTTTTTTTTTTTTTTTTTTTTTTTTTTTGGAAACTGATATTTTTTAAAGGAATTTTTAATCAATAAATAAAAAAAAATAAAAGGAACAGCATTTATTTAAAATTGATTTTTTTTTTTTTTTTTTTTTTTGGAAAATACAAACTACAATTTAAAAGTTTGTGATCTGTACATTTTTATTCTTTCTTTTTTTGAAAGCAATTAATACTTTTATTCACCAAGGATGTGTTAAATTGATAAAAAGTAATAGCAAAGACTTCAAAGAGTTAATAAATTCACCAAAAAATCCTGAAATAACAATCACAGGTTCCAAAAAATTATTAAGCAGCACAACTGTTTCCAACATTGATAATAAAAGTAATACATTTGCATATTAGAATGATTTCTGAAGGATCATGTGACACTGAAAACTGGAGTAATGGCTGATTAAAAATTCAGCTTTGCATCACAGGAATAAATTATATTTTAAAATATATTAAAACAGAAAACCATTATTTTAAACTGTAAAATTTGCTATACATTTCTAAATATATGAATATTTATAATATTTGTAATTATATGAAATATTTCACAATGTTACTGTTTTTTTTTCTGTATTTTTCATCAAGTAAATGCAGCCTTGATGAGCATAAGAGAATTCTTTAAAAACATTATAAATCTTACTGATCCCAAATTTTTGAACGGCAGTGTAATAAAAGGACAAAAGCACAAAATAAAAACCTATACTAAAATTATAAAAATAAAAGATAATTTAACCTTTCTATGACAGGTTATACAATTTCATGTAGTGTGACTCCCCCTTCCCCAAAAAAACAGTAAATTTATGACTGTTTATAAGGAATGAATGAATAAATAAATAAAAATATTAAATAACGATTAAGATGTTAATACTTGCATATCTTCAAAATGTAATGAAAATGTTGTCAATTTTAAGTTAAAATAACTCTTAAAAATTATATACAATTTTTTCCAAGAACAAATTAATCTAATCTGAATACAAAAAGTATATTTCTAAAATCTTCTATTTTTTTTTATTACTTTACTGTAGACAGTCTAATGTAAGGGATAATCAATGGTTTGTCGTGCATGAAAGGATTTTAAATCCACAACGCGCAGGCAAATAACCACCCGACGCAACGCAGAGCGTACTGCGAGTCCCTCTTTACAAACAATTATTTCAAAAACAGCGATTTTACCACCTTGTTTCTGAGGAATATAATGTAGCGATCTAGTATCTAGATTATTAAGAAAAATCACGGGAAAGCGTTGACAAGTTTATGTGTGTGTGCAACGCAATCTACGATCATATTCATTCATATTTATACACACATTCTCTTTTACAGACCTCCGTAGGTGTAACTCTACCAGATGGACAGACCAGCACTGAGGAGAAAGAGCCAGCAGCAACACCACCTGAGAAAGCTTTCCAACTTGGCCGATTTCAGGTAGACTTATAGATTTCTCAGTGTGCACTTTGTACGGATTTGTACAGCAAGTTCATTCACATCCTCGTTCTACATTTCAGGTTTCTGTGGCGAGTGATGAAGTCCAAGACACTGCTCAAGATGCAGCAGTCGTAGTGTCATCTTCGTCCATCACCCCTTCTTCAACAACAACATCATCGTCATCCTCTTCCTCTTCCTCATCATCACCGTCATCTCTGTCTAGCCCTGAAAACACTGTTCATAAATCACAAACCCCTCCCAGGATCAGCCCTGAGCCCGTCCCATCTACCACTACAGTCGGCCGCTTTCAGGTGACCTCCAGCACTGACATCAAAGTGGGCCGCTTCTCAGTGACTCAAGCAGAAGGGAAGAGCTCCTCCGTAAGCTCTGCCGAGGGACCAGACTCCGCTAAAACGACCCCTTCCAGTGTGTCCATCACCAATCACTACCTCAGCAGTGACAATGACTCGGAACCAGAAGATGAGGGCTTTAAACGAGAGATGAGCAAGCTCAGGGAGAGGTATCTGTGTTTACTATGAGCTCATTCATGATAACTGTATTATGTGTGCATCACCAGTTAAACTTGAATTTGTTTTCGCAGACATGTGGTTGAGATCCAGGCATTACAGAATAAGCAGAAAAAGGAAATTGAGGAACTCTATACACGTCTGGGCAAAACGCCACCCTCTGTGGTGATCCCTCCCACCGTCGCCATTGCGCCTGGCAGACGGAGACCTGTTAAGGGCAAGGCGACCAGGTCAAAAAGTGGTAGCGGCACTGGTTCTTTCCAACAAGGTATCAGAGCTTAGTGATTCACATTCAACTGTAACCGGCTTGTGAATAAAAAATGGCTTAAAAAATGTTGTTTGGTTTTGTCTAGGGAACAAACAAGCTGTACAGAGTGGACAAAGTTCAGTCAATCAGTCAGCCACTGGAAAGACTGAAAACATATCAGGCTCAAACATTCATGTGCAAGGTGGGACTTCCACCATTTATTGAGCCATGTAAACGTGTTCATATAGGAGTTTGTTTTCTTTAGTCTCAAAAGTCTCACGTTTTTCTAATTGGCGAGTATTAATTGTAACCTACAGGTACCACGAGTCCAGTAAGAGAAGAGAACGGACAGAGCCATGACCAGGACCAAGCACCTGCTGCTAATCTGCAACACAAGGTCACATTCACAGCTGAACTCCATGAGCTGGTTGACAGTTGGGCCAGGGATGCCATGAACAAGATGCCACAGGTCAAGAAAGGCTCCAAAAAGAACGCGAAAGCCCATGACGTACGTTAACTCCTTCCTATGCCAGAAAAACCCAAAAATGAAAATCACCCCATGATTTACTCACCCTCAACCCATCCTAGGTTTATATGACTTTCAATCAGTTATATTAAAAATGTCCTGACCTTAATAATGGCAGTAAATGGGTGTTGAGATTTTAAAGCAAAATAAAGTGTATAAATCCATCATAAAAAGTACTCCACATAGCTCCGGGGGGTTACTAAAGGCCTTCTGAGCCTCACGAGAGCCAAGTTTTTGTTTACAGCAAAGGAGAACCAGTCCCCCCCTTGGCTTATATCAAAATCCTACGACATTTTTCTTTGCAAATCCTTGTTTTATACTTCATGACCGGTGTTTTGTTTTGCTGTCTCCTCTGCACGTTCGCATTAACCTACGCCAACCGCTGGAACACCACTCTCTTGTGAATTAGCGGAAGCTAGAAATTGCAGTTTATAAATTTTCTTACACAAATGCATTGATTCTCTTCAGAAGGCCTTTATTAACCTGTAAATGTAGTTTTAAAAACTTATTGTCCCCTAATTTTTAAGCATTTTTATGCTTATTAGTGTATCATACTGTTAGCTTAGCAGCATGCTAATGTCACACTCTATTGAATTCAACTGGCAGTCAGACCTTAGCAGGTTTTGTTACAGAGCTTAAGCCTCTGATATAAATCTACCACTGTTAAAGCTGGCATGAAATGAAAATGGTCATTTTTGTAAATGCTTATTAGAATTTGTATTGTGAATGATTCATGAATGCAAGTGTTTAATTAAACAAAATGAAATCCGTATTAATTAAAACTCAATCTGGTGACCTATGCTAGCCTTCTCCAATCAGTCTGATTAAACCCCAAAATGCATTTAGCATTCACTGCACTCAAAAATGAATGCAAGCTTGCATTCATTTTTGAGTGCAGTGAATTAAACCAAGTCTCTTCCCTATGCTATTTTTCTATTCTATAATGCTCTCAGATGTGTGACAGTACGGATAAAAAAAGATCTGTCGCTACATCCGTTTCATTGCAACTTTAGCAGCTGGCCGACAGACTGATACACACAGTCATTCACTGTATTATGGTGTTACTCATCATGGTTGGAACCAGAGCTGCTAGAAACTGATTACATGTAATCTGGATTAGATAATCAGGAAATAACCGAAAATTACATTTTGAAATACTCACAATCAGACTACAGTTACTTTACGGATTACATGATTGCATATTCACACAGTAGAAATAAATTATTCAGAACTTGATACTCCCTAATTTATTTTTTTATCTTTTAAATGTTCATTTCTGATATAGCCGATTGCTTTTTGACACTCCAGTTTTGTGGACATTCATACAAAAACTAGTCACTAGTAGTGTGGAGTTCAAGTAGTGTGGTTCAAACGATTAATCGCATCCCAAACAAGTTTTTGTTTATATGTGTGTACAGTGTATCTTTATTATGTCTATATATAACTACACACACGCGCAATATATATTTTGAAAATATTTACATGTATATATTCATATAATTTATATTACATATAAAGGTTTAATATGTAAACATTTTTCTTAAAAATATACATGCGTGTGTGTATTTATATATTGATGAATATACACAGTATACACATTATGTACACACAGACTTTTATTTTGGACGCGATTAATCGTTGCCGAGCACTAAAGTAATCGGAAAGTAGTTTGCTTACTTAAAATGTAATGGATTACATTGCAAACTACTAACTTGGAGACAGTAACAGACTACAGTTTGTAAGTAATCTACCCAGCTCTGGTTGCAACACTGTATTGACCAATCAAGATTTACTCAAATTAGTACTAATCAAACCCAACTCTCTTCTTCCACAGACGATGCCACGTAAATACTCTGCACCAGGTCAGCTTTGTTCCATGGGTGGTCACATGCCAGCAGCCGTCAACCCCACAGCCGGACGGAAGGGTTCACTAGGTCTAACCAATCAGCAGTACGGCTACACCTGCCCCGCCTACAGCATGCCCCAGTGGACTCAGGCAGGCCCGCTGTCATCCACCGCTCCCCCTGCAGGACTACAACAGGGCTTTCTAATACCCTCCGGAGCTCACCAGTCTGGAAACAACTGCGGCTCAACCAATCTACGCACCACTCAGGCGAGCTGAAACCACAGGGTTGGTACAAGGAAGGGAAGAGCTGTGCCTCACGGGGTTGAGATTACCGGATCTAGTCCGTTACGTGGACGTGTTTACATGGCAAAGACTTTAAGGTCCATATAATGTGACTCGGGTTATTCGAATCTGACCTAACCTGCTATTTAAAATGATTGACTGATAGATGAATGTGTACATTTGATAAAGAGGCACAGGAAGGGTAAAACATCAGATATATAGCCTTATAGTAGATACCGTAATAAAGTCAGGCAGTGAAATACAATGGTGTTGCAGTTTACCTACAGACATGGATGGAGAGATGGAAAGAGAGACTCTACACCACCAACACAAGCCTGAACGAGTGAGTGTATCCTACATACGAGTCTAGATTGTTGCAAGACGGATAAAGAAGGTAGGTAGGAAGGAAGGGATGTTGGGAGTAACAGCGTTTTAGAGACAAGTGTTGAGGGACTTTTGTCTTAAGTTGGAGTTTAAACTGAAAGAAAGAGGATGTGCAATTGAGGGAGGTTTAAGCAGGGTTTTATAGCTCCTTGTACTTGCACGTATTTCATAGCGTTGTTCATTTGTGACGTTTTTTTTTTTAATATCATTTATAATGAACTTACAATAATACAGTGTATCTTATATAGACAGTCACCACTACTCCCTGTCCACACCATCTTTTTTTTGTATGCAAGTGGATAGAAGGCTTATTTTGGATAAGGGTGAGCATCCTGAAAGCGTATTTCTTCATCCAGTCACATGTTGTTTTCAGTTTGAATGAAGCTAGCCTTAAACCACAGGATTATGTCTTCCCCTGTCTTTAAAATGTCACAACCATCAAAGCCCATGCAGATGTGCTGTAGTAAATGAAATACTTGATTTTTGGGAAGTGACCAGCTTTGTGCATTTGACTGCAGCAATGTAGAAGTACAGTATTAAACTATAGCACCTCATAACCAGTTTGTTGATATCACTCCCCCAAAAATATTTTCTATTTTCCACAAATTGAGTGCCAATTGTTTGCGGAAGTGACATCCCGTCACCTCAAATGATCAGCTTGACTTCTCTAGAGAAGGTAAATGTTACTGCAATGCAGAAAACACGTTGTTTAAAGGTTGAAACCGACCGGGGAGGCTTTATTTGTTACTTTTGATACTTGAGTCCTTTGTAATTGACCAGAACCACATTTAGACACAGTGAAACTGTTGAAATACCACTAATCACAGTCACATACTCCCTTCACATAACTGAAATTCTGAAAACAATCCATAACTCACTTGTTCCCATAGAAAACAGCATTAAATTTGTGGGGTCAAAAATTGCTGCTGATGTTTTCTTTCAATAATTTTCCATCCAGGGTCCTTTTGGTGATTATCTATGGTTTTGTGTTTAAAAAAAAAAAAAAATGTATATAAATATATATATATTCAAAAGCTTAATAAAACCTTTTGGACTTTTGCTCCTCCCACTACACTGTGCTTTTTCTTCAGCGTTGTCCAGAATTTTACCTTTAGCAGCAGTCACACAGATACTGTAAAATGAAATTCCAGAACTTTCAAGAATTTTTCAAGCACTACTTTTTGAATTTTCAAGGACTTCAGAGTTCTTGCTTATCAAACAATATCTTCCCTTTCAAATACTTTAAGATAAATAGATAAAAATATACTATAGTAATAATTTTTATATATATATATATATATATATATATATATATATATATATATATATATATATATATATATATATATATAAGATAGTATATTTGTAACTATCTTATATATATATTTTGTTTTATTACTATATTTTTACCTATTTAATATACTAATAAAACGATATATGCAAATATTATACTACACTTTTACTACACTAAAACCATGGTTAATTTTCTCTTTCTTTTCTTAATTTGTATTTGTGTGTAATTGTTTTTTTTTTTTTGTTGTTGTTGTTTTTAACCATCCTGCCTTAAATGTTTGAGGTTTTCTACTGTTTAAGATAATAAAAAAAAAAATAATAATAATAATAATATTCACAAAATCCTGGAAACAAATGATTCGCCATATGCGCCATATGAGTCCGAAATGAATCAAATGACACACAATCATTTAGATCGGAATGGGTTCATGAATCATTTTGCACAGTGGATAATTGAAGTCCCGATCAAAAGTTCTGATGGAAGTCAAATGATCTTGATCCATGCTCTGAGTCCTGATCTGAAATGATGGTTCGCAAATTTTTATTTTATTGAAACTTCGGAGCGTGGATCGTGAATTATTTGATTTAGATCCGGACTTCAAATCGTGCATCAAAAATCATTTTATTTGAATCATCCAATTCGCGAAATGATTCATGAACCCATTCCGATCTAGTTCAAATGATTTGCGAAACTGCTCTGAAGTCCTGATCTAAAACAAATGATTTGCGATATGCGATTTGAAGTCCCTATCCAAATCACTTTTACTATAGTAAAACCAGTTAATTTTCTTAAGGGATTTGTATTGGTGTATACTTTCCTCTTTTTGTTTTAATAACTGTACTGCTTTAATTGTTTAAAAGTTTTCTACTGTCTGAGATTTAAAAAAAAAAAAAAAAAAAAAAAAAAACAAAGATTCACAAAACTGCTCCAAAATCCTGGAAACAAATGATTCGCCATTGCGCTTCCAAGTCCACAACGAATCAGATGATACGCAAATCATTTGACTTGGATCAGAACTTTCAATCATTTAATAAGATCGGGACTTCACGAAATGATTCATGTACCTGTTCTAAATCAAATGATTCGCAATATGCAATTTGAAGTCCCAATCAAAGTCATTTGATTCATGAACCTGCTCCAAAGTCCCAAAAATCGAATGATTCGTGATACGTGATTTGAATTCCGGATCTGAAACAAATTATTTGCAACATGCAATCTGAATAGAGCTCTTTGAAACATTTTGTGATGCATTGGTTTTATGGATTCAGAGTGATGAAAGCTCCGTTTCATAGCCATGTGTTTGTTAAAACCATTATAACTGATGTTGAAATTCGAAAATGAAAATTTGATTTCAGTCTGGCTTTTGCTGGTTAAATCGCTTGAAATGAATGATTAAAGTCACAGGTTTGAGCAGTCCCTGCATAAATGACTCAATTGATTTGGTTCATCTGTTCCTCTTTACAAACCTTTAGCCATGTTTACACGACATTGGCAGTAATACTGCTGACTTAGCTTGCTAGTTTTATGACATTAACTTAAGCAGAAAAAAAAAATGTTGTTTTAATTGTATAAATTTTGTGTGAAAAGATATGCACTTATTGGGGAAAAAAACAATTATTGCATAGGTACATTATCTTTCAATAATTCAAGCACTTTAAGTACCTCTTCAGGGATATTGCAATTTTCAAAGGTTTTCCAGGCCTTAAATTTCAAAAAGTCAAGTACTTGAAGCACTTTAAGCACCTTGCATGAACCCCGCTTTACGTAGTTATTCACACCCCCCTGCCATCAGCTGTTAATAAAAAATAATAAAATGTGGTAAAATAACCCAGGCAGAAATAGTTTCAATCCATTCCACAGATTTTTATTCTCCAAAAATATATTTAACAGAATAACAGAAATAATTAAAAACAGTCCCGTTTATGCTTTGATTTATATTACAAATTAGGAGGTTCCGTTAAAAGACAAACACAAACGTATTAGCTTTCCATATTCACAAATTAGTATTAAAAAAAACAAATCTATATAAAATATTTTCTAAAAGAAAACAATAAATAGTTAAATTCTTTACGTGTCCAGTCTTCGTTTCTTCATCATCTGGCCGTGTCTGTATGGGCTCTGTGGTCCACCTTTATTAACAATTACAACATCATTACCATAGGTTCATACTTAAAAAGATGATAACATTATTTCCTGTTAATGAACAGGCGAAGTCAACAAGCACAAGCTTGCTGTGAATTGTGGGCCACAGCCTGCCAGCTCTGAGAGTGTTAAGTCCCTTGCTATTTATATTAATGGGGACGTGATATGTTTGCATGAGTAAAGAGGCAAAACCAGAACTCTGAGCATGTATATACTTGCCTATTTGCAATGTGTGTGGGTTGTTTTTTTTGTTTAAGTGATCATGTATTTATTTTGCAAACATGTCAGACTGTACCTGTAGTTCTCATGTCAGAGGATCTGTACTGGCCATATCCTCCCTGGACTTGAGGAACAGCATGGCCCTGAGGTTGAGCTGGCGGTCTCAGGTACTGGACTCTCTGTGGGGTCTTGCTGCGTGTCATCATCTTGTGCTGGCTCGGTGTCGTGGGACGGGGAGGTTCTGTGGAGCCTGCTGCAGGATCGTCAAGCATATCAATGCCGTCCAGAGTGAAGTCCCATAATTCCGGGTCATCTGAGCAGAAGTGAGAAGTGTTTATGTATTTCACCTTACAATCTAATAGCCTTTTCCTATATTAGTTCACTTCCAGAATGAAAATTTCCTGATAATTTACTGACCGCCATGTCATCCAAAATGTTCATGTCTTTCTTCAGTTGAAAAGAAATTGAGGGTTTTTTTTTTTTTTTAAATGTAACAAAATTAGAAATTCATGGATTCTTGCTTTTCCATGGAATCACAATAAAAGAGAGCACGACTTTCAAGCTTCAAAAATATGTATTTGTAATGACAGAATTTACATTTTTTATTTAATATATCTTTAAAGCAGGATTTTCAAACTTGATGCCCCAAATATGACAATTCCCTTGCAAATGACCCCCTTCTTCAAAAACATAAAAGACAGGCAAATATTTTAATATGCATCAATAAATATACACACTTTTACTGATTGTATAAAGACAATGTTGTTTGCTAATTAAATAATTATTTTTTTATATAGTCACTATACTAAAGCCAAATTATAATATCTGAAAATTAACCATTTTTGTTTTGATTTGCATTATTTTTACATTTATTTCCTGTTTAAAAAAAAAAAAAAAAAAAAATGGTTGTCAGAAAGAAAAAAATAAATAAATCACAACTTTATGATTTCTGACCAGTGAAATCCTAACATCTCTATATTCTGTAACTGCTGAAAAACCATTGTTACATATATTTAAAGGAATAGTTCACCCAAAAATTAAAATTCTGTCATTAATTACTCACCCTCATGTCATTACAAACCCGTGAAATCTTTGTTCACATGAGAATACTTTGTGTGCAAAGAAAACAAAAATCATGACTTTATTCAAAAATTTCTCTCACATTCTTATGTAGAACCCGGATGCGGTGTGCTTTGTGGTGCTCTTGTGAATGCGTGTAGAAAACTGACACGAACAAGAAGAAATTGTTGAATAAAGTCGTTATTTTTATTTTTTCATAGCTTCATGAAATTAAAGTTGAACCCCTGATGTCACATGGACTATTTTAATCGATGTCCTTACTATCTTTCTTGGCCTTGAACGTGTCAGCTGTGTTGTGGTCTATGCAGGGTCACAAACAGTGTTGGAGGTAACGCATTACAAGTAACGCAAGTTACGTAACAATATTACTTTTTTCAAGTAACTAGTAAAGTAACGCATTACTTTTGAATTTCTAAGAAAATACCTGAGTTACTTTTTCCCCATTTATTGATTGACAAGTCTCCTGTCGGGAAATTGGGAGTAAACATGATGTTCCTGTAGTTCTAGACTAAATGTGAACATGCATTAATTCATCTAACTCACAAAAACAGATTCAGTATTCCTCAAAATGAATAAAAACAGTGAAATGCAAACTCAAAATATGACGCAATCCGGCAATAATTAAATATGGTAAATAAAACAAATATCCTTTATGTATTTAATCCCATTTTATTAACTAGTGTCTTTGCTGCTGACCTTCGATGATGCAATTCAGCCATACTAATAAGCAAAAATTACTTTAGATAAACTAACATTTCTGCTTCATTTTTTTTTTTTATACCTGAAGAGTGATGATCTGCATAAATGTACTTTTCTTTCAGCCTGAGCTGAATTCATTTCACTTCTGGTGTAAAAGGCCTTTTACATTAAAATTGTTTTATATTAAAAACAAAGAAGCAAGTCCTGCCCAGATTTAAAAAGTAACACAACACTACTAACTTACTAAGTAATGTAATTAGTTACTTTTTCAGGGAGTAACTCAAAATTGTAATGCATTAGTTTTAAAAGTAACTTTCCCCAACACTGGTCACAAATCTCTCAGATTTGATCACAAATATCTTAACTTGTGTTTAGAAGATCAACAAAGGTCTTACGAGTTTGAAATGACACGAGCATAAGTAACTGACGAGAGTTTTTATTTTTGGGTGACCTATCCCTTTAATATTTTGTTGCACCAACAAGCAAACAAAAATGTTTAATATTTTTCATGAACACCCTAGGAGAGTGGTTCAGGATCCCAGTTTGAAAAGACCTGCTTTGAAGCAGCCAGAATTTACCATCACTTGTCTAATCAGTGGCAAAGCTGATTATTATAGCATACGTTCCCAGTGCATATATATCATGTCCACACCTTTCTTAAAAATACTCCTTACCGGCCAGATACTCCTCCTGCTTAGCTGTCACCAGGTGTCCGTTTGGTGTACTGTGGTTAACAGGACCTACAGCCTGTCCTAAAACGATAAACCCACCGATGGAGAGTGCTACACACCTGACACTCCTGCAGGCAAAGGCTTGAATCTTTTATACTCATGGCTAAAACATGAACCTTTAAATTTTCCATCACACCTTGCTTAGACTGCAGCTTCGGCTCGGTGGAAGTGTTAGACTGCTGGGGATTCTGCTCCTGTAGCAGCCTCTTAGCCTCCATTTCCTGTCTGAACTTTTGCTGCAGCTGCTGCTGTCTCAGCTTCCTCTGCTGCTTGGAGTCCAGCGGAGGATCAGACGAGGACAGGTCAGCCATGTCAGCTGCTGACCTAAGAACACAGAGAGAAGCAGATTTATCATAAGTGCAGCTGGCTAGTGTTGTAGTTGAAGTTAGCAGCAAATAAACTCACCTTGAGGTGTTGCTGGGCCTGTTTTCAGAGTCCTGGTGAGCTGACGTGTTGCCAGAATGTGCTGCCGTGTTTGTCAATGAAGTCCTGGAACCAGTGCCGCTCTCATGCCCTCCTTGTACAGGGTGATTTCCTATCCGCTCTAAGGGGATGGTGGCTGATTCTGTTTGTTTGACAAATTCCCTGCTGTTGGCTCGGGTGAGGCTGTCGAACCTGGCCTTCTCAACAGACGGCTCGCTATCACTGCGTTTGGTTTTGTCTAGGTCTAACGGAGGAGGTGGCTGAGATAACAGAAAGCAAACTGTATTTCAGGTACAGAAAATAATAAGACCTGTATGGCTTAATATAACATAAACAATGTCTCTTAGTAAAATATGTAGGAGAAAACCCATTCAAGATTTATGTTATTTAAAAAATCCACATTGTTTTATATGTATTTTGGACTATGTGCTACTGGCGCTACCTGTTGCTATTTTTACCACAACACAGCTCGGAAAATAAAATACTGATGCGAAGACCACAACTACTGAAAGAGCTTACATGTGGCGATGGATATAAGTGTAGGCTTAATCCATCGTTTTTTGCCCACAAGGTGTCTAAACGGCCTTGATATCCAGCGAAATCCGCGCTGAGAAACTTGGCATGTTTACATCATGCCAGTTTGTAAGCTCTTTCAGTAGCTGTGGTCTACTAAAAGCCTCAAAGGCATCAGGGCCAAAGTGGAGAAAACAAAAATGCTGGTCTTTAGGAAGTTTTATTTGTCCACAGACATCTTTACGTACTTTTCTCCTCTTCTTATCACTAGAAAAGCACTGAAGACTGACTTTGCTTCTGTTGCCCTTCGACTGAAAATTTTAACCAAAAGCTCTACGACGTGACATCAAACCAGCATTTTGTTTTTAGAGTTGAGCTGCGGTAAAAATATGAACAGGTAGCGCCAGTAGCTCATCGAGTGCAACCATTTGACATAATCGAAATGATGGCACCCCCATAGTCCAAAATATGTATTAAGCAATGAGGATTTTGTTAAATAACATAAATCTTTCATAGGTTTTCTACTACATATTTCAATAAGAGACATTCTTTACATTTTTAAGCCATACAAGTCTTAATAGCTGGGGTTCTCTTTAAAAGAAATCAAGATATCATAACAAATTTGGCACAAATGTTAATAGGATTACTTCTTACCTGCTTTGGTATTTTATTGATCGCTATGAGATACTCCTTATTCAAAATACAATTTCCAAGCGCATTTCCAAAACACCTTAGGAAATAAAATTTAAATTATTAAATCAATAACAATTATATAATGTATTGAATGACGTATAGTAGGCCAGTCGCTAGCATTAATTAATCTTGACAGGTAATCAGAAGATTTTTTTATTTTTGATAATAATTAGCTGACTATATATTATCCTGTTTATTATATGGCTTCTTATCAAATAAAAAAGTACATTTTGAGTTGAAGATAAATAGTGTCAGAAAAGATAATAAATATGTTGAGTTAAGGCTGCATTTATTTGAAAAATACAGTTAAAGCATCAATATAGAGTGTTTTCACGTAACGTCATCAATCCGCAAATCGGCCATTGTGGCGGTACTGAACATAATCAAAACGAATTGAACTCGTGCATGGGCTTGGGATAAAAAAAAATTAAAAAAAACCCCCAAAGAAACGGAAGTAATTCACTATGTCAGGATAAGAAATATAAGGAAGAATTGTCAGGTCGTCAGTCCGTTACAAAGGAGGCAGATGGTATGGATATTTACCACCTATTACAGGGCTTGACAATATGGACTGCCCTGTGATTTCATGTTCCAAAATGTTATTTGTGTGGAAAAATTACATTATTATTACATTTATTCTGTAAAAGGCTGTTAACAGAGGCCAGAAACGCTGAAGACGGACATAAAGAGGAGAAAATACTGCAGCAGGCAGATCAATCTCACTGTTCACGATGGACGAAATATTGTAAGAACTTCTAAATAATGAATTTGGGGTAGGAATGATATATGAATGTATCTCTTAGGGGAAATGTCTGTTTTCAGAAAAGTTTAAATGGCATTTTCTTTACATCTAAAACAGTGTTAATAAGCATAGCGCAGCTTTGTGTACATCAGTAACAAAGGAAACACTATTGATGCTTAGTGTTGAGCCCTGTATTAACTTTAGTTTGTCAAAATATAATGCCCTTTCCTGCTTAGTAAGTCCTTCTCTATATGATTTAGCAGCTTCCCCATTTTTTTTTTTTTAGACAGCATAAATTAGTAGAACAACATATCTGGGTAACTGACCAAAAGTTGATGTAGGTGCAAACCCTCTATTATGACATTTTATGAATTATTATTACAATTTAAATGGTTTTCTATTTAATTTTAAATATTTTAAAATGTAATTTATTCCTGTGATCAAAGCTGAATTTTCAGAATCATTACTCCCGTCTTCAGTGTCATATGCTTTAGATATCATTCTAATATGCAGATTTGTTACTCAAGAAATATTTCTAATTATTATCATTATTCACTGGAAACAGAAATCTTCTGTAACATTATAAGTGTTTCTACTGTCACTTTTGTTTAAATTAATGCATCCTTGCTAAATAGTTTTATTTCTTTAACAAACAAAAAAAAAAAAAAAAAAACTCACTAAATTTTCTTAAAACAAAAACAAAAGAAACACTGACCACAGAATGCCACAACTGACCTATCAGAATCAGGTATGTGTAAACAGCAGAAATAATTACTTGAGTGCTCTTTTCAGTCCATCTGTGACGGCTTCTTTTCTTGCTTTTTCCAGTGACAGAGCTTTGGATTTGAGGCCTTCACTCACCCCGTATCCTACATCCTCATGAAACGAGCCATCCTATGGAAAAGACACTTAAGAAATTGTATTCTCCTCAAAATACTGTGTGTCTGTCTTGTCAAGAACTCTTACCTTTAACTGGACCTTCACAAAAGCACTGACTCCAACATAAAACTTTCCATTGATAAGATCTACAAAGTCTGAAACAAGATTGACCACACGTCTTTTTAAAATAAGCAACCTGCATATGAATGGAGCATAAATGAGAATGTTTGACATTCTGTGCCTGTCATGATAAGAAACATTATGTGCTTACCAACATTTTGCTGAGATATGGAGTGTGACCATCCATTATAGCCAAACATTTCATTGGCCAGACTTATGACTCTGTGACCTTCAATATAGCACACCTGCAAAAAAACAAAGACAACGGTTTAATAATCTGGAAAACAGCAAGATAATCAACTGTATATTAGATCACCGAGCTTTAATATTGATAAGTGTACACGAAGTGCATTAATTCTCACTTTTTGTCCTCCTCCAGCCTGCCTGGTGCTGATATATTCAGGACCGAGTTTTTGTCGTAGAGCATTCTGGACTGCCTGATACTCCTCTGCGGTATATGAATACTACAACAAACAAACTCTTATATATTAATACGCTGTAATTCGTATGCTTCTGTAGCTACTGACAATGGCAAAATCCACAAAAAAACACATACTTGACCAAAACACGTGTTTGTTGTATGAGGTTTTCTCTCCTCTTGCCTCCCACTGCAATACTCCATGTGTGTTTCCTGATCGCGAATCTCAAAAGCCGTCAATATTCTCTTTTAAACGACGCTGGATGTGTATAATGTGAGCGGAGTTCGCTAAACTGTAACAACAGGAAGTCTGGCACAACATTACGTGCTAATTTACGCCCATAGTGCGTTAACATCTACCCCGCTTTCTGTTGAACAGACAGATTTAACTGGTGGAGCGTTCAGTCAAGGTTTTACTGGTTTTAAAAGATACTGATATAAAAAAAAAATCGGACGCCTTACATAAGCGTTTGTATATTCCCGCGCCGGAACGTTTACGCCGCCCCTCCCACTCACTCGTGCGCACTACGTCACAAAAACTGAGATATTCCCTATGTGAAGCGTTAAGAATCTACTTTTTTTGTTCTTAAATATCCGTTTGTCCCAAATAAAAGATTATGGTATTCTCCGCGTTCACCATCACGAATGAAAATAAAAATAAAAAAACATAGAAAATAATAAACATAACAGCAAGATAAAAAAGCGGCATTTATTTGAAATCCAGTTTAGTGATTATTGTCCAATGTATAAATGATAGTGCTGTCAATTCGATGAATCGAGTCCAAAATAAAAAATTGTGTTTACTTATGTGTATACTGTGCATATTTATAATTATAGTTATATATAAATACACACGCATACATGTATATATTTAAGTAATATTTACATGATTTATATTATATATAAATATAACTATATATTACATATATTTCTTATATATATATACATTTATGTACACTACCAGTCAAAAAGATTTGTAATGTTTTTAAAGAACTGTCTTCTGCTCATCGAAAATAAAAAAAACAGAAGCAGTAATATTGTGAAATATTTTCACTATTTAAAATAGCTGTTTTTTATTTGAATATATTTTAAAATGTAATTTATTCCTGTGATCAAAGCTGAATTTTCAGCATCATTACTCCAGCCTTCAGTGTCACATGATCCTTCAGAAATCATTCTAATATGCTGATTTGTTGTTCAAGAAACAGTTATTGTTATTATCAATATTTAAAACAGCATTTATCTGAAATAAAAGGCTTTTGTAACATTATACAATATACCATTCAACTTCTCCAATAATTTAATCAGTTTAAACCTCGCCCCTGCAATATTACGTTCACATTTTACGTTACCCATTTTGAGAGCCACGCCCAATTCTCAACATCCAATCAACTAATGCATAAAAACAAGTCCACGCCCTTCATTTTTCTCTCCGATAATCAGTTGCACTCAAATGTAAGTCAAATGTGTGTTATAAAAGAGCTGTGGCTACTTCCATGTAATCGTGACTATAAAAAGATTTGTTCACAGATTCCTTTAGTAGTTGAAATTTGAGTTGCTGCATTGTGCCAACAGTGAATGTGCTGTGTAGTAGTTGTAGTAGTATATTGTTGTTGTTCTTTTATATTTTTCAAATACAAATTCTGTGATGAATTATCCTCCTATTTTGGCCTATAATTTAATGCTGCGACTGTACATATCTATCCACCTTATTTTTGCTTAAGAGTGGGCGCGGCTATTTGTATATTTTATGTCTGGCTTCCAGTCTCATCCGCCTCCAGCTATTTTTAGCTGTACAAAACAGCTCGTTTTGCTGCTTGATATTGCAAATTGGTGTCCTACCATATCATTTTAATGTATTATCTTAATTATAACCACACTGGTTTGTAGTGCAAACCGTTTTACTGTTTACTGTACGTCGTTATTCTTCTGTAATTTCCCTATAAGGAACCGGAAGTCTCGCCCATAGGCTTACTTCCACGTTGAAGAAGGCGGCAGATAGCAAAATAAAAAGCTAAATTTAAATCCAATTTATTTGAACTGTGCTCCGCCTCTTTAATATAAACCGCTGATGTGCTAAATGATATCCCTGCCATGGTCAACTCAGCAGGGATTATCTAAATCTAAATTAGGCACCCAAATAAAGATTGCAGTCTGGTTAATGGATTGACTATGGATTTTATTACATATGGCTTCCTGCTGGGCTCATGAAGCGACACGGAAACATAATTTCCTTTATTAAATGTTAGCATATTAAGCATTAATTTCATTTTGTCTCAAGCACATCTTGACCCTTCGCACAATGGCGCGCGCGCACGTGTTGGGGCGTGAACGCGCCCACAGTCTGGACTGCCGTCTGGTCAGACAGTCTGCAACTCGGGAAGCAAATAGGAGGGGCGAGTATTGGGGATGCCACAGGAATGATCCATTAACCCCGCACAACCCACATCCGCATTTATGGATTAGTTTCTCCTGAAGTGTAAGCCGTCATAGCTATTGTTTTCGTCATCACTGAACTTACTTAAATATCCCCGACTGCTCATATTCACTTTGCAAGCGGAGCACATGACGGTAAGTTGAAACATTGTTACGATGCACTACTGTTTGTGTGGAGTCTTAGAACAGGGAGTTTGATGCTAAACTGCGTTTTTCGCCCTGGATGAATGGTGCATTGTTGCGCTGTTTGTAAATAACAAACGTTCCATGATCACCATAAGGTACACTGAGTACCCAGTGCGTCAATCCCGCCATGAATAACTTAGAGCTACTGATGGAACATGTAACCAATAGAAAATGATGCATTGAGACACGGCCGCTGTTTTTTTTTTATTATTATTATTATTCCTATCGAGTTTTAATAGAACAGTCAAGCGAGGTCTGTCAGTCCAGAATGGGAAGTGATGCCCTTTCTCTCAAATAGCCTTCTCAGGTTTACCCAGACGTCGTCGTTTTACCGTTGCGTTTACCTGGCTGCACTTTAGAAAGGGAAATGGACTCCTCCTGGTCCTGTAATACATCGTGGCTCGTGTCCTGGCACGTTCAGTGAACAAAGGGAAACTGACATGAGGCTTCAGGGAAAGTGGAACATAAAGCAAAGTCACATATTTAGGTCGAGGCTGTTGAGATGCGTTTGTGTGTTTTTTCAAAGAGGCCATAAAAAGCTCTTACGCCCGCGTGGGCAAATGATGACAGACTGATGCAAGACAAGTCTTTTGTTGTAGTAGCCTATTTCTTTGGCTAAGCCTCACGGATGGTCCGACAGGGGGCGCGGGATGAATTGTGCTGCTGAGGAACACATGGAGAATGAATAACGTAAACAAGCACATCGATCCTCTTTAACAGCAGGCGAAATGAATGAAATTGACATGTGTGAATGTTCGACTGTTACAATAGAGTTTTTAAACTGTACTTCGTTTGTGTAAATGGGTTGTAGCATGGCCTTATAATCTAGACTGTTTACCAAACGCTTGCATCAGGGAGTTGTGAAATTTTAAAGGGATAGTTCACCCAAAACCGAAAGTTCTGTTATCATTACACTCCCTCGTGTCGTTCCAAACCTTTATGACATAAAATTAGACATTTCGAAGAATGCGTTGGTCTCTATTATCTTTGTAATTACAATGAATGCGGATGGAATCATCAAAATGAATTTAAGAACCGCATCAGTTCGATACGAGAACAAATCATTCAGATAGATAGATCAACCGATTCACTGTAGGTTAGTTAAAAAGATTCTTCACCCATAAATGACACTTCTGTTATGAACATTAAAGGGATAGTTCGCCCAAAAAGTAAAATAATCCTATGATTTACTCACCCTCAGGACATCCTAGGTGTATATCACTTTCGCCTTACAGACGAATACAATCGGAGTTACATTAAAAAATATCCTGGCTCTTCCAAGCTTTGTAATCGCAATGAATGGGTGTTGAGATTTTGAAGTCTAATAAAGTGCATCCATCCATCATAAAAGTACTCCACACAGCTCGGGGGGGTTAATAAAGGCTTTCTGAAGCAAATCAATGCATTTATGTAAGAAAAATATCCATATTTAAAACTTTATAAACCGTTATCTCTAGCTTCCGGTAACTGATGTACGTGCCTTCACGAGAGAGTGTTGTTCTGGCAGATGATGTAGGCGTAGCGTAAGCTCCAGTAAAAATATGCTAGTCTAGTGAGAACCAAGTTTTGTTTACAGCAAAGGAAAACCAGTCTCCTCTTGGCTTATCTCGAAATCCTCCAACAACTTTTCTTACAAATCCTCATTTTGTACTCTAATTTTGGACAAGTGTTTTGTTTTGCATTGGCCCATGTCCTACTTCATCAGCTGGAACGCCACTCTCGTGAACATGGTTGCCAGGTTTTCACAACAAAACCTGCCCAATTGCTACTCAAAACTAGCCCAAAAGTAGTCCAATCGTATTTTGAGGGGGGTCCACGCTTTCCGGGGGTAAAATACAATTTTTATTTGGCAAGGCTCCCCTGGTAAAATTAGCATTCCAGGTGCTAATTATTACATTATTGGGGTCGCTTCAACCCGCGGACATGGAAAAACAACCCGCGGCAATAGTGTTAAAGTAGCCCAATTCCGCGGGAAAAAAAGCAGACTTGGCAACACTGCTCGTGAACATGCATACGACAGTTAGTGGAAGCTAGAGATTATAACGTTTTAAATATGGATATTTTTCTTACACAAACACATCGATTCACTTTAAAAAGGCCTTTATTAACCCCCTGGAGCCATGTGGAGTACTTTTTATGATGGATGGATGCACTTTATTTCCCTTTAAAATCTTTGAAAAGCTTGGAAGAGCCAGGATATATTTTTAATATAACTCTGATTGTATACATCTGAAAAAAAAGTAATTTACACCTAGGATGGCTTGAGGGTGAGTAAATCATGCGGTAATGTTAATTTTGGGGTGAACTATCCCTTTAAATATAGTTGCCCACTACTGAACTAATGATTTGTACATGAATCCAACTTATCTGGTTCTCTGGTTTGATTCACTGATCCGATTGCAGTTGTTAATAGCTCACCGAAGGGGAAGATTTATCAGTAAAAGACTACTTAAATTTCAGTCTGTTTCTTACACAAAGTAACTGTAATTAAGACAAATAGGAATATGGTCCATGAGTTGTGTGAACCACTTTTATGGTCACTTTAACAAAGCAGCGGATTATGGTTGTCAGCCCTGTATTTAAGTCCTTAATACGGTTACGTTCACACACAGTATGGTTATTTAAGGGTGTGACGACCGCATTCTATAACCGAACTCACACTCGTAAATTTTTAGGACTCACAACCGCATTCTCGGAAAACACGCGCTGTGTGAAAGGAACAGGACTGGACAACTAGTTGTCCATCACGTCATTCAGTGCGAGAGAGCCGTTCTCCCGCACAAACGCGCGTCTACAGTGTGCTGCGTGCTTCAATTTATGGTTTCGGTAATTCACAGCGACGGAGAAATGAGCTGTGTGTCATCTGAAAGTTTTACATCCAGTCTCCACCGGAGCCGCCGCCGTTATTTTGTTGTAATGTTCCACTCTCCACCCAAACATAAAAACTTTTGTCGGTTATGACAGTTTGATGGATGAACTCGCGGCTCGATTGGACTCTTGTCGTGTCAGAAAGTGATAAGATTTTCAGTTCTATGGATGGCGCCATCTTTGATATTACTTTTATTACTGTCGCTATGGTTACTGGTAAGGAATGCAAGCTTAACTCGGGTTGCACGTTCATACAGACAGTTAGGGACTTTAAGCTGCAGCCAAGGATGGAACGACAACGGTATTCCGACGTCATATTGCGCGTTCACGACTTTAACTGCCACTTCTTGAGGTTCTACTGTAGCCGTCTACTACGGGAGAACAGCTGGTTTTGCACCGCAGTAAAGATAGTTTGCGGTTTGATATTCGGATGTTTTTTGGCTATAAATGCACAACGCGCTGTCATAAACATGCAAATAATCCCGAATGTAGTTCTCCATGATTTGTGAATTCTTGTGATGATGTGCCTTTTGGCCGAAATTTTATTTTATTTTTTCGACTCTTAATTTTATAATGCTTATAGCTCCGAAAGTTGGAAACTTAGCAGACTGAAACCAGTGTCATGTGAACCAGCTTGATCTGTGAATTTTTTCACAGCAAAGCTCTTGTCCGTAACCCCCTTGGTAAGTCCGCTATAGTAAGGAATGTGAAAAATATGCGCTCTTCATGTTTAACGTATTTTGCCATTAAACACGCAGACTGCTCAAATACAAAAACATTGTTTTTAAGTCAAACTCGATTTGTGAAAACTTTCACAATCGCTATTTATTGCGTAACAGTGTTCCTAATGCTCTGCTCTCTTTTTCTTCTATCAGTACTGGTCAGCTGACCCTTCCCTGAGTCATATTATTCACTATTCTGATCTGTGAAAACTTTTACAGTTCAGTACTGGTCAGCTGACCCTTCCCTGAGTCACTAACATCACTATTCTGATCTGTGAAAACTTTCACAGTTCAGTACTGGTCAGCTGACCCTTCCCTGAGTCACTAACATCACTATTCTGACCTGTGAAAACTTTCACAGTTCAGTACTGGTCAGCTGACCCTTCCTTGAGTCATATAAATCACTATTCTGATCTGTGAAAACTTTCACAATTCAGTACTGGTCAGCTGACCCTTCCGTGAGTCACTAACATCACTATTCTGATCTGTGAAAATATTCACAGGTCAGTACTGGTCAGCTGGCCCTTTCCTGAGTCATATTAATCACTATTCTGATCTGTGAAAATGTTCACAGGTCAGTACTGGTAAGCTGACCCTTCCCTAAATCACTAACATCACTATTCTGATCTGTGAAAACTTTCACAGTTCAGTATTGGTCAGCTGACCCTTTCCTGGGTCACTAACATCACTATTCTGATCTGTGAAAACTTTCACAGTTCAGTACTGGTCAGCTGACCCTTCCCTAAGTCACTAACATCACTATTCTGATCTGTGAAAACTTTCACAGTTCAGTATTGGTCAGCTGACCCTTTCCTGGGTCACTAACATCACTATTCTGATCTGTGAAAACTTTCACAGGTCAGTACTGGTCAGCTGACGCTTCCCTAAGTCACTAACATCACTATTCTGATCTGTGAAAACTTTCACAGTTCAGTACTGGTCAGCTGACCCTTTCCTGAGTCATATTAATCACTATTCTGATCTGTGAAAACTTTCACAGTTCAGTACTGGTCAGCTGACCCTTCCCTAAGTCACTAACATCACTATTCTGATCTGTAAAAATGTTCACAGGTCAGTACTGGTAAGCTGACCCTTCCCTAAATCACTAACATCACTATTCTGATCTGTGAAAACTTTCACAGTTCAGTATTGGTCAGCTGACCCTTTCCTGGGTCACTAACATCACTATTCTGATCTGTAAAAATGTTCACAGGTCAGTACTGGTAAGCTGACCCTTCCCTAAATCACTAACATCACTATTCTGATCTGTGAAAACTTTCACAGTTCAGTATTGGTCAGCTGACCCTTTCCTGGGTCACTAACATCACTATTCTGATCTGTGAAAACTTTCAGAGGTCAGTACTGGTCAGCTGACGCTTCCCTAAGTCACTAACATCACTATTCTGATCTGTGAAAACTTTCACAATTCAGTACTGGTCAGCTGACGCTTCCCTAAGTCACTAACATCACTATTCTGATCTGTGAAAACTTTCACAGTTCAGTACTGGTCAGCTGACCCTTTCCTAAGTCACTAACATCACTATTCTGATCTGTGAAAACTTTCACAGTTCAGTACTGGTCAGCTGACCCTTCCTTGAGTCATGTAAATCACTATTCTGATCTGTGAAAACTTTCACAGTTCAGTATTGGTCAGATGACCCTTTCCTGGGTCACTAACATCAATATTCTGATCTGTGAAAATGTTCACAGTTCAGTATTGGTCAGCTGGCCCTTTCCTGGGTCACTAACATCACTATTCTGATCTGTGAAAACCTTCACAGGTCAGTACTGGTCAGCTGGCCCTTTCCTGAGTCATATTAATCTCAACTCTGATCTGTGAAAGCTTTCACAGTTCAGTACTGGTTTGTGAAAATTTTCACAGTTCAGTACTGGTCAGCTGACACTTCCCTGAGTCACTAACATCACTATTCTGATCTGTGAAAACTTTCACAGGTCAGTATTGGTCAGCTGACTCTTTCCTGGGTCACTAACATCACTGTTCTGATCTGTGAACATTTTCACAGTTCAGTACTGGTCAGCTGACCATTTCCTGATTCATGTACATCACTATTCTGACCCAAATTGAACTGTGAATTTTTTCACAGATTAAAATAGTGATGTTACTGACTCAGGGAATGTTCAGCTGACCAGTACTGACCTGTGAAAATGTTCACAGATCAGAACAGTGATGTTAGTGACCCAGGAAAGAGTCAGCTGACCAATACTGACCTGTGAAAGTTTTCACAGATCAGAATAGTGATTAATACGACTCAGGAAAGGGTCAGCTGACCAGTACTGAACTGTGAAAGTTTTCACAGATCAGAATAGTGATGTTAGTGACCCAGGGAAGGGTCAGCTGACCAATACTGAACTGTGAAAGGTTTCACAGATCAGAATAGTGATTAATATGACTTAGGGAAGGGTCAGCTGACCAGTACTGAACTGTGAAAGTTTTCAGAGGTCAGAATAGTGATGTTAGTGACCCAGGTAAGGGTCAGCTGACCAGTACTAACCTGTGAAAGTTTTCACACATCAAAATAGTGATGTTAGTGACTAGTACTGGTGAATAATATGACTCAGGGAAGGGTCAGCTGACCAGTACCGATAGAAGAAAAAGAGAGCAGAGCATTAGGAACACTGTTACGCAATAAATAGCGATTGTGAAAGTTTTCACAAATCGAGTTTGACTTAAAAACAATGTTTTTGTATTTGAGCAGTCTGCGTGTTTAATGGCAAAATACGTTAAACATGAAGAGCGCATATTTTTCACATTCCTTACTATAGCGGACTTACCAAGGGGGTTACGGACAAGAGCTTTGCTGTGAAAAAATTCACAGATCAAGCTGGTTCACATGACACTGGTTTCAGTCTGCTAAGTTTCCAACTTTCGGAGCTATAAGCATTATAAAATTAAGAGTCGAAAAAATAAAATAAAATTTCGGCCAAAAGGCACATCATCACAAGAATTCACAAATCATGGAGAACTACATTCGGGATTATTTGCATGTTTATGACAGCGCGTTGTGCATTTATAGCCAAAAAAAATCCGAATATCAAACCGCAAACTATCTTTACTGCGGTCTGGTTTGCCGTAGTCTTTACAACGTGACAGATGAGGTAGATAAATGTTACGTTTTATAGTTTGTCACTGTAATTCCATCAGTATACGATTCTACCATTAGTCTTTCATTTAATCTGTGTCGATATGTTTTAAATGTAAGATAATATTAACGATTTCTTTTTTCATTTGTACAAAGATATGTCTGCTGTTGGCAACGGCACCTCAGGTAGCACTAAGACTAGAGATTATGTGAAACGAACAATGTACCTATTGCCTAAACATCCTCCTCATAATCCATAATTTGTATTTAAATGAATGCCGTCTTGTTTATGGTTGCTTAATGATTTTTACGTTCTCGGCTACGGCGGTGTAACAGCCGGTTCCGGTCATCGTAGCCGTTCCAAGAGAAGCTGTTGCTTAAAGTCCCTATATTCGAGACGCTACTGTAAGCTTATTGGTGAACTGGACTCGAGACTCACACCTGTAAGTAAATATGGTTGTCAATCCCAAAAACTGACAGTGTGGAGGTATCCTATAATTCAGATTTAAATACAAAAAGAGCAACCAGTACGTTTTTTAAAATTAATAAAAGTATTAGTAGTAGTAGTAGTAAATAAGTCATACAGGTTTGGAACAAGATGAGGGAGAGTAAATGATGACTGAACCTGATCTAACTCTTGATCTAAGATGGATTTATGATGTATAGTAGCAGCAGCTAGCACAACACTCATTTAACACCTCATTTTGTCTCTTTCTTCATTCTTTTGTGTTATCAGAAGGACCAGAGATGTTCTGAATGAAAGGAGGATCTGGCAGCCTTTCGATAACAATGCTGGAGAACTTGAGCGGAGCCCACATTGATCGACCCGCCCCTAGATCATCCGCGTTCAGCTTCTCTGCCCTGTTTGCTCTGCCACACCACCTTCACATGGATGGGAGCAGTCATCCATTCAGGAGGTAAAACTGAACGGAACTATTAACACGTTCACATCCTGCTATACATACTTGTATCCTGTTATTTGTTTGTGGTGTCCTTTGTTTTCCTGTATACCCTAAATAAGCAATTTTTCAAAAATTTCTCACAATGTGTGACATTCCTCAGTTTAGCACCTGCTGAGGAACCCACTTTTTGTGCATGTATTTAGTATTAGTGTGTGATGCCACAGGAGACGTGACAAAATATAGATTACTCAGTTCCAGCTTCCAAGTACCAAAATGGGTTAATCGATATTAATGTAAATTCAATGAGTGCAGACAGGATCAGTGCGAAATGGATCAAAATTTTCCAGGGTAAAATCAATAAAAAAGTACAGTCACCGCCACAGCCTGTACATGCATGAAATAGTTTGTCATATTTTTTATTCTTATATTTTTGCATATATAATAATATAACAGTATAAAATTATTTTTAAAAAGTAATATCTTTATATATATATATATATATATATATATATATATATATATATATATATATACATACATAGTATTGTATAAAAATGTAATATAATAATACAAGTCATATTTTTATTATTTTATTATTTACAATATTAAATACAAATTGTAAAATTTTTTATTTTTTTTTGTTATATTTTTGGGCTTTTGTGCCTTTAATGGACAGGACAGTTGAGAGACAGGAAAGTACTGGGCAGAGAGAAGGGAGTGGGATCGGCAAAGGACCTTGAGTCGAACTCGGGTCGCCGTGAGCACAGTTGCGCGATATGTCAGCACACTAACCACTAGGCTATCGGCGCCAACAAAAAAAAAACATTTTATTATATAATAATTTTTGTGTATATAATAATGTAACTACCATAATATAAAATATTTAAAAAATATATTTTGTTTTTTGTTTATTATTGTTTAAATTAAATGTAATTTAATTAAATATTTGTGGAAATAAAAATGTAATTAATATATAATAATACAAGTCATATTTTTATTATTTGCTGTTGTACAATATTATATAAAATATATAAAAACATTTTATTCTATTATCATTTTTGCATATATAATAACAGTATAAAATAATTTTTAAAAAGTAATATCTTTATAATAATAAGTAATATGTGTCTTTAAAAAAATTATATTATTATTGTATGTGTGATAATTACTGTGTGTGAGTGTGTGTAAAAAAATCATACGTTTTAGTGTTTTAAAAAGTAAGTGTATTTAAACCTAGCTCACATCACACAGGAGGAGCAGGTAGTCACTCCCTTACACTGGGAGTGTGAAAGCAAGGGAGTTTTTGTGTTGCATAACTATTAAAGGAGATTGGTTTATCGTAGTAGGTGTGCGTGTGTTTGACAGAGAGAGAGACTAAGGAAAGGATGGGAATGTAGTGTTAGCAGGAAGGAAATTGGTTTCTCAACAATAAAACAGTAGTTTCCTCCCCTTCACGTCTCTAGCTGCATCTTTCCAGCTCCTCCCCTTCTCTCACTTGTTGTTGCTGCTCTGGACTAACTGAAGCGTGTTTTTATTCCTCTGTTTGAACCATGAGGACTCTGTACCGGTTAAAGTTGGTAAGTTCTCCAAATCTAAGTCAGCTGGGCAAAAATGAAAAGGCTTCACTGGAGGAGAGAGGATCAGGTCCTAACGCCACATGGAACAGGTTAGTGCGGCTTTTGTGTGCAGTGCGTGTCAATAAGTGTCATAAACTGAGATGTAATTTCAAGTCTGCGCAATTTATTACAGCATTCACAACGCAGTTATTGCTGTATTCCAAAAGAAAGGACTCGCAGACAATGAACTCTATACGCTTAATGAAGGCGTGAGGTGAGGGCTTTTTTAATGTGTTTTTATGTTTTTTGTTTATTGTATAAAAAATTGAGGGTAGGTTTGTGAATTATTAATTTCACTATAATGGTAATTGCTAGCAGTGTATGAAACATAAACGTTGGCAGCTGTGTATGCTTCACATTATCAGCACAGAACAGTTGTGAGAGGACGCAGAGCCTCTGTCAACTATTATGTAACTGTTAGCAGCAAAATTGTGAAGCAATAACATCCCAACTAAGAAAAACATACCCACATCATATATCCCCTCATTCTCTTTAGTGTAATGCATCTGAATTATTTTACTGTTAAGTTTGGTTGTGAGTCTCATTATTTTCAGTGTTTGTCTCTCTATGTATATCATGTACGACCCACTAATGAAAATCCTTCTTGACACAGTGAATAAAAAAACAGAACTGGCATAAATTGAATATAGTAATGATAATAGCACTATTTTGATTTACAAATAATTGTATAAATAATGTTCTTTATTCTCAAGAAAAATGCAAAAATGTATACTTTTTATCCACAAGTGTCTTTTTAACCACTGTTTTCAACTGATAAAAAAGTAATAAATGTTTCTTGAGCAATAAATCAGCATATTAGAATGATTTCTGAAGGATCATGTGACACTAAAGACTGGAGTAATGATGCTGAAAATTCATCTTTGCATCACAGGAATAAATTACATTTTGAAATATATATAACAATAAAAAAATATTTTAAATTGTAATAATATTTCACAATATTGCTGTTTTTTCTTGGTGAGCCTTCTCAAAAACATTTAAAAAATCACGACCCCAAATTTTTGAATGCTATTGCTGTATATAAATTTTATTGTAAAAATTGTAATTATATGTTCTATATATATTATATGTTTTCAATTTATTTTGGGGTAAAATATGATTTAAACATTTTCTTGTCAGTCATTTTAAGTCAAATTTCTCCTATATGTAGGTATAATGATTTCTCATTTGAATCATATTTTAATGTGTTAAAATATTTTGTAATATTTTGTTTTATCAGGCAGCTATTGAAAACTGAGCTGGGCTCGTTCTTTACAGAATACCTCCAGGTAAGATTTTGTTTTCTTTTTCCAGAGTTTCCAGAGATGTGTTTGCTCTAATATGTATATTTTAAAAAAAACAACAACAAAAAAACAGAAATTTCTTCTCTCTTTTCCTCATTGACAGAATCAGCTTTTAACTAAAGGCATGGTCATTCTACGGGACAAAATAAGATTTTATGAAGGTATGCCTTTACATTTTAAAAAACAAAACGCATTCCTAAAAAAATGTTTTTAATTTTAATGTCATTACAAAGTATTTCATATGGAAGCCCATTTCCGCCACTGAATAAAAAAATGTTATTGCAAGTTCACAATTCTGACTTTCTCAGAATTGAGAGAAATAAATTGCGAGAACTCACAACTGTGAGAAATAAAGTCAATAAATAAACTCTTTTTTTCTCGCAAATGCGAGTTTGTATCTCGCAATTCTGAATTTTTTCTCAGAATTGTGAGATATAAACTCAGTTGCGTGATATAAACTCAGAATAGTGAGTTTGCGTAGCAAATGCAAATTTGTATCTCACAATTTTTACTTTTTTCTCATAATTCTAAATTTTTTCTCAGAATTGTGACATATAAACTCGCAGTTTGCGAGTTATAAAGTCAGAATTGCATGATACAAAGTCTCAGTTCAGACTTTTTCTCAGAATTGCGTCATATAAACGAACAATTGCAAGAAATAAAGTCAGAATTGCGAGATTAAAAATTCACAATTCAGATTTTTTTTCAGTTTTTATCTTGCAATTCTGTCTTTTTTCTCGGAATTGGATGATATAAACTTGCAATTCTGACTTTTTTCTTGCAAATGTGAGTTTCTAACTTTTTCCTCACAGTTTTTTTTTTTTTTAGAATTGTGTGATGTTAACTTGGAATTGTAAGTTATAAAATCGGAATTCCAAGATAAAAACTCGCAATTCTTTTTTACAAATGCGAGTTTGTATCTCGCAATTCAGACTTTTTTTCTCGCAGTTCTGACTTTTTTTCTCAGAATTGTGAGATATAAACTTACAATTGCGAGTAATAAAGTCAGAATTGTGTGAAATAAACTCTGAATTGTGAGATATAAAGTCATAATTCCAGGATAAAAATTCGCAATTCTGACTTTTTTCCCCGCAATTCTGACTTTCTCTCGCAAGTGCAAGTTTGTATCTCGCAATTGTTTTTTCTCACAATTCTGACTATTTTCTAGCAATTCTGAGTTGTGAGAATTCTCAAGTTTTTTTCTAGCAAATGTGAGTTTGTATCTCACAATAGCTTTTTTTTCTTGCAATTCTGACATTTTCTCAGAATTGTGAGATATATTGTCAGTGCCTATAGCCTAGTAGTTAGCGCACTGACATATAGTGCAACTGTGCTTCCTTTGCCAGTCCCGCTCCCCACTCTCCACCCAACACTTTCCTGTCAGTCTCCACTATCCTGTTATCTAAAAAGCATGAAAAGACCAAAAAAGAAAAGAATTGTGAGATATAAACTCGCAATTCTGAGTTATAAAGTCCAATTTTGAGGGGATAAAAAAGACTGATTTGTTCTCTGAATTGCGAGTTTATATCTGACAATTCTGACTTAATAACTCGCAATTGCATTTTAAATTCAGAATTGCAAGATATAAACTCCCAAATCTGAGAAAAAAAGTCACAGTTGTGAGGTATATATATCGCAAGTCAGAATTGTGAGTTTATATCAAGCAATTCTGATTTAATTTCTCTGAATTGGGAGTTTATATCTCACGAACCTGGGAAAAAAGTCAGAATTGCACGATTTAAACTCACAATTGCGAGAAACTCATAATTGTGTGATAAGTCACAATTACCTTTTTTTTTTTTTTTTTTTTTTTTTTAGTCAGTGGTGGAAACGGGCTTTCATAATCTCACTTGTACACAAACAATACAAAGTGTTTTTCTTCTGGCTGAAAACAGGTCAGAAGTTATTGGACTCTTTGGCTGAGACATGGGACTTTTTCTTTTGTGATGTTCTCACTATGCTTCAAGCCATCTTCCACCCTGTCCAGGTACAGTCTAGTCATCCTGTGAAATAACTGCTCAGACATCAGTTACAGTAGTGGTGTGTGAATGGATGTGTATGTTCATGGCATCTCAGGGGAAGGAGCCATCGGTGCGTCAGCTGGCCCTGCTGCACTTCCGAAACACCATCACTCTTAACATGAAGCTGGAGGAGGCTCTGTCCAGACCGCGAGCCCGTGTCCCTCCCTCCATCGTTCAGATGCTTTTAGTGCTACAGGTACACACAGACTTAGATCATGTGAACGATCCGGCTGTACCGTCATGAGCTGCACCCATAGTGACTTTAAGATGGCTCATTTGCGATGATTTCAGCAGTTGTGTCATATTGAGTGAGACATTAATCATAGGCCTTGTGCGTCTCGACTAAAATGACTGTAATTAATATTTCAAAAGGGATAGAGGCGAAGTGAAACTCCTAAATATGTCATCTTCACGTCTTACAGGGGGTTCATGAATCTAAAGGTGTGAGTGAAGAATACCTGAAGCTGGAGTCTCTCATTCAGAAGGTAGTGTCGCCGTATCTGGGTACGCAGGGACTGTGTTCACATGAGTGTGGCATCTCTCAGTGCCCCTGTGTTATCGGTAAGAGAAGCAATAAACCAGCATTTTAAAAACCAAAAGTTTCAGATATCCAAAGAATTTAGGGTAGTTCACACAAATTAAAAAGGCAGCTTTATATTAAGAAATAAAATTTAACTAAATCTAGACAGTGAAGAAGGCAAATTCTACCAATGAAATGTTTGGGGTCAGTAAGTAAAGTAAATGTGAAAGTTTCCTATGCTCACCAAGGCTGCATTTATTTAAATATAAAAGAGTAATGTTGTGAAATATTATTACAATTAAAAATGAAATGTTATTACAATAAAATGTAGCTGAAGCTGAAATCCAGTCATTCTAATATACTGATTTGCTGCTTTATAAATGTTTCTAATTATTATCAATGTTGAAAACAGTTGTGCTGCTTAATATTTTTGTAAAAAATTTTTTTCTTTTTTAGGATTCTTTTTTTAGTAGAAAATTCAAAAGAACCCAATTAATGTGAAATACAAATCATTTTATAAATTTTCTTTTTATATACATCTTATACACAATCTTTTTATATACATTAGAAATGTTTTTACTGTCAATTTTATTATTTAATTGTGTCCTTGCTGAAAAAAAAACTTGATATAAAATAAAAATAATCAGAGTATATTTATATATATATATATATATATATATATATATATATATATATATATATATATGTGTGTGTGTGTGTGTGTGTGTGTGTGTGTGTGTGTGTGTGCATATGGTATACTTTAAGATGTGTGTATATGTGTGTATATATATATATATTATTTATATATTTTATAATAAATATAAAGTGTGTGTATGTGTATATATATGTGTGTGTGTGTGTATGTATGTGTGTATATAATTTATTTTTATTTTTTTCTGTGGAAAAAGTTTTTAAAAAGTTTAAAAAGTTAATATAAAATAAAATAATAATCATAAAATAAGATTTTACTGAATTGATGAATAAATAATAAATAAATATATGTGTGTGTATGTATGTGTATATATATATATATATATATATATATATATATAAACACACACACACACACATATATATTTTATTATATACATCTACAATATATTTTATTATATACATCTACATGTATATTATTTATTTATTTATAGAAATATAGAAAAAATATTATAAAATGAATCACATTACAATAATTGTCTGTTTCCATGCACATGCATTAAGTCTTATTTATACTGTGTGAAGGGGAAAAAATACACTTGATATAGTGTGTTTTTCCCAAATTGAATTGTTACTGTTAAAAATTATAAAAATAAAGGCTGTCAGTAATATAAAATTGAAAAAAAAGCAGAATAAAACATTAACAATATCAAATTTGTGTGTTAAACTTGCATGTAATAAATAGATGAACTGTCACTTTAAAGATCTTGCAAGGATGTTCTCCACCCATAAGTGTCCAATAAAAAAGTTAATCATTATTCATTTCTTAAAAATCTTCCCAGAGAGGCGTTTGCAGTATTGCTGGTCCAAGTCTGCAGATCTGCCCTCCAGTAATCCGGTAGTGCGCTCCAAGAGTTACAACATCCCCATGCTGACCCCCGTGGCCGAGTATGACTCAGAGGTGAGCTCTGTGGGCAGCGTCGGCATCCGGCGTCACTCTGCATGTGATGTCACTTCCTGCATAGAGCCCCAGGGCTATTCGGCCCTGTCTGTGGGAATAGAGACCAGCTCGACCCCCAGACTCTCACTTGATCACGACCTCACCCTGTCCGGTGTGATGCGAGGGGCCACGGGACAGCCCGCTCTGATTTCTCCGCCCGTCTTCATCCACACCTCCGCAGGCTGTCTGCATGCAGCGGACGCCCCGATGGCTTCATCTGAGGTGGACAAGGCCCATTCGTCACCCCCGAGCTGCTCCTCCAGTCCGGAGACGATTGTAATGCAGGGGCTGGACTCGCTGGAATCGGATCCCGATGGAATCTTCATCGACTTTTCCCACTGCCGCTCCGATTCTTTTGGAACGAGTAGGAAAACTAGCTGATGTGAAGAATGCATTTCAAATGTTTGAGTATAAACTACCACTATTTTCTGTGAACTTGTAAAGTAGCTATGTACGTTGTGATTTTTAAAACTGGAATTTCATTCCTGCTTTGCGCAAAAGCCAAGGCTGCTTTGTGGGAAAAAATGGGAGAAGACTCAATTTAAAGTGATTGTTTTCATAATGTTCTAAACCTGTGGATGAATTTTTGAATTTTTCTAGTTTTTCATAGTCTATAGACATGGAATGTCTCCATTTTAATTATTACACATTTTACTGTCTTTCATTTATAGAAGCCTATTTCCGCCATGGAGTAAATCATGTAATTTTTAGTTTGTATCTCACAATTCAGACTTTTTTTTCCCAGAACTGTGAGATATAAACAATTGCAAGAAAAAAGTCGAAATTACATTTTTGTTTTGTTTTGTGGCCAAAAAAAACACAGAATTGCTTGCTGTTAATTCACAATTGAAAAAAAGAAGTTGTTTTATGGCCAAAAAAAAAAAAAAAAACGAATTGTGAGATTGTCAGAAAATGTCAGATTTCTAAAAAAAAAAAAAAAAGTTTAAAACTCACAATTCTGAGGAAAAAAGTCAGTTGCGAAATTGTGAGATACAAACTCAGAATTGCTTGCTGTTAATTCACAATTGCAAGAAAAAAGTTGCAATTACATTTTTGTTTTGTTTCCAAAAACCCTGAATTGTGAGATATCAGAAAAACTGAATTCTGAAAAAAAAAGTTTAAGACTTACAATTTTGAGGAAAAAAGTCAGTTGTGAGATGTAACACGCAGTTACGAGTTTATAATGTGAAATTGTGAGATAAACTCAGAATTGCTCACTGTTGTTTTACAATTGCAAGAAAAAAAGTCGCAATTACATTTTGTTTTGTGGCAAAAAAAAAAAGTCAGAATTCTAAAATGTACAATTCTGAGGAAAAAACAACAATCTCACAAGTTTATAATTTAATAGTTTATAATAATATAATAGTTTATAATTTGAAATTGTGAGATAAAACCTCAGAATTGCTTGCTGTTCATTCACAATTGCAAGAAAAAAGTTGCAATTACATTTGCTTTTTGATTCGTTTCCAAAAAACCCTCAATTGTGAATATCAGAAGTTCTAAAAAAGTTTAAAACGTACAATTCTGAGCAAAAAAGTCAGTTGTGAGAAATGACGTGCAATTACGAGTTCATGATTTGATATTGTGATATAAACTCTGATTGTGAGATATCAGAAAAAAAAAACAGAAATCTAAGAAAATATAGTTTAAAATGTACAATTCTGAGGAAAAAGTCAGTTGCGAGATGTAACTCGCAGTTACGAGTTTATAATTTAAAATTGAGATATAAATTCAGAATTGCTCACTGTTAATTCACAATTGCAAGAAAAAAAGTTGCAATTACATTTGTTTTGTGGCGAAAAATGGAATTGTGAGATGTCAAAAAAAAAGGTCAGAATTCTAAAATTCACAATTCTGAGGAAGAAAGTACATCTTGCAGCTACAAGTTTATAATTTGAAATTGTGAGATAAAAACTCAGAATTGCTTGCTGTTCATTCACAATTGCAAGAAAAAAAAGTCTTGTTTTATTTCCAAAAAACCCTGAATTGTGAGAAAATTCTAAAAAAAAAAAAAAAAAAGGGTTTAAAACTAAAATTAAAACTAAATTCTGAGGAAAAAAGTCAGTTGCGAGATGTAATCCGCAATTATAATTTGAATTATTGTTTATAATTTGAATTTGTGAGCTAAAAACTCAGAATTGCTTGCCGTTCATTCGCAGTTGCAAGAAAAAAAGTTGCAATTATTTTTTTGTTTTGTTTTGTTTAAAAAAAAAAAGCCACGGAATCGTGAGATATCAGGGAAAAATATCTACATATATGAAATTCTCAAAGAAAGTTTAAAACTCACATTTCTGAGAAAAAATTCAGTTGCGACATGTAAGCGAGTTCATAGTTTGAAATTGTGAGATTATAAACTCAGAATTTCTTGCTGTTAATTCACATTGTTTGTTTTGTGGCCAAAAAAACTACACACAAAAAAAAAACAAAAAAAAACTGAGATATCAGAAAAAAGTCAGAATTTTAAAAAAGTTTAAAACTCACAATTCTAAGGAAAAAAGTCAGTTGCAAGATGTAACTCGCAATTACGAGTTTATAATGTGAAATTGTGATATAAACTCAGAATTGCTCACTGTTATTTTACAATTGCAAGAAAAAAAAAAAGCAATTACATTTGTTTTGTGGCAAAAAAAAATGGAATTATGAAATGTCAAAAAAAAAAGTCAGAATTCTAAAATTTACAATTCTGAGGAAAAAACTACATCTTGCAACTGAGTTTATAATGTGAAATTGTGAGATAAACCTCAAAATTGCTCTATTAATTTACAGTTGCAAGAAAAAAAGTCGTAATTTACATTTGTTTTGTTTCCAAAAAGCCCTGAATGAGATATCAGAAAAAAAAAACAGAATTCTAAAAAAAAAAAAAATTTAAAACATACAATTCTGAGGAAAAACTTCAGTTTATAATTTGAATTTATGAGCTAAAAACTCAGAATTGCTTGCTGTTCATTCGCAATTGCAAGAAAAAAGTTGCAATTATTTTTTGCTTTGTTTTGTTTTGTTTCCAAAAAAAAAAAAAAGCCACGGAATTGTGAGATATCAAGGAAAAATATCACAATTCTAAAAGAAAGTTTAAAACTCACATTTCTGAGAAAAAAGTCAGTTGCGAGATGTAACTCGCAATTACAATTTTATAGTTTGAAATTGTGAGATATAAACTCAGAATTGCTCGCTGTTAATTCACAATTGCAGGATAAAAGTCACAATTACGTTTGTTTTTCATTTTGTTTTTTGTTTTGCGGCTCACAAAAAAACAACAACTGTGAGATATAAAAAAAAAGTCAGAATTCTAAAAAAAAAACAGAAAAAAAATGTACAATTCTAAGGAAAAAAGTCAGTTGTCAAATGTAACTCGCAATTATGAGTTTTAAATTTGAAATTGTGAGAGATAAACTCAGAATTGCTCACTGTTAATTAACAGTTGCAAGAAAAAAGTCGCAATTATGTTTGTTTTTTGGCTAAAAGAGATTGGAAGAAAAAAGTCAAAATTCCCAAAAAAACTTTATTTTTTATATTCCATGGCAGAAATAAGCTTCCATGCTCATTTTGTGTAAAAAGGTGTGGTCGCATTTACTGTTGTAGAATTTTCGCAGGGTGAAATCCAGTTATTTTAATAGGAATTCTCGCAATTGGGAGTTTCACATGAGGGCGAAAGATTTCGCAGCGGGTTTAAGTTGGTCACATGGATTCACCACGTCAATCAGCAGAAAGCTTTAAACTCACAATTTATAAGTTAGCTCTGTGTGAGCTCTGCTTCATACATCAAAACACAATCAACAATAGACAACTGGCCTGTTTTACTCGCAAAATTGTGATTGCACCTTAAATGAGCTTCACGTATCGTAACGTGTTATGAGACGACAGTATACCTAACTGTAGAAATCTCTTCCATTATTGTCACTCTTGATCTCATGCACTATTTATTGTCATAGGGCTTTAAACGAACTACATTTAGTGCTTCTTAATCATTGCCAAGCTAACCTGCACTCTTAATAGTATGAAAAGAAATTAGTCTCTTAATCTGTGAGAATAACAGTCGCTAATGATAATACTGTACATCTTAAACATGCTGTTTGTTTCTCAAGTTTGTTGCTTTTTTATGATGGTAATGAGCTGAGTGAAAGTTTAACGGGGTTTGCTAATTGAATGTGTTAACAAAAACTCCCTTTTAGTTAGTTGATGGTGTTAGATGAAACTGAAATACAAATTTCACTTATTGAATATAAAATGCGATTTTATAAGATAATATTTGTTAATTTAAAAAAAATATTATCTGTTTTTTTTTTTAGAATTTAGGAGTTAATTTAATTAAAACCTGTATAATTGGATAAATATATATTCCAGAATGTTAAACTGAAATTATGCATAAAGCCCAACTGTATGAAAAATTATAAGGTACTTTAAAGATTTGTTTTTTTTTTTTTTTTGTTTTTTTTTTGTGATTTTAGTTTCTTATTTCTATGTATGTAAGCTTTTTGATTTAGGTTATAAACTGATGAATTTCTCTGTAGTTTTATAGAAAGAGATTGAGCATAACTTGCATAGATTTTTACACGAGCGACATTTTTAGAAATGTAAAAAGTTTACAGTGGTACTTTAATACCTTGCACTGTCATTTCTGAAGTCTGTGCTTTGTTTCATACTGAATTTGTTATCAGCTTTCATGTGTGCTGCTGTGGACAACCTCAACAAGACTGAATTTGTAGTAAAATACTTTTATGCTTCACGTTTATGGGTGTTTCAAAGGTTGTGTGTGAACAAATAGGCTGGGTTTTATATTGTTCATGATCGTATTTTATTCTATGCTTTGTTAGATTTTGTTATCATTTTCGTTAAGATAAACAGGTTTGAATTGGAAGCGTAAAAACCCTCACGTTTGAATTCGTATTCAAAGATTATTGTGGAGCTTAATTTGTTTAAGGCCAGTGACGTTGAGCCGGAAGTAAAGTTCGATTCATGAATGATTCATTCTTTTGAACCGAATCTTTCAGTCAGTCAGTTCACAAAAGCTTGGCAAAAGGGATCTGCACGGTTCGTTCACGAATAAGATCAAACAACTCAACGAGTCACTGAACCGAGACCAGCTTCTTTTGAATATGAACCGATAAATGAGCGTTTACAGTGAAACGCGGATTTTACTCAAAGTATATTACTTTAATAATAGTACTTTAAAATATATTAAGGACATAACAGATATTGCTTTTGAAAAATATGCTTTCCATTTTGTGTAAATGCGGCTCAGTTGTATTAGTATTTGTACAAGTTAAATGTAATTTATATATATATATATATATATGTGTGTGTGTGTGTGTGTGTATAAAATTATTTTTTCATTTATTTATAATGTTCTCCAAGTATTATTATTTTTATTTATTTACTTCTAATAAAAATGATTATTATTTTTTATTTATTTAAAATAATAATAAATGTAAATATATTTATTTATTTATTTATTCATTTATTTATTTATTTATTTTTATTTATTTTTATTTTTTTGCTTGAAGAGAACATACAAAATACCAAGTAAACAACAATAAGAAAACTCTTAATACAATTTTAAGAAGCCCAACTAGCTGCATAAAAACAACAAACAAAATAGACATATTTAGAAAATTAAGAGAGAAAAATACAAAATAAATAAATACAGAAATAAAATTAAAAAAAAAAAAAACAATACCAAGGGGCTTAATCGTCAAAAAATCAAAAAATACCTTCAAAAGATTGCATAGTTTAAGGGTTTTTTTTTTTTTTTTTTTTTTTTTTTTTTTTGTTTTTTTGTTATGAGGCATGAGTTTTAAAGATTTGAAAAAGACCATTAAATCTTTCTGGAAAAGAAAGAAGGAGGTTATTAAAGAATCTGAATTTATGAATAAAGTAATTGGCCAAAATCAAAATATTGTTAACCAAAAATTCAGCATCACAATTCCGACAAAAGGACAAATATTTTACAGTTTTAATATCAAAGTCAGGTATTACATATTTCAAACTCAGCCGATTTTATGAATATATAAATAAGAGGATTTTAGAAGCATCACGTACGAGTATCTGCGTCATGCCGTAAAGATTCACGTTTCGTGAACCAATTCTTTGAATCTGTTCAAAAGAACCGACTCGCGCAAACGAGTCGCACGTCCCATCACTAATACGGGGGGTTGTTGTTGTTTTCAAAAACACAATTTAAATTCACTCGAGCAAATGTAATACTTAATACGTTTTAAAAAGTAAAACAACCACTTCTGATAAACATTTCAAACCTTTTCAACATAAACACACGGCTTTTTCAATATAATAAACCCAGCCTGCTAAACAGTCACCCTCCCCGTTTTGAATAGACGAAGACAAAGGCTACCGGAAACCGGACTCCATAGTTTTCGTCAAATGGCTGATTTGTATTCACGCGAAATCGTTTGTTTTCCCCAACCGTTTACATTCAGTTTTTTAAAGTCGTTTCTGCGAGATTTTTCATGGATATGTATTTATGTTTGCTAAACATGCGTCGCGATCTGGAAATAGTCGTTACGAAGACCTGGCGGTGTAAATACAGCGACGTAAGCTGGTTATTCCAAGCTAATGAGTTTTAAATGCAACAAAGCGAGTTTGTTTTTTTATTTTCGTTGTGCGTTTACTTCCATTCCTCACGGCATTAGTTTTACATGCGGTTCTCGAAGACCAGACCGGACTAGTAACTTCGCTAAGCTAACGAGCCGCGCTTAGAAATGGAGATCCACATCTCAAGCCTCTTCCCGGAGATCTTAGCGATGATTTTCAACTACCTGGACGTTAAAGGCAAAGGAAGAGTGGCGCAAGTATGCACGGCGTGGAGAGACGCCTCGTACCACAAATCCGTGTGGAGAGGAGTGGAAGCCAAACTCCATCTGAGAAGAGCAAACCCATCGCTGTTCCCCAGCCTGCACACCAGAGGCATCAAGAAAGTCCAGATCCTCAGCCTGAGGCGCAGCCTTAGCTATGTAATCCAGGGCATGCCCAACATCGAGAGCCTTAACTTAAGCGGATGCTACAACTTAACGGACAACGGGCTCGGACACGCATTCGTGCAGGACATCCCGTCACTGAGGATACTCAACCTGAGCCTGTGCAAACAGATCACCGATTCTAGTTTGGGCAGGATTGCGCAGTATCTGAAGAACCTGGAGCTATTAGATCTGGGCGGGTGTAGTAATATCACCAACACAGGCTTGTTGCTTATCGCCTGGGGCCTTCATAATCTCAAAAGCCTCAATTTGAGAAGCTGCAGACACGTTTCGGATGTAGGCATCGGACACCTGGCCGGCATGACGCGCAGCGCCGCGGAGGGCTGCTTGAGTTTGGAGCACCTCACGTTGCAGGACTGTCAGAAACTGACCGACTTGTCGCTCAAGCACATTTCTAAGGGCCTAAACAAGCTGAAAGTCCTCAACCTGAGCTTTTGCGGTGGCATATCCGACGCTGGCATGATCCACCTGTCGCATATGACCCAACTCTGGACTCTTAACTTGCGCTCCTGCGACAACATAAGCGATACGGGGATTATGCATCTCTCCATGGGCGCGCTGAGGCTGTACGGGCTGGATGTGTCGTTTTGCGACAAGGTGGGCGATCAGAGCCTGGCTTACATCGCACAGGGCTTGTACCAGCTCAAATCCTTGTCGCTTTGCTCGTGCCACATCAGCGATGACGGGATCAACCGGATGGTCCGGCAGATGCACGAACTCAAGACGCTGAACATCGGCCAGTGCGTGCGGATCACGGACAAGGGCCTGGAGCTCATAGCGGATCACCTGACGCAGCTGACCGGGATAGACCTGTACGGCTGTACCAAAATAACAAAAAGAGGACTGGAGAGAATCACCCAGCTGCCCTGCCTTAAGGTGCTGAACTTGGGACTTTGGCAAATGACCGAGGTCAAGGGTTTAGGAGACGCGTCTGAGATCCTGCCCTGCTACACCTCGTAACTACCTCAGCGATGTCTTTCTTGCTTTTCTAGAGACGTGTCTCATGTACTTTGTTACGAAGCCTGTTTTCGGAAAAGAGGCTTGATGTAGTTCAAATTGAATCAGCAATAAAACACTGAACAGCCTTCCTTAAAGGTATAAAGAGTCTGAATTCTGACGGTTCCCTTGAATGCCTTTTGTGTTTTTTTTTTCTGTATTTTGTTTTAGAGCTTCATATTGAGGTAAAATGACTTTTATTCTCATTTCCAATGACAAACGCATTTTGTCTCTACCTTTAAGTATTTATCCTGAAATACCAGCATTATACTGTAAATTGATGAGAAAAAATGTTTACCAATGTGCGCGGACACGGATGGGAATCTTGCTTGTTGGTTTTATGTGATTCCTCCCTGGTAAAACGGAACATATGCAATTTAAACTTTGTTTTAAAAAAAGGCCAGTTTGCTTGTTAAAGACCTACAAGATGTCTGTTTATTTTCCTATGATAAATGATTAAAGCTAAAATTGTTTTTAACTAAATTGTTTTATTCCTGGTATTTCTTTTTTTTTTTTTTTTTTTTTGAAAAAAATACTTTGTATTCTCCAATTCAATACAACAGTCATTAGTCTAACAGTCTGACATTGTTTAAATGACATTTATTTTCTTAATTTTACTATTTTCTACTACACATAATAAACAGAAAAAACAAACCTAAATAACTAAACGGTGGAGATAACATGATAATAAATGAATGTTTTTTTTTCTTTCTTTTTTTGCAATTATATTGCATTTAATTATATATAAATATTTTGTATATATTATACAGTGAAGGCAAATTGCTGGAACAGCCACAAAAATTTATAAAAAAAATGTTATATGTATGTGTATGTATATTTATTATTAATAATTATTTTATTATTAATATTTAAAAATCACTGATGAGAAATTTCTGGAACAGTCACAGAAATGTATAAAAAAAATGGAAATATATCAATATATTATTATTATATGTTACATAAATATAAATAATTACTATATATTTTTTTTTTTTTTTTTTTTTTAATCATTTTTATTTATTTTATTTTTATTTTATTTTTTTTATCAGTGATGACAAATTTCTGGAACAGCCACAGAAATGTATCAAAAATACAGAAATATTGTAAATATAATTATTTAATTATATTATTATTATTATTATTATTACATTTTAAATGTATTTTAAAAAAAAAAACAATTTAAAATCACTGATGACAAATTGCTGGAACAGGCACAGAAAAAAAATACAGAAATATTTTACAATTTTATTATATTATACAAATATAAATAAACAATTACAATACTCACACACACACACACACACACACATATATATATATATATATATATATATATATTATTTAGTTATATCAGTATATTATTATTATTTATTTTATTTTTTTTATTACTATTATTATTATTATTTTAACCATTTTTGGACGTTTTTTTTTTTATCAGTGATGACAAATTGCTGGGACAGTCACAGAAATGTATAAAAAATTTGGGAATGTGGAGAAATGCATGTGATTATCTTACCAAATTGAAGGATTTATTCATAAATTAATAAACATAAAAAAACAAGCCTTAATAACTAAAAGGTGTACATAGCATGATAACAATTATGCAACAATATGCAACATGATAATAACTGCATATTGTTTTGGTTTTTTGCTAGTAAAATACTTATATTACATTTATTTTATTATATAAATATTAACTACATAATCACATGCTATATGCCATATATATCAGATATATAATCAGTGATGACAAATAGCTGGAACAGGCACAGAAATGTGCCAAACATGCATAAATAAATACATAAATATTTTACATTAATTAGAGAGAGAGAGAGAGAGAGAGAGATTAGGATATATAATAATAAAACACCATTATTGGCCTAATTACATTTAAATCACATTGAAATGTGGAGAAATACATTTGATTCTCTTACCACATGTAAGGATTTATTTCTTTGCATTATTAAATGGAGAACCTTTTGATAACAAAATGCAGTAAAATCAGTAATATTGTAAAATATTATTCACATTTAACATAACACTTTTTTATTGTAATATGTTTAAAATTGTAATTTATTCCTGTGGTGTAATGTTGAATTTTCAGCATCATTACTCCAGTCTTCAGTGTCACATGATCCTTCAGAAATCATTCTAAGATGCTGATTTGCTGCTCAAAAGACGTTTATCATCAATGTTGGTAACAGGTTGATAATAGGTTGATATTACATTGCTTAATATTTTTACGAAAACCATGACAGATTTTTTTCAGGACTCTTTGATTAATAGGAAATTCATAAAGTCAGCATTTATTTGAAACACAAATCGTACATTATAAATGTCCTAATATATCACAAAAATTCAACTGATCACTTCTAAATTTCATGCATCCAAAAATGTTACTGACCCCAGACGTTTGAATTGTAGTGTGTATTTTACACATATAATTTGTATTATAATTTTCATCAATAAGCTTGGAAGGACACCAATAAAAATGACTAACATTTGTACTTCAATAATGCAAAGAAATAAAACAATACCAAACTGTTCATGCTACTTTTCAGTGGTCCTCTTCATAATTTGGCTGCTGAAATTTCATTTGGACAAGCGTGGTATTTTCAAACCCAGGAACAGATCCAAACCAGCAGACTCTGGATATCGTCAGTGAAGCTGTTTATAGGTGCGTATAGAGCTTTGCCCCACGGTCTTAATGTTTTCTGCTGGCATGAATATTCCTGTATTTGCATGTCAGCAGCTGTTTGAAGGTGTTCTTGAAGGTGACATTACACAGGGCATAGCAGGCTGGGTTCACCGTACTGTTTATATAGCAGAGCCAGTAGCCAAAGGTCCACATCGTGTTTGGAATACAGGCCGAGCAGAACGTGTTGATGAGTACCATGACATTGTAGGGCGTCCATGTGGCTGCAAACGCCACCAGAATAGCCATAATGGTCCTTGTGACTTTCTTCTCCCGTGAGGATAAACTCTTCCTCTTCTGGTAACGTGGCATGAGAACCTTCTGTGACACCAGACTCAGTCTTTCCTTCCCGTTGGTCATCTCCTGACCTCCATTGTTGGGTTTATAGGTGTTTTGCAGGTCCTTCTGGGATGTTGTTTTGAAGCAAGTAAATTTGACCCAACTTCCTGTGGCCAGCGGAGCTGATTGGGTCTGACGGCTTCTGATGTCACTGTTAGTGCTTATGGATACGGCCTCCTCATCCTTTTGATTTGAAGAAGCGAGCACACTTCCAGATATAGAGTCGTTCTCACTCTCTCTATCTTCTCCTGCAGGTGGGTACAACACATTTTCAGTGAGCTCTTTGTTGATGATGATAAGATTTAACTATACAGTTGAGGTCAAAAGTTTTCATACACCTTGCAGAATCTGCAAAATGTTAATTATTTTACCCAAAATAAGAGGGATCATACAAAATGCATGTTATTTTTTATTTAATACTGACCTGAATAAGATATTTCACGTAAAAGATGTTCACATATAGTCCACATAAGAAAATAATAGTTGAATTTATAAAAATTACCCTGTTCAAAAGTTTACATACACTTGATTTCTTAATACTGTGTTGTTACCTGAATGATCCACAGCTGTGATTTTGAGATCCATCTTTTCACACTGAGGGACTCATATGCAACTAATACAGAAGGTTAAAATGCTCACTGATGAAGACTCAATGCATTAAGAGCCGGGGGTGAAAACTTTTGAATTTGAAGATCAGGGTAAATTTAACTTATTTTGTCTTCTGAGAAACATGTAAGTATCTTTTTTAGCTTCTGAAGGGTAGTACTAAATAGAAGAAAAATAAGAAAAAAAAGCAAAATAAGAAAAATGTATACATCTTCATTCGGTTCAAAAGTTTTCACCCTCCAGCTGGAAAGGGCTCAAAAACACAGAAATGCTGAAAAACCAAAGAATTTGTGGGACCTAAAAGATTTTTCTGAAGAACAGCAGGCAGTTTAACTGTTCAGGACGAACAAGGGACTCATGAACAACTATCACTAAAAAAACACAGCTGTGGATCATTCAGGTGACAACAGTATTTAGAATCAAGTGTATATAAACATTTTAACATGGTAATTTTTATAAATTCAACTGTTATTTTCTCTTGTAGACTGTATGTAAACATCTTTTATGTGAAATATCTTATTCAGGTGAGTACTAAATAAAAAATAACATGCATTTTGTATGATATCTCTTATTTTGGTAAAATAATTAACATTTTGCAGATTCTGCAAGGTGTATGTAAACTTTTGACCTCAACTATATTTCATTCAGCAAACTGGAGAAAAGAGAACATATTAAGACAAGCTCTCAAGAAGTATAATAAATGTAATTCATTTGTCTTATCATCTTTTTTTTTGTCACCTAAAGCTATCAGAAGACATATATATATTCCTTATTTCCAACCTATTCTGGGTTCATTTTAAGGAAGAAATATAGTAATACTGAGCAATCGTTGAGGTAAATAAAACTACCCAGAAGGCTGGGTTAAACATTTAACCCAACTACTGGGTCAAACATCCCAATAGCTGGGTTTGTCCATATTTCACCCAGCATTTTTAAAGTGCATTTTATGTTGTTTCAACTTTATTTCAATGAACAAAACATTTTTGAATCAAACTTATTACATTTTTAAATGTTTTTTTCTTAATGAAACACTAAATCAAAAAATGTAAAAAAAAAAAATTCCCTGCTACGTCATTAATCCGGATGCATTTAAAAACGGTGTTTTTGTTTCAAAACGCTCTCCATTCACGCTAATGTTTCCAAAGCAGTTTTTCATCTGCTGAAACGTTGTAAAACGTTGAATTTGCCTAACTGCACATGTTCAAAACCTCATAAAAGCTCGCTGAGATGATACAGACGGAACAGACATATGTTTTCACTAGGGTTGTCAAACGATTAACCGCGATTAATCGCATACAAAATAAAAGTTTGAGTGTGCCTAATAAACGTGTGTGTACTGTGTGCAATTATTATGTATATATAAATACAAACACATTCAGGTACATATATAAGAAATATTTACAAGTATATGTATTTATTATAATTTTTATATAGTTTATATTATATATAAATAAAAATATTTTTTACATAGATAACATATTTCTCTTAAATATATATATTAATTTGTGTTTTCATACGGGTAAAAACAGATGCAGTTGAGGTCTAAAATGTACATACACCTTGATGAATCTGCAAAATGTTAATTATTTTACCAAAATAAGAGGGATCATACAAAATGCATGTTATTTTTTATTTAGTACTGTCCTGTATAAGACATTTCACATAAAAGACGTTTACATATAGATGTTCACATATAAAAATAATAGTTGAATTTATTACCTTAATATATAGTAACCTGAATGATCCACAGCTGTTTTTTTGTTCAGTGATAGTCGTTCATGAGTCCCTTGTTTGTCCTGAACAGTTAAACTGCCTGCTGTTCTTCAGAAAAATCCTTCAGGTCCCACAAATTCTTTGGTTTTTCAGCATTTTTGTGTATTTGAACCCTTTCCAACAATGACTGTATGATTTTGAGATCCATCTTTTCACACTGAGAACAACTGAGGGACTCATATGCAACTATTACAGAAGGTTCAAACACTCACTGATGCTTCAGAGGGAAACACAATGCATTAAGAGCCAGGGGTGAAAACTTTTGAACTAAATGAGAATGTTTCTTATTTTGCTTAAATATCATATTTTTTTCATTTTGTACTGCCCTTCAGAAGCTACAGAAGATACTTGCATGTTCCCCAGAAGACAAAACAAGTTAAATTTACCTTGATCTTCAAATTCAAAAAGTTTTAAACAGAAAAACAAAGCTGTGGATTATTCAGGTAACAACACAGTATTAAGAATCAAGTGTATGTAAACTTTTGAACGGCGTCATTTTTATAAATTCAACTATTATTTTCTCTTGTGGACTATATGTAAATGTCTTTTATGTGAAATATCTTACTCAGGTCAGTACTAAATAAAAAATAACATGCATTTTGTATGAGCCCTCTTATTTTGGTAAAATAATTAACATTTTGCAGATTCTGCAAGGTGTATGTAAACTTTTGACTTCAACTGTATCAATTGGTACAATATGCGTCACATAACTATGTGTTCAGAATAAAGATAATACATTAAAATAACATTGCAATATCAAGCAGCAAAACAAGCTGTTTTGTACAGCTAAAACTATGCAGATGAGATGATTACAAATGACTCTGCCCGCTCTTATGGGAAAAACAATGAGGATATGTTTTGTTTAAGGTGCTATTTCTTTAACACACGTACCCGTGGTGGCATCTGAAGCACTTTGTTTGCGTGAAGCCATTTCCTCTCCTCCTTGGATGGACTTCCTCTCTGTATTGTTCCCAGTTGTTGGTCCAGCCTGTCCTCCATCATTACTAACTCTAGATACTCTTCGATTGTCTCTGTTTCGGACGCGGCTGCGGCTGGCTTTGGAGATCTGCCAGTATAGTACGCTCATAATGATGACCGGCAGGTAGAAGGCAGCGATGGCTGTGCCGAAGGTGACCACGGCGTTGGAGAAAAACTGGATGTAGCACTCGCCCTCGGGAACCGTCCGGCTCCCCGTGATGAACTGCCAGAACAGGATGGCCGGAGCCCAGAGGATGAACGACAGGATCCAAGCGGCGGCGATCATCATGCCTGCCATCTTGTGGGTCCTTTTGACCGGGTAGCTGAGTGGTTTAGTGACACAGAAATATCGGTCAAAGCTGATGATGAGGAGGTTCATGACGGAGGCGTTACTCACCACGTAGTCCAGAGCCAACCACAGGTCACACAACAAAGCTCCTAAAGGCCAGTGGCCTGTCACAATGTACACAGTGTACAGGTTCATGGAGAAAACACCAATGAACAAGTCCGCACATGCTAGACTAAACAGGAAGTAGTTGTTGACTGTCTGGAGGTTCCTGTTGACCTTGATGGAGAGCATGACCAGCACGTTACCGATAATGGTGATCAGGCTTAAAGTGCTTAGGCCGAGAATGATGAGAACGAACTCGACGAGTGTGAATGGACTGTCTGGGGAAAAGTTGGTCTTTTTAACGTGGCTGGAGTTTGGAGGAAGAGAGAAGTTTGAGGTCTCCATCTTTCCTCATCACAGGAGATGCACATCAGAGCCTAAGGGATGAAAAGGAATATCATTACTTAAATTTACAGATGTTTTTACTAGGGTCAATATCAACCACCTAAAAATGGCCCAGAGCACCCTAGGAACTGCACAGTAATTGGATAAAAGCCATTTAGAGCATCTTAGCAAAAGATTATCAAACCAAGTTGCATCTGAAAACAAATTTTTTTTTTTCATCTAATGTTTATATTTTATTTTAGCTGTATTTCAATGACTTAGAAGTTTTTAAATTAAATCCATTCCATTTTAAAATTAATTTAGTTAACAATAACAATACTAAATAAAAAGTTTTATATATATATATAAAACTAAAACTAAAAATACATTTTTTAAGACATAAAAATCATTTTATTTTGGTTCCAGTTTTTCCAATTATATTATTTTTTATATTTACTTTTGTCTTTTTTTTTTTCAAAATATTTCTGATTAGCTTTAATATAATTTTATTTGGCAAGTAAACATTTCTAGTTTTTAAGTTTTTACATTTTTCATTTAATATTTATATTTTATTTCAGCTTTATTACAAATAATTAAAAGTTTTTAAATTAATTACATTTTTAAAATTAATTTTAGTTAACAATAACAACAATAAATCAAAAATTGATTAGTTTGTCTTTTCAATTTTCAATAGATTTTGTATCAAAAAGTAAAACTAAAAATTTATTCTGAACTCATGAAATGCATTTAATTTTGGTTCCAGTTTTTCCAATTATATTATAATTATTTATTTATGTATTTATTTATTTTGTCTTTTTTCCCCTAAAATATTTCTGTTTAGTTTTTATATGATTTCATTTCATTTGGCAAGGCAACATTTCTAGTTTTTAAGTTTTTACATTTTTCATTAATATTTATGTTTTATTTCAGCTTAATTTCAATTAATGAAAAGTTTTTAAATAAAATTAATTACATTTTTAAATTAACTTTAGTTAGTTAACTATTACAACACTAAATCAAAAAGTTTTCATTTTGTCTTTTCAATTTTCAATATGTTTTGTATCAAAAACTAAAACTAACAATTTATTGGATTTTATTTTGGTTCCAGTTTTTCCAATTACATTTATTTTTATTTTGGTAAATTATAATTTTTTTAATTTAATTTTTAAATGATCTAGTTTTGGTAACAATAGTTTTTGGGGCCACTGTACATTTCTTTTACCACATTAAAAATATAATTAATTGTTCAGTGAACATCAAAGCTTTCTTTAAAGTGCACAAAAACACTGTGCAAAAGGCCACTCCTGTTTTTATTATTGAGAATATTACAGCTCATGCGGTGTGGAGAGTGAACTAGCGTGCATGTGTGCGGATGGAGTCTGTTTGCCAAACATCATTCTCAGACAGAAAGTACATCTGTATTGTTTTGTTGGGCTCTGTGCTGCCAGATTTCCATTAAGGCACAGGAGAAGAGGCTCACATTGATGGGAGTGATAATGCTGCAGGGAAAACATGACTAGCTGTGATATTATCACACTGGGTTTAATGTAGCTGGATGGCGGAAAGGACTCTGATAGCATATGTCTTATTTACTGTAGACGGCCTCTGAGGAGCAATAAGCGCATTAGCTTTAGCAGGACAGCATGTACTCTAATTTACGCTTCAGCTTGGATCACCACCAAAAACTGCATTTTCAACAAGATTTCACAGGTTTTAAAGAAAATGGTGCTAGTGTGTGTAAAAAAAACACCTAAAACCAGACTAAGATGGTTGACTGGTTTAACCTGGAAATAGCTGGTTTTAGCTGGTCTCCCAGTCTGACCAGCCAAAAAAGTGGTCAAAACCCCTCTAAAACCAGTATGCAAACCAGCCATGACTAGCTATGACCAGATCAGCTAAAACCAGCCAACCCAAGTGTTTTAGAGGGCTGCTAGGGTGTTCTGGGTGTTTTTTTTTAAATCATGCTGCTATGTGGTTGCTGAGGTATATTTGGTGATTTTAGCATGTTACTGTGTTGCTAGGTGGATTTGCTTGGCGTTACTATGTGGTTGCTGGGGTGTTGCTATGTAACCACATATATGGTTAATAGGATGTTCTGGGTGGTTTTTGGCATGTTACTGCATGGTTGCTGGGGTGTTGCTAAGTGTTTTAGAGGGTTGTTAGGGTGCTCTCTTGCTAGGGTGTTGCTATATGGTTACTAGGATGTTCTGGGTGTTTTTTAGCGTTTTGCTAAGATCTTTGCTAAGACTATACGACTGATGGTGTGTTGGTATGTGGTTGCTTAAGTGTTTTAGAGGGTTGCTAGGGTGTTGCTAGGGCATTTTTTAGTCTGTTACTATATAGTTTCTGGGGTGTTCAGAATGGTTGCTAGGGCGTTGCTATGGTGTATTGGGTGGTTAGTCTGTTATTGTACAGTCACTGGAGTGTTTAGGATGGTTGCTAGGGTGTTGCTAGGGTGTTTTAGGTGGGTAGTCTGTTACTATATAGTTTCTGGGGTGTTCAGGATGGTTGCTAGGGTGTTTTGGGTGTTTTAGGTGGACAGTCTGTTACTGTATAGTTTCTGGGGTGTTCAGGATGGTTGCTAGGGCATTGCTAGGGTGTTTTGGGTGGGTAGTCTGTTACTATATAGTTTCTGGGGTGTTCAGAATGGTTGCTAGGGCGTTGCTAGGGTGTTTAGTCTGTTACTATACAGTTGCTGGGGTGTTCAGGAAGGTTGCTAGGGTGTTGCTTGGGTGTTTTAGGTGGACAGTCTGTTACTATATAGTTTCTGGGGTGTTCAGGATGGTTGCTAGGGCGTTGCAAGGGTGTTTTGGGTGGGTAGTCTGTTACTATAAAGTTGCTAAAGTGTTCAGGGTGGTTATTAGTGTGTTTTGGACGATTAGTTTGTCACTATACAGTTTCTTGGGTTTTCAGGATGGTTTCTAGGGTGTATTGGGTGGTTAGTCTGTGACTATACAGTTTCTGGGATGTTTAGAATGGTTGCTAGGGCATTGTTAGGGCATTTTGGGTGGTTAGTCGGTTACTATATAGTCACTGGGGTGTTCAGGATGGTTTCTAGGGTGTTGCTAGGGTGTTTTGGTGGGTAGTCTGTTACTATAAAGTTGCTAAAAATGTTCAGGGTGGTTATTAGTGTGTTTTGGGTGGTTAGTTTGTTACTATAGTTTCTTGGGTTTTCAGGATGGTTTCTAGGTTGTATTGGGTGGTTAGTCTGTTGCTATATAGTTTCTGGGGTGTTCAGGATGGTTGCTAGGTTGTTGCTATGGTGTATTGGGTGGTTAGTCTGTTATTGTACAGTCACTGGAGTGTTTAGGATGGTTGCTAGGGTGTTGCTAGGGTGTTTTAGGTGGGTAGTCTGTTACTATATAGTTTCTGGGGTGTTCAGGATGGTTGCTAGGGCATTGTTAGGGTGTTTTGGGTGGGTAGTCTGTTACTATATAGTTTCTGGGGTGTTCGGAATGGTTGCTAGGGCGTTGCTAGGGTGTTTAGTCTGTTACTGTACAGTTTCTGGGGTTGCTAGGGCGTTGCAAGGGTGTTTTGGTGGGTAGTCTGTTACTATAAAGTTACTAAAGTGTTCAGGGTGGTTATTAGCGTGTTTTAGGTAGGTAGTCTGTTACTATACAAATTCTGGGGTGTTCAGGATGGTTTCTGGGGTGTTGCTTGGATGTTTTAGGTGGATAGTCTGTTACTATATAGTTTCTGGGGTGTTCAGGATGGTTGCTAGGGCATTGCTAGGGTGTTTTGGGTGTTTAGTCTGTTACTATACAGCTGTTGGGGTGTTCAGGATGGTTGCTAGGGTGTGGCTAGGCTGTTTTGGGTGGTTAGTCTGTTACTAAACAGTTGCTAGGGTGTTGCTAAGGTGTTCTTACAGGTTGCTATTGTGTTTCTATATGGTTGCTAAGGCCAGCATGCCTTGTCTATTACTGGTAATTAAGCACGTCTTTGTAAAGTCATATTTGGGGGGGGGCTGTATGTGATTGAATATAATGCAAACAGATGGTATATGTTGTTCATATAGATGAGCTCCTGAGCAAATATGTACTCTGTTAATGAGAGTTTGAGGTTTTGTTTTTACTACTGTGCTCAAAAGTAAATGGCCTTTGAATGGTTATCCTGTTTGCTAAGTACAGATATAGTGGGGTCTGGTCATCATCACTCAGGATAAAGAATAAAGCTGAGGATGTTTCTGGTGTGTGTTTTATATTCTCTTTGAAGTATAAATGACATTATGAGCTAATCTTATATGAATAATGTGAATATGGTACAACATTACCGAAGCTCTTGGTATTTGCCTGCTGTTGTAAGTGAGACTAATAATAGCACTACTGTGCTGTCACATTCGCTAACTTTTTCGAGACCAGTTTCATGATGTTGTTAAGAAAAACAATGAGAACAGAGCAAAATATCAAGATGGAAGGTATTAAATTGTGAAAACATAAATATTCTTTATCTTGAGATTGTACTGCCTTCAGTCACCCGTCTTCATCTTTTCAGCTTGTGCCACAAGTTCTTGTTAGAAAGCTAGAGGCAATACAGCACAGCCATGTGGGAAATATCTCAGCGCTGTGACAAAGAACAGCAATCTTAGCACCGGTGATAAAATTTGTACCTTGGATTAGTTTGTGCATGTATGTTTATGTGTGGTTCTGAGATTCTTTACATATTTGTTTTATAGTGTAGGGCAGCACAGGGCTTAGGTGTCACACTTGTTACTAGTGAATAAATCACATGGTAGGTTAGTTATGAAAAACAGCTTCTGCATAGGCACATGCACCATTATTGCACAGGCAAAAAAAAAAGATAAAATATAAATATTAAAAATTTTGTGACAACATGCCCCAATAGAGAATATATATATAAAGGGGCAAGTTGTCACAATGGAACCTGTTATAAACTTTTTCAGCTAAATTTAACTAGTAACACAATTTTAAAATGCAAAACAAATGATAAAACATCAACATTTTCACCATTATTGTCTAGAAAAAAAGCAGTTAAACACTATAATAGACTTTTACTTAATTTTAAACAGAAAAAAGTAAAAGGTAACAGAAAAATATTACTTAAGCATACATTGTGATTCATAAATTGTGTAAATAATATAACATTTAAAACACATGACAGCATGTGACCTCATGTTGCACTCCTTCAGCACAGCTCAACTTATATAAATCATAAAAAAAGAACCCAACAACAACAAAAACTAATGTTAAATACCTCATTTCTGCAGTCAGATGTCCGTCATCATCCAATCATACTCCTATGGGTGCAGATGATTGTCAGTAGCATCCGTCTTGTGTGAGGATCAGGGTGAGCTGTCTGTCTGTCTGTCTGTCTATGTGTGTGTTGTTCTCTGTGCCAGTGACTGTAAATGAGCTCTGTGAGTGTGTAAACGTGAGGGCCCAGAGGGTGGGCTCTAAACACACCTACATGAGAGGCCAGTGAACCATATACAATGTGGTAGAGCTTAAACAAGAATGTTAGATATTGTTAGTCTTCAGGATCAGGGACAGCGTGTCACAAATGCAGGTATTCTGGCAAATATTGTTTCCACACTGTTTTTGTAATGATTTTGAGCCATATGAGAGTTTTAAAGGGACAGTTCACCCAAAAAGGAAAATTCTGTCATTAATTACTCACCTTCATGTCATTTCAAACCTGTAAAACCTTTGTTCATCTTCTGAACACAAATTAAGATATTTTTGATGAAATCCAAGCACTTTCTGACCCTGCATAGACAGAAATGCACACTGAAGACCCAGAAAGGTAGGAAGGACATTGTTAAAATAATCCAAATAGTCCTCTTTCATGTCAGTCTTCAATGCACATTCATAAGAGTATCATGACACTAGGGCTGCATTATTAATTGAAATCGGGCTGAAATCGATATGAAATCATCTGGTTTAGCATGATTATGAAATCGATGAACTCAGTCTGTGATTATGAAAGCAGTTATGCGCAGCTTGTCAGTGAAGTACGGCTCTGGAAATGCTGCTCCATCAAAAAAAAAAAAAAAAAAAAGTATGAATCACTTACAACATTAATTTGAAAAAGCAGCATAGGTCAAACATCTTTCTAAACATGCGAAGCATTTATGAACCTCTCGGCCAACAAAATATCACATTTAATAACATGTTTTTACTCCAGAATCACTTCATAACATCAGTCGTGTTTGAAAAAAATCTTTCTGTGAGATGATGCAGCTTCTTACACAGAGTAAGGTATGCAACATATTATTTCATAATATTCTAAGCAGTGATAAAGGCTATGTCAGTGAGCACTGCATTATAAATATACTTTATTATAATGAAAATTATAATAAGAAGAACTCAGATAAATCATATTTTGTTTATTAGTCACGTTGAAGCAGTGAAGGCAGTTCAATCTTCTGTTTATTCAGTTACCACTATCCACATTTTTCTTCAACGTGGAAGGAAGTCTATGACTTATAAGACTTCCAGTTCATTATCCGTAGGGAAATAACGAGACGAATAACAACAGTAAAACTGTTTGCATTACAAACCAGTGTGTACACAATAAATGTAATACATTAAAACAATATGGTAAGACACTCCAATTTGTGATATCAGTCAGCAAAACAAGCTGCTTTGTACAGATAAAAATAGCTGGACGCGATGAGACTGGAAGCAGACCCATAAAATTTACAAATGGCCACGCCCGTTCTTACAAAAAAAGATGGATAGGGATTTTCTTGAAAGACGTACTCCTACAGGGCATATTCGGAGTTTTAGTGGTAGAGCGCCCTCTGGCCTCCGGATAGAGCAATATTTACTACTGATCACAGACGTGACAAGCTGCGCATGAAAATCGCAGCTTTTGCCTAATCGCCAATGCGTTTTAATTTTGATTGATTAAGCAGCCCTACATGACGCATATGTGTGAAGAAGATAAGAAATTGTTGAATAAAGTCATTATTCTTGTTTTCTTTGCACACAAAATGTATTCTTGTAGCTTCTTAAAATTTAGATTAAACCACTGATGTCACATGGACTATTTTAACAATGTCCTTACCACCTTTCTTGCACATGTCTATGCTGTCTATGCAAGGTCAGAAAGCTCTTAGGTTTCATCCAAAATGTCTTAATTTGTATTCTGAAGATGAATGAAGGTCTTATGAGTTTGGAACGACATGAGGGTGAGTAATTCATGACAGAATTTTCATTTTTGGGTGAACTATCCATTTGGGTTAACTAAATCCTCCGTAGATTTACAGATAATGTGCTCACCCCTTTGTCATGCAAGTTGTTCATGTCTTTCTTTCTTCAGTTTTTGAGGAAAACATTTCAGGATTTTCTCCATATAATGGACTGCTATGGGGCCATGAGTTTGAACTTCCAAAATGCAGTTTAAATGCGGCTTCAAACGATCCCAAATGCGGTTGTAAATGATCCCAGCCGAGAAAGAAGGGTCTTATCTAGCGAAACGATCAGTTATTTTCATAAAAATAACACAATTTATATACTTTTTAATGTCAAACGCTCATCTTGTCTTGCTCTCCCTGAATTCTGTGTATTCTGCCTCAAGACAGTTAGGGTATGTCGAAAAACTCCCATCTCATGTTCTCCCTCAACTTCAAAATCGTCCTACACTCTTAAAAATAAAGGTGCTTCATCATGCCATAGAAGAACCTTTTTTGTCTAAATGGTTCCATAAAGAACCATAAACATCTGAAGAACCTTTCTGTTTCACAAAAGGTTCTTTGTGGCGAAAGAAGGTTCTTCAGATTATAAAAAAGTAAGAAAGAGATGGTTCTTTAAAGAACGTTTGAGTGAATGGTTCTTTGTGGAACCAAAAATGGTTCTTCTATGGCATCACTGTGAAAAAACCTTTTAAGCACCTTTATTTTTAAGAGTGTATATCGCTGTTTTACCTTTTTGTTAAGGGTGTTTGTTCTTTGCATGTTCACTTTGCATAGACTGGGTCGGTACTTTTGCAGCTATGTAGGATGATTTTGAAATGACTCTTGAAGTTGAGGGAGAAAATACGATTGGAGTTTTTCAACATACCCTAACTGTCTTGAGCCAGAATACACAGAGTTCAGGCAGAGTAAGACAAGATTAGCGTTTCAGGTTAAAAAAGTATTTAAATGGTAATTTTTTTAATGAAAATAACCAGTCGTTTCGCTAGATAAGACCCTTCTTCCTCGGCTGGGATCATTTACAACTGCATTTGGGATCGTTTGAAACTTAGCAGACATATCAGTCCATTATATGGAGAAAAATCCTGAAATGTTTTCCTCAAAAAACAGAATTTCTTTATGACTGAAGAAAGAAAGACATGAACATGTTGGATGACAAGGGGATGAGCACATTATCTGTAAATTTTTGTTCTGGAAGTGAACTAATCCTTTAAGTTAAATCTGTTTAGAAAAGTTCATAAAAGTTATCAAAGTTTTAGTAACAATGAAATAAATTATAAACAAAGTATGAAAAATGTCCAGAGTTTTCATGTTATTAGATTTTTAACAAAAATTAAATTTGCACCAAGAAGAGGCGTTTTACCCCACCTATGGGGCAAATGCCCTCTTGGGTGGGGTAAAATGCCCCCTCAGTCTGACAAAGCTATTTGCTTTAAACATTTAGAGCAAAATTAAAAAATAACCTAATCAATAATTATGAATTACAAAATTATAATAGCATATTTGAAACATTTTGTTAGCTGATGCTAACTGGCTAGCTAATTAGCTACCTGATGATAGCTTAAAAATAATTTTAAATATGATATCCAAATATTTTTATTCAACCAGCTAGTTAGATATCATTCGATGGAAAAACAAAGAATTTGACGTTCAGATCAGAGCAACTGTAATTGCCCATTGCTCCATGGGAGCGGTTTACCCCACCTGACTAGGGGTATTTAGTTTGAGAAAAAAAACTATGTTATTCTGAAAATATAATTATATTTTATTTAATAACACATACTCCCTATCTACAGGCCCTGCTGTTCTCATATCATATATAACTGTGATGTTCTTGTCTGTGAGAATCTTGTCTGTCTGCCTATCCATCTGTGTATTTGTTTAACAACAGTAATAGGCTGGAGGGCAAAATAAATCCCTTCTTCCACAGAACTGCTCTTGCTCTTTTGATAGTTTTCTACATAATCATCTGGGTTCAGGCTGCTGTGAGCACTTACAGCTGCCCAGTGGAAACATTTGCTGTCAGAACGTGCTGTCAAACATCTCATCACAAGTACCAAGAGACAAATCCCAGTCTCAGGTCCTGTTAATACTGTAAATTCCCCAGTGCCACCAGACCATTGGAAGACATTGAGTTATTAAACTACTGTCCCACTGACACTGTTGCTGAAACACCGCTGTCTATCTATCTATCTATCTATCTATCTATCTATCTATCTATCTATCTGTCATTGCATCGTTCTATCATGCATAAAAATTAACTATAAAATACATTTTATTATTAAGCAAAGTGTCTTACTGCAAATTTAAAATATTTTATTTAAAAAATGATTAAAAACTACACTTAAACACTGAAAATATAGCATTTATGCATGTCCCCAGTGTCTAACGCTACATTTTAACATGAAATATAAAGTTTAAAATCCTTCAGAAATCATTTTTATTTTGCATTTTTGTGTACCTCCATATCCCATCTGTGATTTAAAAACATTTATTTCAAAATAAATTTATAATAGTTTAGATAAAATACACATTTTAGTTGTGTCCCCAGGTTTTCACTCCTGTTACCCTAACACATTCCCCCCTCTAAAAAACTGGGAAAATTCCACAAGGCACATTTTCTGAAGGCAATGAAATGACTGAAAGCATGTGGTCTTATTTTCTTTTCTGTATATTTGATGATATTGTAACTGTGGCAGGGAGCGTCATTATAAATATTCAGTCCTGTTACCCAAATTATTTCTTTAGATGTTACTTGTTTATTTAAAAAATACAAATCTTTGATGAATCGCTATAATTTGCTAAGTATCCTCATAATATTAGTTTGTACTCCATGTGGCTATATTTTATGTATTTGCTCATTTTATCCAAAAGTCTCAGTCCTGTTACTTTCAGTCCTGTTACTCATATACTCATATATTCTATACTCATCTATAGTAACTGGGTAATAGTAACAGGAATGAGTGTTTTATCAATGTAAATGTAAGGCTACATCCATATTAATCTAGATGCATTTAAAAATGCTACTTTTTCTCAATATTTTGGCGTCTTATCCACACTAAAACAATGTTTTTACCCAGAGAAAACTTATGGTAGTTCCTGCATTGTTGTTTTATAATTATGACACAAAATGCACTTGCAATTTCTGTCCTGTGGCAATTATGTATTAGACCCAAACATTTTACAAAAACTGAAAACCTGGCTGCCTTAAAATTTTAAGTTCAGTCAACTCAAAAAAAGTTTATTCAACTTGAAATGTTAAATTATAGTAAGTGAAGTAAAATTTTAAAGCAGCTGGGTTACTTACCCATCTGTTAAGTTTAATAAACACAAATATCTAAGTTGTTACTTAGTACAACTTAACATTTCAAGTTAACTAAACTTATTTGAGTTGACTGAACTTAAAATTTTAAGGCAGCAGGATAACAAATTATTTTAAGCTGACTCAACAAATTGTGTTTTTTGTGTTTTACAGTGTATGTTTAAATAATTTGGCCTTTTTTAGCATTGAGGTCAGCTCATTAGTCAGTGTTTAACACTCTTCACTATATCAGTGCAAGCATTAATACCTCGCATATGCAGTCAAACCTATATAGTAATATATTGGATATTCATTCCTGTTACCCAGTTTCATTCCTGTTGCTATTAATTTTTTCTTTAAAAAAAATTAAGTTGTCGGCGCCAATAGGCTTGTGGTTACTGCGCCGACACATAGCACAACTGTGCTTGCGGTGACCCGAGTTGGAATCCCGTCTTGAGGTCCTTTGCCAATCCCGCTCCCCTCTCTCCACCCAGTACTTTTCCTGTCATCTCTCTACTGTCCTGTCCATTAAAGACACAAAAAAACCAAAAATATTACTAACTTTTAATTAAGTTTGGTCCATCATTTGTCCCATTGTTTAATAAACTGCATCAAATTTTTCTTTGCTAAACTTAAGGTTTGAGTCACCTTTAAAATGAAACAAATGGATTTGTGTACTTTACAAAAATACACCTTGTGTAGATAAATAGTGATTTTTTTAATGATAAATATTATTTTTTTGACCATAAAACTAACAATTTCTTTCAAATAAACACCTGCCTGGGGGGAAAATAAAGGAATTTGTTTTATATTTTTAAACATGTTTTTTTAAAAAAAGACATAAGAGTGTTGGTAACAGGACTGAGAAAAATTTATCCATCTTCCACTATCTTTCTAGATAAAGTTGTAAACTTTATCAGAGCTTTCTCTGTTATTATCTCTGCACTGTTACACTACCTTGTCAACATGTTCACCGCAGAAGAGAAGTATTCAGGTCATTGTGTGTATGAATTAGTGGCTTGAATGATTATGAATTGTTTATTTGCTTGTGAGTTTTTTCTGTTTGTGAGTTTTTTCTGTTTGAACCGTTATCCATGCTGTTCCATTGATGAGCCGCGTGGTGGTACTGCTGAGCAGTGTAACACTGCATATTCACTGTCTCGTCTGCCGTTTAAAATAAATCTCAATTACTGTAAAATCTCTTTCCAAAGTTAGAGACACGAGATTAAAGATAATTCAGCTAAATGCCAACAAAACGACCATGAAGCTTGGAATTAGTGTATAAACGCGACATTCATTTAAATATAATAGACTGCAAAGATAAGCAAACCCTACCCCACCTTCAAAATAATAACAAACACTCACATACGCACGGTTATCCCCTCAGGTCCTGTTTCAGCAGTGTTTCTACATTCAAGCAGCACAGCAAGCAATCAGTACACAAGCTTAACAAGTCTCACCACGCTGGAGAAACAACAATTATCCCTATTGTCTCATCTCACCACTTTATCATCTGTCATTAAGACTAGTGCTTAGATTAGCCTACTGCACGCCGCCATTTCCAGTGAAAAATATGTCTCTTTATTAATACAAATATAACTGCTTTTTTATTTGTATTTCATTAAAATGCATAAAAATGCAAGCTTCTTTTGTTTTTAACAATAAAATATTGACCAAAAATATGATTTGAAGAAAATACGTTTAACTAGAATGCATACACAACATTTCTAGTACAAAATATGTGTATGATTATGTCACTTTATTCTTTCAAATTAAATTTAAACGGATTGTAGTAATAATACATTCATATACTTTGATTATATTATTAATACAGTCATATAAAAGTCACCTTTCCCATGTTAGACTGGATGAAGAACCCTATATGGTAAACAAAGACTTTTCCAGGGGTCATCTTACATTTTTTTTTAAAGAGTGAGTTTCAAGAGTGAGTTTTGCCTAAACCTAGTCTGTAATTCAATGTGTATTTTGAAGTCATAACAATGAATGATACTATAAATCAGTGTAATGAATGTTCAGTCGCCATGATTACCCTCTTTTTAAATGGGTTGAATGCTCCCTGCCTTCCACTGTGGTTCTTTAGGAAAATACACCAGTCATGGATATGTGGAGAGACTTTGCGCGATGGTTTGCATGCTCATGACATTTGAAATTTAAATAGTATGTAAAATAATAAGGCTGGCTATGATAATATTTCTAAAGCTTATGTATGAGCTCATCTTTTGATTTTTTGTATGGTTATGTGTCACCTATAAGAAAATCGCCTAAATCTGAATCTATTTGAATGTGGTTAGACCTGTGACCCGACCGACCAGATGTGGCCTCATTTATCTCACCAAATGGAGCCATTTCCTCCGTAAATTATTCATATTCACCAATCTATGCAGACACTAATGTAAAAAAAAAAAAAATATATATATATATATATATATATATACTGTGAAACAATATTGTACAATACAAAATAATGCACAGTTGAAACACTATTGTGATGATATTAATTGACATTATTTTTTACATTTATTTAGAGATTAAAATTAAGATTTAATTTTTGTTATTTTGGTTTATCGATTATGTTATTTTTTTGTTTGTTAAATTCCTCATTTGTTTGTCACCATTGACCACCACTACCATAATCTGATTTCATTAGTAATTATGATAGTCCAGCTGACGCAGTTTAATTGGGGGAAAATATAATAAACAATAATTAATATGTAAATAATGTACTTTAAATACATAAAAATAAAAATAAATAGTTAAAATTGTAGTAATATTAGGTATTTTAAAGTATTAAGCTTTTCAGAGATTTAATAAAAAAATATAATTACTTCTATATAAATAATGTAAATAACTTTCGAATAAATGAAAATCATTAAATTTGAAACAAATGAAATATTATGTATTTTATTAAGTACTTTATTAATATATATTATGAAATATTTTAAAACAATGACCTTTTCAGAAAGTTCATTAAATAATTTATAACTATCAATGTAAAAATTGTTAATAAAGTAAGAATATACAAATAAATTAAAAATAAAATTCATTAATAAGCCTTTTAAAGTGTTAAATTGTGGAAAGTTTTATTTTATGTAATAATATGTAAATATTTATATATATAAAAATGTAAATTAAAAATGACAAAAACAAAAATTATGAACTGGTATTTTAAAACATTGACATTTCCAGAAAGTTAATTAAATAATATATAACTATTTATATAAAAATAATGTTAATTAAGTAAGTTAAAAAAATAAAAAATAAAATTTAAATTCATAAGTCTTTTAAAGTGCTAAAGTGTAGGTTTTATTTTATTTACTAATATGTAAATATTAATATATAAAAATGTAAATTAAAAATGACAAATGAACAAAAATTATGAACTAGTATTTTAAGTAGTTTTTGTAGTTAAAAATATACAAGCAGTAATATACACAATGTAAATACAACACAAATAAAAAATAAAAATGACAAATAATTTATACAAGTATTAATACATTTAAAACTGAAAATAATTAGTATTTTAAAAGCATATTAAGCTTTTCAGAAATGTAATTAACACTTTTTTTTATTTTTCTCTGGATTGTTAGTCAACTCAACACTAAATAATAATACATAAATATTACAAGTAAAATACAATTAAAAAAAATATTTTTATAAAATATTTTGAAAACGTAAGTTTTTCTTTTCTACTCCGAATTTGTTAAACAGTCAACTCAACACTAAAAATCTGCCTTCAGAACGACTTGGGTTTAATATGCGCGCACCCACCCTTGCGTCACGGCTAAATGCGGGAGCGTGCATTCCAGGCGCGCAGGCGCGCGGGCACGTAGGGGGGGATTTATGTATGAAAAGAAACAGGAAACTCCACCGATCTGTTCGCCACTTCAACAGCAGTGGGAGAAGCGGAGCGTGAGACTAGGCGCTAATGATTCAATTTTCACGTTATTTTTAATCAACCATGGCCGTCAAGGCACTCGACTGATTATTGTGACTTTCCGTTTTTATTTTTTTTAAACTTTAGACACTCCGGCGCTTGGAAAACACAAGTTTGAAGAGCCCGTGTGCGTGTGTGAAAGAGTTGGGCGTGAGACGTAGGGGTGGCTCCTTTAAACAACTTGTGCATGATATATTTTTCTTGCTCGCATTTTTAGCTTCTTTTATCGTCTGAAAGCGTTTAAAACTCCAGGAAAATGGGGTGCACCCTGAGCTCGGACGACAAGAGCGCCCAGGAGAGGAGTAAAATGATTGACAAAAACCTGCGGGATGATGGAGAGAAAGCGTCGAGAGAGGTCAAGCTGCTGCTGCTGGGTAAGTTAGCCGCTCCGCTAGTCAATTAAAGATCGTTAAAGTTCACTTAACGGCAGATATACTACACTTCACCACTGGATTTAATATTTCAATAAGCTATAAGTGAGGAATAAAGAAGTTAATTACATTTTTATGGACGCTGAAAACTTTTCTGTCTAGAGTTATCGCGGTAGTGTCTCGGCTAGCATGCGAAGCTAATCCACTCATTATTAAGTTATATCACTCGAATCATTTAACGCTGCTTTTAATAGTTTAATTTACGTTTCTATAGAGCACAAACGAAATTATTAAGTAAGTGATTTTATTTGTCTGTTTTCAGTCTTTTATTTTGGCCTTGACCTCTTTAAAGTACCGGTTTGCATATTCGCCAAACGGCCAGTTAGACGCAAACGGCTCTCAGATAACGTTAATCCAGCCAACAAAAGACTAGTTTAATCTAATTTAATCCGAACCGCCTGATTTACTGAGATAGATCTGATGGATTACCCTAAAGCTCATCCAATTATGATAAATGAGCTTGTGCATATGGAGGGTCCTGCTGGGTGCTTGGAGTAAACTGGAGTGGATGATGCTAGATGGGCTTAAAAAGTGGTGCTGGTGGTTTTACAGATATCATGAGTCTGGAGAGTCTTAAACTTGAATGTATGATTCATTTGAATTATTACTTTACAACAACAGCTCTTAAATAACTTAGTAGAGGCATAAAAAGCCCCTTATAGTCTGGTTAAATATTCATATTCATACGACTTTGATTATAAATAATATGTGTAGGTAGTTCATAGTTTTTTTTGTTTGTTTGTTTTTTCTTTATTACCTTAAAGCAGTAAACTTGTAAATTCATTGTGATTTACATAGAGGCCACTTGTTTCTCAGTTTCCGATTCCTGTTTTGCATATGTTTCTTCTGTACTTTTCCAGCGTGTGTGAGCAAGCTTTTTTCGGGACATTGAGTAATGAACCTGAACAATTTATTGAAGCATTTGTGACCCTGGACCACAAAACCAGTCATAGGTTGCACTGGTATATTTGTAGCAATAGCCAGCAATACATTGTATGGGTCAAAATAATCAATATATATATATTTTTTTTTATGCTAAAAATAATTAGGATATGAAGTAAAGATCATGTTTTATGAAGATATTTTGCTAATTTCCTACTGTAAATATATCAAAACTTAATTTTTGATTAGTAATATGTATTGCTAAGAACTTCATTTGGACAACTTTAAAGGCGATTTTCTCTCTCTCAAATATATATATATATATTATACACATTATATGTATAGAGAGATAGAGATAGATATATATAAGAAAATCGCCTTTATCGACCTATGACTGGTATATATATATATTTTGCACCCCAGATTTTCAAATAGTTGTATCTCGACCAATTGTTGTCATATCCTAACAAACCATACAATGGAAAGCTTATTTATTCAGCTTTCTTTGTAAATCTCAATTTCAAAAAATTGACCCTTATGACTGGTTTTGTGGTTCAAGGTCACATTTGTTTGATTTCTTGATCATCAATGGTTTGTATAGCTTTATCATAATGTTTGTTTTACAGGAAATGTCACAAACTCCCTAAAGACAAGCACTTGGTGCTATTTACATGCAGTTTTATTCATTTTGAAGAGCTGCAGAGTTTTGTGTGTCAGTTTCCTTGCAAACGATCATGCATCTGGCAATTTAATTATCCACTTATTGTCCTTCTTCCAATCAGACCCTTCTTTAAATTATTAGAAGACATAAAACCTGCACTTACGCCATCAAACTTTAGGGAATTGACATCTAATTATCTAGTTAACTGGATTCCCCCTATGTGCTAATTCATACGCCTTCTGCGTGCCTCCTTCTTGGGTTTTGTTTGCTTTTTGGCATTGCGGATCAACAGCATATGTCCCTACGCCTGCTGTAAAACAGGCTGGAGTTCCTGTTTAGACTATAAAAGGGACAAATGGTGACCGCCAGGGTTGTTACTAAGAATAAATCCACTGCTGTGAAGAGAAACTACCTTCATGGGTGGTTATTCAAAGACTTTTGTGTCACAAAAGCCAATGAGTGTCAAAAATGCTTATCAAAATTTAATAATTCAGTGAAGATGAGCACGTCTTTACGGTTTACAGTGTGTTGATCGTGCGTTGCAGGCAGTTGTTGTTGGTTTCCCAGGAGCCAAGAGCCAGTTCAAATTACAGCATCATAAATGCAGCCACAGGAGACCAAACAAGAGGTGAAACCAGTGCTTTGGGAGTCAAGTTCAGTGTGTGGCATCAGAAATTTGGATTGATGCATTTTAGAATAAAGCAAGCATCCATATAATTGCGATCCTTATGCTTTGAGTTTCTTTAAGCAACTAAGAAGGGCTTTAAGAAACCACCCACAACACCCTATCAATCTCATAGCAACACCCTGGCGTTGTTGCAACTAGTTTGGCCTGCCTTCCAGTTTTCTAGCTTTAGTTTGAAAGGTTTCATCTCGAAAGGATAAAAGTGCAGTAACAATTACCATTGCTCTACGAAATTTTGTGGGCATTATTTTAAAATATAATCTGTACGATTTGGAATTTTGCATAAATGTAAAACATTTTGTGACGCAGAAGTATTTATTTATTATTTTTTTGCAAAATCATCGCAAACTGATGCATTTATCGCCACAATTTGGACAGTGAACATTATTTTTAAATAGTTCTTTTTGGCATTTTTGCTTTTATTATATGACAGTATAAAGATGACAGAAAGCAATGTGGGAGAGAGAGGGCGTGGGATCCTCAAATCGGGATTCGTACTTGGGACGCCTGTAACGCAGCAACGCTATATGTCAGTGCACTGCCTACAAGGCTATCAGAACAATGATTTTATGATGCAAAATTTTGCAGAAATGTCCTGTACTCCTGATGGTCATATGTGGTCACATTTGTGAAATTTAGTCAGCTAAAAGTCCATTCTTAACTGTCGAAAATGTAGTGATGTGTGAAGTACAGGGCACACAGTTGCTGCTCAGTGTCACACATTTGCACGAAAACTTAAGCCCAATGCGAAATCTGTGTGGAAATGTTTTGTCTTTGCACAAAATTCCCAAATTTTAAATTAATATGACTGGATTTTGCTTGCAAAGTTCTTTGACAACTGGAAATGTTGGTTATCTGTTATGAACACTGATGTTTGCTTCTCAGGAACCATTTTGTCCTTTGTTGTAAGATGATTATTAGTGTAGATGAACGTTAAGTACCATAAGACTTTCATCAACTCTTGTGGGAGGTTTGTAGGGGTCTCTGGGGTAAATGCAGCACGCTTGTGTTCAGTCTCCTCGCAGTAGTGTTTGAATCTGTGTGAGAGATGCTGATGTGGCCTAATTGCTGTGTTTGTGCTTTGGGACTGAGAGTAAGAGACGTCCTCCCTCAGGGACGTCCTCAACCACAACTGAGATGGTTAATTGAAACGTTTGCTCAGTGAACAGATGAACTCTAGTGTCACAGAAGATGGAGATTTGTATGGGAGTGTTGAGATTTTCCTAACTGTAAGTAAATTAAAGACCAGCTACTCTTATTCTGAAATTACTAAATTTTAATTATAAAAACACTTTTTTTTTTTTTTTTCTTAAAATAAAAATTATGGCCAAGTATTTTGAGATATAGAAATATAAAGAGACAATTTATGTATAATGTTAATAAAATTAAGCTAAAAAAAAAAAAAGAAACATGGTTTCCACAGGAACATTAACATTAAATGTTATTAATATCAAAATAAGGAATGTGTATTGCAAATCAGCATATTAGACTGATTTCTGAAGAATCATGTGACACTGAAGACTGGAGTAAACGATGCTGAAAACTCACACACTCAAATTATGCAAATTTTAATTATAATCAACATTTTAAAATGGATTAAAATAGAAAAAAAATATTTACAATTTTGATGACAATATTACGTTAAATTGTATTATTATTATTATTATTATTATTAATTTACGCAATATTCACAGTATTGTTTTTACTGCTATATATATATATATATATATATATATATATATATATATATATATATATATATATATATATGTATATATGTATATATATGCATATATACACACACACATATATATATATACATGCATGCAAACCTACATACATGCATACAACAGTATTTATTAGCAGATTTTTCAGCCTTATTAATATTATTATTATTATTATTATTATTGTTGGGATCCCTGGACCTCAGTTTGAAATCCCCTGCTTCAAGTAACTGTTATCTAGACGTATAGCTAATATATTTACAAAAGACTGTCTGTAATCTCATTACAGTGAGGTGATGTTTAATTAATCCATTAAGATTAACACCTACACACTTCCGCACATAACTACTGACTGTTAAAGCCGGTTGATTTTTATTCCCCTCTTTAACATACAGGGGAGGGAAATATACACTTAATGGGCCTCATTTATGAACACGAGCAGAAATTTTTTTGTGTAAATTGTTCATAAAACCATTTTGATGTAAACTTCATGAATTCATGATAATGTTCATATTTTCATTATGTTAGTTGGTGCGAAAGAAATGTACACCTGGTTCCTAACGTGTAAATGGAGCATAAAACGTTCAGTGTTATTTTTTTGCACACTGACACTGCATTTTAATGCACTGCTATAATAATATTTCACAAGTATTTTTTTTTATTTATTTTTTTTTTAAAGTAACAGTTCAAGTTTGGGTAAACACAGTGCTTATTACATGAGGTACTAGCCGTGGATCATAGTAGTCAAAGCGTCTCAGCTAGAAAAATGCTGCGCCACCAAAACATTCTCAAACGCCACCAGCTGGCTGTTTTCAGAAGAGCACCTGCCATTTTTTCAGTTGGCTAAAAACACTTTAGGCCTATATTAGGCAAGTGCTCTATTAGTCGTTGCATTTTTTTTTTTTTTTCTTCAATGTACTAGAGCCAAACCTGAGAACCTGTTTAAACTGCGTTTTAAAATCAAAACGTTTCAGAAACAATCTCCGTCTACACTACACAACACAACCAAAAATGCATGTCACATAACCATTCAGATGTGTCAAGGATGTCTTATTTACGAGAAATAATAAAATTGACTGTTATTCCTTGGGTTGAAAAAATACTGTAATTTCTATTTTTTACTTTGCAATTTAAAAGTTACTTTTCTTACATGAGCCTCCCAAATGAGATGCAACAAATGAGCATGGGGATATTGTTTACACAGTCGTCAGGGATATGGAGAGCAAATGTAGGTAGCCACACCATCGTTTTTAAAAGTCTCCGTTTTGGTCTGTTTACACTGAAACGCAACCCTGGAGTTTTCAAACTAAAACAGGGTCTGCAGCATTTTCGAAAGTCTCCGTTTTCGAGGGTTGGAAACGCTGGAGTAGTGTGTACACAACATATGTAACCATAGCAAAAGTTGTGTGTTTTACAACAAAAATGCACTAGTGTAAACGTAGCTTGAGAAGGGTGTCCAGAATATTCCATTGTGTTCCTGGATACGTAACTTGTGTAGTTGTAATTCGTATGCGGGTTATGCTTGTGCCCCATTTATAAATGATTGGAATTCATTAACACAACACTTTTAACTATCGAATCTGATGTTTGTGAAACGTTTGTGAATCTGGAGGAGAGTTTTCGTTAAAAAGTCATTAAAGAGTGCTCTTACTCCAAATTTATTTGTATATTTACGAAAGTTTCTTGAATGAGGTCCAGTGAGTCTTAGGCTACATTTACACTAGTGCGTTTTCGTTTTAAAGCACATAACTTTGCTACGGTTACGCCTGTCATTTACACTACTCCGCTGTTTTCGACTCTTGAAAACTGAGACTTCTGAAACTGTTGTACACCCCTTTTTTTAGTTTGAAAACTTTGCGGTTGCGTTTGTGTAAACTGACCAAAACAGAGACTTTGGAAAACGATGGTCTGGCTGCCAACATTCACTTTGCATGTTCTTGACAGCCATGTAAACAGCAACATCGTGCTCATTTGTTGTCTCATTTCGGAGGCTCATGTAAGAAAATGTTAAATTGCAAAGTAAAAAAAGAAATTACAGTTTTTTTTACACCCCAAGGAATAACAGTCAATTTTATTATGGTTATTTCTCATAAGACATCCTTGGTGACGTATGCATCTGAATAGTCATGTGACATGCATTTTTGCTTGTGTAGTTTAGACTGAGATTGTTTCTGAAATGAAGTGAAAATGCCAGTGTAGACAAGGATTCTCAGTTTTGTAGGTTGTTGGTTGGGGGCATTTCCCATGACATCACCTTTTCCCTCCACTTCTCTATTTTTAAGTCACTTGTTTGTCATGATATGAGTGGCGAGGATGCAACATGACAATATAATTTCAAGGTTTAGGTTGATAAGGCCTTCTCCCCACCCAGTTATTACTTGTGGTGAAATCAAAGCAAAGGAAATAAAATGAACCTCCCACTCAATCTGATACTAACAAATACTTTTGCTGAGCTGGCAGAAGCCACGAATGCTTGATCGTTCAGAGTCAGATCCTCGTACTCTTTTATGGAGCAGGGAAGGATCTGGAATGTTTGGGTGTGTGTCCATCTGGCTAACACACTCTTTCTTTCTTTCCCCTTTCTTTTTCTCTTGCAGGGGCTGGTGAATCTGGAAAGAGTACAATTGTCAAACAGATGAAGTAAGTTTCAACCCCCATTATGTCATTCTAATTTGTCATACTAGTTTCGCAATAGTTAGAAGTCATGCAGGATGTAAGCGATAGCAGTGTTTATTTAAATTACATGTGAATTGCATAATCGTTCCATTATGGAGATGACTTATTAAGGGACTTCCCTGCTTTTGTCAGGCTTTTATAACTTTTGAGCAATTTGAACAGCCTCAGTGGGATTAGAATTAAGCAGCAGGGCAAATATAGTGAGATATCGTCACATTTAACATTTTATATTAATGCTACGTTTTCTCCACAGAATCATCCATGAAGCAGGCTACTCAGAGGAAGAGTGCAAACAGTACAGAGCTGTGGTCTACAGCAACACTATCCAGTCCATCATCGCCATCATAAGGGCCATGGGCCGCCTGAAGATTGACTTTGCAGATCCTGGACGAGCTGTAAGTGCTGCCGTCACAATGTAAAGTGGAGTTAATGCAGGCTACTCATTTATGTAGTGCTAAAGTAACAAAAGGAACTTAAGATGCGTTCGATTGGCTGTGTTGCAGGATGACGCAAGGCAGCTGTTTGTGCTGGCCGGCTCTGCGGATGAGGGATACATGACGAGCGAGCTGTCAGGAATCATCCAGCGGCTGTGGAAGGATGGTGGCGTTCAGGCTTGTTTCAGTCGCTCCAGAGAGTACCAGCTCAATGACTCTGCCTCATAGTGAGTGTCTTTTAGCCTTTTGGCATTTATGTTCTCCGCTACGCAGCCCGTTTCCCACATAATGACTTTTGCGCTCCCCACATAATCCAGCCCCATTTCCATTGTGGCTGCTGATCACGTCAATGGTTCGTGTGCTCCGTGTGGACGTTTATTTTACATTGAGTTATTATTGACATTATTCCATCCATTATGGCCCATGATTCAAATATGCTTTATGCAAACTTTTCAAAAATGCAAATTTGTCCTGTCTTCTCCAAGCATGCTCTGAACCCTTACCTTTTGCATACAACCCAAATGAATAAGACGTATTCACAATAGACAATTCTATGGCACAATAAAAATGAGATGTCTAGGAAATCAAATTTGGAATGAATATATGCTATTATTCAAAAGTTCAGGGTCAGTAAGATTTTATTTATATTTATTTATTTTTTTTTTGTCCTGAGAAAATGTCATTATTCCTGTGATGGCAAAGCTGCATTTTCAGCATCATTACTCTAGTTTTCAGTGAGACGTGATCCTTCAGAAATCATTCACGTATGCTGATTTGCAGCTCAGGAAACATTTCTTATTATTAATTGTAATTAATCATTAATTATTATCAGTGTTGCTAACAGTTGTGCTGCTTAATTTGTGGAAACTGATACTTTTTTCAGGATTCTTTGATGAATAGAAAGTCCAAAAGAGCAGCATTTTAATTGAAATAGAATTCTAATCAATTTAATGCACCCATGACAAAAAAATGTGTAACTTTTTAATCTTTTAATCTGAAACACAAAAGTGGTTTTTGCACTGGGAGAACCTTTTTAAAGTTTCTGGAACTATTGGCCGAAGTACTCGCTTTTTGGCATGTTCGCACCGCAGGAACTAGGAACGTATTTAGTTCTAGGAACTCCATTTGGGGGAACTAAATTACCTCCTCCTTCAGAGTAGGGTCTAGAACGGTTCTATAGGAGCTACCAGTGACGCAAGTAAACGCTGATTGACCAAACGCACACGAAACACCGGCTACTCAATTTTTAAAAAGCCGTGTAAAAATATTTACTCCGCAAACACACCGACAATAAAAAAAAAAAAAAAAAAAAGGTCGACAAATATTCGTTTGATCTCATATGACCTGATTGAAGAGCCTGCAGTAATGCGGTTTGACCAGTGTGGCACTGTAGTGCAAGACTAATTCAGCCCTCCTGGATGCAGTTTAAGAGAAGACGCACACAGTGCTTCAGAGCAAACGCAGCCAAACCTGAGTGATGTTTGGGTGAATATGTAAATATGTTGCGTGCTTACCTCTCAACAAAATGAACACAACAAAAACTGTCAGGTGTAAATGCAGCATTTCAGAACGCGTCTGATTTCAGCATTGTGGACATTTGCACGAGCAGTTCGGTACTCCAGTAAAGCAGTCACGTCACGTTTATTGATGTAGTACTTTAGCATTAAATCGAGCAGTTTAACAGTATTAAACATGAAAAACCAGAGTCTGTGTTGCTTTCAGTTACAATTACAAGCTCTCCAGTGTGGAGCTAGCTTATAATAAAATCTTTTTATTAGTGGAAAAATTAATTTCATTAAAGTGATGTTTTATAGAGATCAAAGCTTGATGTAGCTCAGGGCTGTTGTGATTATCATAACCCTATAAGGTATTCTCTTTCCCCGCCAGTGTTTTTGAGAAAAGTTGCCAGCCACCATCAGCATTTTTGAGGATTTTCAATAAAATTTCATAGCCCCTAGAACAGACCCTCTGCTTTTAAACAACAAAAAAAACTTTTGTACTAGTTTCAAGCATTCTTTTTTTTTTTTTTTTTTTTTTTTTTTTTTTTTTTTTTTTTAAATACTTGAATGTAGGTAGGTTTCAGGAAAAACAATCAATATTTTGAGTAAAAAGCTGAGGAAATCGCATTTATCAAATACTACATCTGGATCATATTCAATACTATTATTAAAGCAGAGATGCAGTAGATTACTTCCATCAGCACTCCTACATCTTGCACAGTCCTTTACCACTTTCCTGGATCGCCTTTTCACTCTAACGTTATGCATTTTCATTTATATGCTGTTTATTGTTGATGATCACATTAGTTTTCATATGGATATGCTTACACATGAAATCGCTCGTGTCTGTCTTCCTCATTCGTGTTTTTGAATATGATTTTTAAAAGCTGAAGTGATTACCTTTATTTGTTAAAATATGTATAACTCAGTATTTTATCTAAAGGCAAAATCTGAACAATAGATCAAGTCTTTGAATTAATCAGTGAAATAATAGATTAGTCGATTAATCGTTTTAATAATCGTTAGATTAATTGATAATTAAAATAATCGTTTGTTGCAGCCCTACTCTGATTACAGCATCCGCCATTCATTGGTTGGTGACGTTGATGTGTAAATGCTGTGAATAAAGACATCGTTGTCAGCCGCTTTAGAGTTCCTGCTGCTGGTGCGAACGCAAACAGAAAAACAGCCTAAGGGGGCAATTGGTTCTCTAGGAACCACCAAGGAGAGCACACACAATGTTTTTATTTGACATCCCGCAAGTAATGTAGAGCAAGTAACGCAATGTGAATATTTGCTTAGTTTTTAGTGTGCACACACCATTAAGGTCATTAAATAGATTTTGAATAACCTTTTAATCAACTGAACTCTGTATTTTCCATCTCTAGCTACCTGAATGACCTAGACAGAATATCCAGTCCTTCCTATGTCCCAACTCAGCAAGATGTCCTGAGGACCAGAGTGAAGACCACTGGTATTGTGGAGACCCACTTCACTTTCAAGGACCTTCACTTCAAGTGAGTATTGCAATTGTAACTGCAAACACTGAAACTGATGGGGTGGGGAGTGATATTTGAGACCTGAGAGTGTGAACTGTTTCTCGACTCTGTGTTTGTGTGCATGATTCATGTGCCTGCTTTAAGTTGAGTCATCTGTTTATGCACTATTTTTATCATAGTCTTTGTTGGATAAGCTAATCACATATATTAAACCAGTATTTACCAAAATTCCTAGTAAATGTCATTGTGTTCAGCGAGAGTGCGTCTCACCACCCACATCTCCTGTACTTTCAGAATGTTTGATGTGGGCGGCCAGAGATCTGAGAGGAAGAAATGGATCCACTGTTTTGAGGGAGTGACCGCCATCATCTTCTGCGTGTCTCTCAGCGACTATGACCTCGTCCTGGCTGAAGATGAGGAAATGGTGAGCGCCCAAACAAGATCTCTTTTAGTCTTAGCATCACGTGTATAACGAAACAGAAACTTTGCCTTTTAAAGTTCCTCTTGAACAGTGCTTGATTTCTCCTCTTGTAGAACCGAATGCATGAAAGCATGAAGCTGTTCGACAGCATCTGCAACAACAAGTGGTTCACGGACACTTCCATCATCCTGTTTCTCAACAAGAAGGATCTGTTTGATGAGAAGATCAAAAGAAGCCCGCTTACTATTTGTTTCCCCGAGTATACTGGTATAAACAGTTTAAAATTTATACAATTAATATGGTTATATTTTATTTATTTTGTACTATAGATAAATAGGATTTAAAAAGCGTGCCGACATACAGTCATATTGCATGGCTACGAGTGTTGGGTATCCTGCACGACACTAACTGTGAGAAATACCACAAGCGGAGTGATACGAACAGTGAAATGTTTGAAGTGCCGATATCACTGGAATATTGCATTGCTCTCAGCCAATCAGTTTCGAAAACCAGAAAGAACTGTTGTATTAAAAAAAAAAAAAACCTGCAAAGATGATAAAACACAATTTTTTTTTTTTTTTTTAAACTTTAAAATTTAAATGGAAACAAAAAGAAAACATAAAAAAAAATAAAAATTAACAACTGATTCAAAATATTAATTAAAACCAATATCGCAATGATACTAAAATAACACGTGCCTAAAATGTTATATATTGTAGATGTGTATATACAGTGGCTTGCAAAAGTATTCGGCCCCCTTGAACTTTTCCACATTTTGTCACATTACAGCCACAAACATGAATCAATTTTATTGGAATTCCACGTGAAAGACCAATACAAAGTGGTGTACACGTGAGAAGTGGAACGAAAATCATACATGATTCCAAACATTTTTTACAAATAAAGAACTGAAAAGTGGGGTGTGCGTAATTATTCAGCCCCCTTTGGTCTGAGTGCAGTCAGTTGCCCATAGACATTGCCTGATGAGTGCTAATGACTAAATAGAGTGCACCTGTGTGTAATCTAATGTCAGTACAAATACAGCTGCCCTGTGACGGCCTCAGAGGTTGTCTAAGAGAATATTGGGAGCAACAACACCATGAAGTCCAAAGAACACACCAGACAGGTCAGGGAAAAAGTTATAGAGAAATTTAAAGCAGGCTTAGGCTACAAAAAGATTTCCCAAGCCTTGAACATCCCACGGAGCACTGTTCAAGCGATCATTCAGAAATGGAAGGAGTATGGCACAACTGTAAACCTACCAAGACAAGGCCGTCCACCTAAACTCACAGGCCGAACAAGGAGAGCGCTGATAAGAAATGCAGCCAAGAGGCCCATGGTGACTCTGGACGAGCTGCAGAGATCTACAGCTCAGGTGGGGGAATCTGTCCATAGGACAACTATTAGTCGTGCACTGCACAAAGTTGGCCTTTATGGAAGAGTGGCAAGAAGAAAGCCATTGTTAAAAGAAAACCATAAGAAGTCCCGTTTGCAGTTTGCCACAAGCCATGTGGGGGACACAGCAAACATGTGGAAGAAGGTGCTCTGGTCAGATGAGATCAAAATGGAACTTTTTGGCCAAAATGCAAAACGCCATGTGTGGCGGAAAACTAACACTGCACATCACTCTGAAGACACCATCCCCACTGTCAAATATGGTGGTGGCAGCGTCATGCTCTGGGGGTGCTTCTCTTCAGCAGGGACAGGGAAGCTGGTCAGAGTTGATGGGAAGAGCCAAATACAGGGCAATCTTGGAAGAAAACCTCTTGGAGTCTGCAAAAGACTTGAGACTGGGGCGGAGGTTCACCTTCCAGCAGGACAACAACCCCTAAACATAAAGCCAGGGCAACAATGGAATGGTTTAAAACAAAACATATCCATGTGTTAGAATGGCCCAGTCAAAGTCCAGATCTAAATCCAATCGAGAATCTGTGGCAAGATCTGAAAACTGCTGTTCACAAACGCTGTCCATCTAATGTGACTGAGCTGGAGCTGTTTTGCAAAGAAGAATGGGCAAGAATTTCAGTCTCTAGATGTGCAAAGCTGGTAGAGACATACCCTAAAAGACTGGCAGCTGTAATTGCAGCAAAAGGTGGTTCTACAAAGTATTGACTCAGGGGGCTGAATAATTACGCACACCCCACTTTTCAGTTCTTTATTTGCTAAAAATGTTTGGAATCATGTATGATTTTCATTCCACTTCTCACGTGTACACCACTTTGTATTGGTCTTTCACGTGGAATTCCAATAAAACTGATTCATGTTTGTGGCTGTAATGTGACAAAATGTGGAAAAGTTCAAGGGGGCCGAATACTTTTGCAAGCCACTGTATTAGTATTGTTTAATATCATTGAAATTAATATTTTGAATTGGTTTAATATAGAAATAGCATAAGGAAAACCATAGACTACCAGTCAAAAGTTTTTGAACAGTACGATTTTAAATTTATTTTATTTTTTTTTTTAAAAGAATTCTCTTCTGCTCAACAAGCCTGCATTTATTTGATGTAAAACACAGCAAAAGCAGTAATATTGTGAAAATATTTTACTATTTAAAATAACTGTTTTCTGTTTGAATATATTTTAAAATGTAACTTATTCCTGTGATCAAAACTAAATTTTCAGCGTCATTACTTCAGTCTTCAGTGTCGCATGATCCTTCAGAAATCATTCTAATATGCTGTTCAAGAAACGTTTGTTATTAATATTATCAATATTTAAAATGGTTAAACTTTTTTTTTTTTTTTTTTTTTTTTCTTTTTCTCAGGATTCTTCGATGAATAGAAAGATCCAACAATCAGCATTTATCTGAAATAAAAAGCGTTTGTAACATTTTATACACTATACATTCTAAAGCTTCAGTATGATGTTTTTTTGGGCGCGAAATTATAGAAATTAGTACTTTTATTTAGCAAGGATGCTTTAAATTGATCAAAAATAATGACATTTATAATGTTACAAAAGATTTCTATTTCAAATAAATGCTGTTCTTCTGAACTTTCTATTCATCAAAGAAACCTGAAAAAATTCTACTCGGCTGTTTTCAGCATCATAATGTTTTTTGAGCAGCAAATCAGAATATTAGAATGATTTCTGTAGGAGCATGTGATGAGTAATGAGCTAAAAATTCTGCATTAAAATCACAGGAATAAATAACATTTTACAATATATTCAAATAGAAAACAATTATTTTAAACAGTAAAAATATTTCAAAATTGGACTCTACTTTGGATCAAATAAATGCAGGCTTGGTGACCAGAAGAGACTTCTTTAAAAAACATTAAATCTTGCTGTTCAAAAACTTTTGACTGGTAGTGTATATTATAGAAAATGTAATACTTTTTTCCCTATAATATTATGAAATATTCTCCATATTAATTGTGAAACTCTCTACAAGGATCCAGCACGTATGAGGACGCGGCCGCTTACATTCAGTGTCAGTTTGAGGACCTGAATAAGAGGAAGGACACCAAGGAGATCTACTCCCACTTCACCTGCGCCACCGACACCAAGAACGTGCAGTTCGTCTTTGACGCCGTCACTGACGTCATCATCAAAAACAACCTTAAGGACTGTGGGCTCTTCTAAAACAAACCATCTGACTGGTGAGCGGAAGCATAACATCTTCATTTTTTAAATCATTTATTGGTATGATTTTCATGAATCTGTTCATTTGTTTTTAGTGTGACGGCGTGGCCTGATGTAAAATCTTTGGGAGAAGCGGAGTAGGAGGAAGGTCAACCATGAATCTGAATGTTAAATGCGTTACTTAACTTTATATTTATGTTCTCCAAACATTTTAGATTTTTTTTTTTTTAGTGCATTTTAGGGGAAAAAAAAAAGAGCATTTTGTGTAAAATATTTGTACAACTGTAATTGTTGCTGGAATTTTTCACCATTTTTAGACGTTGACTTTAAAGGTCCTTTTATAACGGGATTTTTCATTCAAAGGGATTTTGGGAACATTATTCTGTCTCTTTCTGTCTTTAAGGTCATGTGCCTTGCAGTTATTGTTGCAGTGCTTTTTTTCCCCACTTCAGCTAAGTTAAATAAGCGCCGGCTGATATTTATCCACACATCTTAGTAGTCTAGACTACGAAAGCAAGATATTTTGAGACCAAACACCTGCGGGTGATCTCAGAGCTGTGAATTCAATGGAGAAAAAAAAAATCCAAGGATGTCTGAAACTCCTCGCAGGGTCAGAATAGTTGAGAAAACCTTTGTGCCGATCCAAGCGCAGCCGTCGTTACGAGTTTGCGTGTTGTCAGATTTGCCTGTGATTTGGAATGATGGAAAAACTGTGGTGAGCCTGATGAAATGTTTCCTCTGCACCTGCAAATCATGAACTGTTTTAATGGAGAACTTGGCAAAAGGTGAACGTTTTACATTAATAGGCATTTTTTTATTATTGATCAAAGGGGGGAACCATTTTTGAATCCATTAAAAGGGACCAAAGAATTGCTCTTCTGAATTCCTATAACGCTTTTCTTTTTTGCACTCGGTCCACGTAGCCATGTTACATAACACATTTGATAACCTGTACAATGTAATGTCATATAGAAGCCCTCAGTAGGAATCTTTTCTGATAGTAACATGATCAATTAAAATGGTTTTCAGTTTCACATCCCTTAAATGTAGGTTCTCATTGGATGGGAACAAATGTTGACTAATATTCACTATTTTGCTAATAAAAATGCTGTTGAAATAACGGCATGCTGATATCAGAATAAGAGTTTTTCTTCTCACTTTTTAAGTGATTAATCCATTCCTTAAAGGAACAGTTCACCCAAAAATGAAAATTCTGTTATTAATTACTCTCCCTCATGTTGTTCCAAACTTGTAAGACCTTTGTTCATCTTCAGAATACAAATTAAGTTATTTTTAATGAAATCCGAGAGCTTTCTGACCTTGCATAGATGGCAAGTTCAAGACCCAGAAAGGTAGTAAGGGCATTGTTAAAATAGTTCATTTGACTTCAGTGGTTGAACTAATTTTATGAAGCTATGAGTCCTGCAGGTTGGGAACGATATGAGGGTGAGTAATTAATGACAGAATTTTCTTTTTTGGGTGAACTATCCCTTTAAACGGCAACCTTCACCCTCATATGAACCCTGAAACCACATTTGAGCATTTTTGCTTTAAATAGAGGCTTTTGAAGTGTTTGAGATGTCTATAAATCAATATTTTCCCCCACAGGAATATTCTGTAAGAGCTCCTGCGTCACACAGCGCTGTTGAAAGCATGGAAGCACACTGCACTCTTGTGGCGATGACAGGACAAGGCAGAAATTTGTTTCCTATTGGCAGTTGAGTGTCATGGTTTAACAGGCAGGCAAATTATTTGAATGACTAAGTTACACTTTTGGACTGTTGGGGAAATTGGCTTAAAAAATTGGCTTATCCTCTGTCCCTCAAAGCTTTCTTTTTTTCAGTTGAAAATCTATATGCAGGAAAGTTATTTTTATTATCTAAAGCCATAATAAATAAAATAAATACTTTTTTCCTAATTACTTGATAAATAAATAAATAAAAATATAAATAATAACAATCACATATCTTATTTTATAATTTAGTTTAATTTGATGTACTAACGTAACTGGACCAGAAATAAAAAATAATTAAAACTATATGGCTATATATAAAAACAACTTATAAAAGTGATACAACGAAACTTATAACAGTAATAATTAGTGTGTAATATAAAAATATATAGATTATGTTCAATTGTATTAACATAACATTTTTAATTTTATGTAAAATTTAAATATATACACCATTTTAATATAAAGAAACTATTTTACTATAAAGAACCTTTATAACATTATATAGATTTAATATACTATAACAGAATTTCTGTGTAATATAAAAATATATAAGGTATATAGAATTGAATGTCATGTCATGTCATTAAAAAAATTAAAATATATAAACCATTTTTACTATGAAGAACCTTCAGAAGAAATATATAGATTGAATGTCATTATTTAATTTGTGTATAATATATATATATATATATATGTCTTATAACTAATAATTTGTGTGTAATATAAATTTTATAAAACTGGACATCATGTAATTAAAAACTAAAAATTAAAAAATAAACCATTTTAATATGAAGAATTTTTACTATAAAGAACCTTTATAATATTATATAGATTGAATGTCTGATAACAGTAATAATTTATAACAGTAATAAATTGTGTGGAATATATAGATTATTTAAAACTGGATGTCATGTAATTAAAAAATGATGATATATATTTTTTACTATACATAATGTCTAATTTACAAGAAGAATTATTTCTGTAATTAAAAAGTATATAGATTATATAAAATTGAATGTTATGTAATTAAAAAAGAATATATACAAGAAAAATGTATAAATAATATATGTATAAAATAATAAGATCTATCTATCTAAACCATTTCAATATGAAGAAAATTTTACAGTGAGGATCCTTGTTTCATGGATGTTAAAGGTTCTTCATAAACGCATAAAGAATGAAGTTTTAGTGGGGGGAAACTTGTTAGTTTATCTCTTGGATGACTTCCAGTTTGAAAAGTTGGCTTAAACTGTTTTAAATTAAATTCTGTGCACTAAATCTGGATTCACATTTTGTGACACACCCTCCAATAAAGTGTAAAACCACACAGTACCAATCTCCATCCTAAACCACAGCTGACTCACACCATTAGATCATCCACATGTCCATGTGGCCCGTGCAGGCTCTATTTTAGGCTCAGTTCGGGATTTAAATGTAAGTGATTTGACTAATCTCTCAGACTCCCAGGGAGATCAAACAGACGGCTAATAAAGTGGAAGGTAAGAGGAAAAAGATGGAGAACCTGATCAAAAAAATCCATACTTTACATCGGACCTCCAGTATCCTGATCAGACAGCATCAAGGCTTTGTAACAGCTCTGTCTGTCTGATCAACCACATAACAGATGATGTCTCTTCTCTTAACTGGAGTGCTGCAAATGACTGATTATTTAAAAAGTCCTGTGAGACATTACAGATGAGCCAGACTATTTTAGCAAGTTTAATCCACTCTGTGTACTTTGTAGATGGTGTAATTACTTTTGCATATTACATATGCCATGGCACAATAGCTTTTAGGATCGATTTATGGCCATTTATGTATTGTTGAATATCAAGTTGTCTAGTGCGTTTGTAATATTATTTAATGGATTTGAACTAATGATGTAAATTGAAAATGTACATTTTATTATAGCTCTTATATTCTAACTGTAAAATATGTACCCATAAAACAGCTATAAATAATAAAATAAAAGTAGCAATAAATATAGACCTTTTTATAGTTAGAAAAACTGTAATCCTAATCCAGACAATATTGAATGAACACATTATGCACTTTAATCTTCATATAATCTATAATCTGTCTAATTATGATAAATGGATCTACTATACTAATTTAAACTGTTGAATTAGGGAGCCGAATATATGGGATTCATGGATTCAATAGTGCGAAAGACATTTGGTTTTGGCGGATGTCTAGCGAGCTTGAAAGTATTTTTTCTGCCTAGGTAGAAAGTAGGTTCAGTAGGTTTTGATACTCTCTCATACGCTTTATGAGTTTAAACTTCACTAAAACTGTTCTAAATTAGCTTTAGCTAGTACTAGGATTAATGAGTCGATTCCTCAAAGAACCGATTCTTTCATTCCCAGTCGCTGAATCGAGAGCTGACTCCTCAAAGGTCTGACCGGGGGTGTTCACAGCTGATACTTTATTCATCCAAACAAGTCGAATTTTTTTAATCAGTTCACTTAAAAGATTCATTCACTGAATCATTCGATGACTCTTTCTGTCAGTACTATAGTTGGAGACCAGCGGGAGTCTTTGTTAATATTACATGCGAGTGAATCACTCGACAGATTTTGTTAAAAATACTTAATTTTAGAAAGCATTTTGGGCTAAAACTGCTGCCTAGTTAGAAATCTCACTAGGTCTTGAAACTCTCTCGTATGCTTTATGAGTTTAAAATGAGTTTAAACTTCACTAAAACTGTTCTAAACTAGCTTTAGCTAGTACTAGGGTTAATGAATCGATTCCTTAAAGAACCGATTCTTTCATTCCCAGTCGTTGAATGGAGAGCTGACTCCTCAAATGTCTGACCAGGGGTTACTGTGTTCATAATTAATACTTTATACATCCCAACAAGTCGAATCTTTTGAATCAGTTCACTTAAAAGATTCATTCACTGAATCATTCGGTGACTCTTTCTGTCAGTACAGCTGGAGACCAGCGGGAGTCTTTATTAATATTACATGCGAGTGAATCACTCGACAGATTTTGTTAAAAATACTTACTTTTAGAAAGCATTTTGGGCTAAAACTGCTGCCTAGATAGAAATCTCACTAGGTTTTGAGACTCTCTCGTATGCTTTATGAGTTTAAAATGAGTTTAAACTTCACTAAAACTGTTCTAAACTAGCTTTAGCTAGTACTAGGCTTAATGAATCCATTCCTCAAAGAACCGATTCTCAGTCGTTGAGTCGAGAGCTGACTCCTCAAATGTCTGGCCAGGGGTTACTGTGTTCATAATTGATACTTTATTCATCCAAACAACTCATATCTTTTGAATCAGTTCACTTAAAAGATTCATTCACTGAATCATTCGGTGACTCTTTCTGTCCGTACTACAGTTGGAGACCAGCGGGAGTCTTTATTAATATTACTTGCGAGTGAATCACTTGACAGATTTTGTTAAAAATACTTCCTTTTAGAAATCATTTTGGGCTAAAACTGCTGCCTAGTTAGAAATCTCACTAGGTTTTGAGACTCTCGTATTATCTATGAGTTTGAACGTCAGTAAAACTGTTCTAAATAAACTTTATATAGCACTAGGGTTAATGAGTCGATTGCTCAAAGAAACAATGCTTTCATTCCCAGTCGTTGAATTGAGAGTCGACTCCTCAAAGGTCTTACCGGGGGTTACATAACCTTTATTACACGTCATATAGGAGTAGTAGTCGATACTTTATTCATCCAAACAACTCGAATCTTTTGAATCAGTTCACTTAAAAGATTCATTCACTGAATCATTCGGTGACTCTTTCTGTCAGTACACCAGTAGTTGGAGACCAGCGGGAGTCTTTAGGAGTATTACGTGCGAGTGAATCATTTGATAGATTTTGTTAAAAATACTTAATTTTAGAAAGCATTTTGGCCAAAACTGCTGCCTAGTTAGCAATCTCACTAGGTTTTGAGACTCTCTCGTATGCTTTATGAGTTTAAATTTCATTAAAACTGTTCTAAATGAGTTTTAAATAGTAGGCTACTAGGGTTATGAGCGAATTTCTTTAATAACCGAGTCTTTAATAACCGAATCGTTGGGATGTGAATTGAGAGTCGACTTGAGAGTCGATTCTTCAAAAGTCTGACATATCCGGCCGTGACATGACTAGTACTGTGTTCGTTACCTTTATTACACACCATATAGGAGTGGTCGTCGATACTTTATTAATTTAAATAATTTGAATCTTTTGAATCATTCACTTAAAAGATTCATTCACTGATTCATTCCGTGACTCTTTCTGTCAGTACACAAGTAGGTGGAGAAGAAGTAGTCTATACTTAATTTATACAGATTTTGTTAAAATTGCAAATATAGAAAATGTTAAGATGTTGCCAATCATACTGTACTACCAAACATAATCATTTAATTTATACTCACATACATGTGAGTCAGTCAGTCAACACACTTAAAAAAAGAAGAAACTTAGATTTATGTTTTAAAACAAATGTGAGATTCTTGTCAGTCATACTACCAAATATAATTAATTTATAACTTACTAAAACACATAAAGGATCAATTATGCAATTTTTTCTTATGAATCAAGATATCTGTTTTAAATCAAATCTTGAAATCAACTCAACCGATTCTGTAATCTTGGAATTTAAAAATCATGCAATGAAACCACATCATAATTTACATTAAAAAAGTCACGCGTATAGGCTCAAATTATACTTTGCACGTTTTCCTTATGAATCAATATATCTGTCTTGATTCAAATCTTGGATTCGACTCGATCGATTCCATTAAAAAAAAAATCACACATACTGTAGGTTCAAATTATACTTTGCACATTTTTCTTATAAATCAATATATCTGTATTGATTCAAATCTTGGATTTGACTATTGATATCGATTCCATAAACTTGGGAATCAAAAATCCTGCAATCGAACAACATGATAGTTTATATATACATAAAAAAAAAGTCACATATATGATCAAATTATACTTTGCACGTTTTTCTTATAAATCAATATATCGGTCTTGATTCGTATCTTGGATTCGATCGATTCCATGAACTTGGGAATAAAAAATCCTGCAATAAAACAACATTTATTTGAGAAAAAAGTCACACATAGGATTAAATTATACTTTGCACATTTGTTTTATGAATCAATCTAACTTGATTCTTGATTCTTGATTCAGATCTTAGATTGGACTCGAACGATCCCATAAACTTGGGAATCGAAAACACCGTAAACATTCCGTTTGAGGCAGCTTTCGTCGCGCACCTTCCTTCCTTCCCTTTTCGTCCGAGGCTCACTTTTACGTGCAGCCCGTTTTGAGGAATGCACGCTCGTCTTGCACTAGCATTCCTGCCTCCTCCTAGACATCACATCCGGGTCACTCGGCAGTCAGCGTGTAAGCGAGCGTGCTCCTCCATACAGTTGCGTACTGCTGCTGCAGCTCTCAGCGCAACTCCACTGCATGCAACATGGACACTACGAGCAGCGGCCAGCCGCGGAGGATCTGAGCGCGCCTCGGGAGCGCTGCTGACACGCGATACGCCACACTGGGGCAGGGATGAGGTGCCATCCAGCAGCCGCACACTGGTAGGCGAGTCGTCAATTCTCAGCGATGTCAAAGAGTCTGAAGAAGAAGAACCACTGGACGAACAAAGTCCACGAAGCGGTGCTCACCAGGAATAAGGAGGGCGAGCTGGGGTTCGACTTGAAAGGGGGCGCCGAGAATGGCAATTTCCCTTATTTTGGGGAGGTGAAGCAGGGTAAGGTGGCCATCCAGAGCGGCAAGCTGTCCCAGGACGAGCTGCTCTTGGAGGTCAACGATACACCGGTGGCAGGGCTCACCATCAGGGATGTGCTGGCCGTGATCAAGCACTGCAAAGACCCGTTCCGGCTGAAGTGCGTGAAGCAAGGTGAGGATAAACATCAGCGCGCCGCCGCCGTCTCTACGTGTGAACGAGAGAGCGACCCCTCCGCTGTCTGGGGCTGCTGTCTGCCCATTATTCCCGCACAAATCCTGTTTACACACAAAGGTGCATTTCAGATCCCGCGCCCGATTGGTGTGGTTTATCGATTGAAGCCGCGAACGTTCCATCGTCGCTCGTGGCAACTGAAGTTATAATGTGGCGGATTGTCACATAAACATGTCAATGAAATTTGAGCTTTGTTTGGATTCTGAGGACCGTGGTATCATGCGCGAGGGGGCGGGGGGTGTTCCGCCCCGTGTCGGAGATATTTTGGCCCGCGGGTCCGCCATGGGCGAACTGGCCCGAATATTTGAAGGCAATTTCATTGATCTCGTAAATTGCACGGTGTCTGTGGCAAGCCGCGTTAACATTGATTCCTTAGCACTACTAACTAGTAGCTATTGTTACTAGTATTCATATTAATAGTATAACGTCACATTAGCAGTATTTTACTAGTACTTGCTCTAGTAAATGAGACTTAATTAAAAAAATTCAATAGTAACTATTCAGTAGATACTTATGGAAGAAAATTACCACCACTGAATTAAAAAAAAAAAGATAATTGAGACTTTTTATCTCACAGTTCTCACCTTTGTTCTAGCAATTGCCAGTAATTCTCAGAAATGCATGATATAAACCCATGGTTGCAAGTTTTAAATTCACTATTACATGATGTGAACTCGCAATTGTGAGAAATAAAATTGCAATCAGAACTGCAAGGTATAAACTCAGAATTCTGCTTTTTTTTCTCAGAATTCTGAGAACATATCAGTCTTTTTTTCCCCCTCAGATTTGGACTTTATAACTCACAACTGCGATATATAAACTCACATTTGCAAGAAAAACGTTAGAATTGAGAGATACAAACTTGCAAGTGTGAGAAAAAAATTGAAGTGTGAGATATTGTTTCTCACAGTTCTCACTATTTCTCGCAATTGCAAGTTTATATCCCACAATTTTGACTATATATCTCGCTATTCTGACTTTATAACTCATAATTGTGATTTTATATCTTGCAATTCTGCAAGTTTACTTCACCATATTACCAATAAATCCTAAACTAATCATGACAAACTATACGTTGTTGGAAAGGTCTAAGACTCCTAAATAGATATTTTAACGTATTTTTGTTACAAATTATGTAGGAAAAGTAATAGATTAATATATGTCAAGAGTGCAACCTAAAAAATCTACATAATAACATGAGTTCTGACCTTTGTCACAAAAGACTTTCTTCATTGCCTTTTTCCCTTTTACACTTTAGATATCATAAGAAATTATATATCAGTTCAAAACTCAAAATCTCAAAATTCATCCTTTGAAAGGCATTTTAAAATTAGACATTGCATTACCATGGAAAATGTACATCAAAATCATATTACAAAATGTTTTCATTCATGAATTATAAAAATTTAAGTCTGGATAGTGCATTTTTATGTCTGTGTTCAAAAACAGGAGTGGCAGTTAAAGGGTTAAAACTCACAATTGTGAGTTTATATCTCACAATTCTGAGAAAAAGTCAGAATTGTGAGAAGTAAACTCGCAATTGCAAGAAAAAAGTAATTACCTTTTCTTTTTTTCAGTGGCAGAAACAGGCTTCCATAGATACTGTTCTAGTAATGGCTCATATTTGTTCAGTCGTTAACAAATATGTGACCCTGGATCATAAAACCAGTCATAAGGGTACATTTTTCAAAATTTAGATTTATACATTATCTGAAAGCTGAATAAATAAGCTTTCCATTGATATATGGTTTGTTAGGATAAGACAATATTTGGTCGGAATACAACTATTTGAAAACATGGAATCTGAGGGTGCAAAAAAATCAAAATATTGATAAAATTGCTTTTAAAATTGTCCAAATAAAGTTCTTAACAATGTATATTACTAATCAAAAATTAAGTTTTCATATATTTACAGTAGGAATTTTACAAAATATCTCATGGAACATGAATTTATTTCCTGATGATTTTTGCCATAAAAGAAAAATCAATAATTTTGACCCATACAATGTCTTTTTGTCTATTGCTACCAATATACCCCAGTGACTTAAGACTACACATTCTAGTACTCTAGTACAGTCACTGTCACTATAATGACAATTAACTAGTCCACTGTCACATTGTCTCTAATCCTTAGCCCTAACTAGTAGACATTAAGTTACTAGTAGTAATATACAATAGCAGTATGTTACTAGTGCTGATCTTTTATATGACTAGGAAGTAATCCAGCGTTTACTAGTATCACTAGACATTAGTACTTTTGCTATAGTTACTATTACTGTAGTGACAATTAACTAATCCACTGTCACACTGTCTCTAATCCTTAGCACTAACTAGCAGACATTAAGTTACTAGTACTTACATTAGTAATACACATTATCAGTATTTTACTAGTGCTGATTTTTTTTTTTTAAATGACTAGTAAGCAATCCAGTGCTTACTAGTATCACAAGACATTCTAGTACTTATTCTTTTTCTACTAGTCATTATCACTGTAGTGACAGTTAACTAGTACTTGAATTCTTTGCAGATCTGTGGTTCAGATATTAAATATTCAGTTCTTACTAGTATGTAATCTGTTTGTTGCTGGAACTTGTGCTAGTTTTACTAGTAACTATTGATTTGGTACTACTACTTGTACTCGTGTAACTATATAAATAGCTACTGATGTATTCAAGTTTTCCTGGTAACATTCAGGGTTGTTATTGTTAATTAAAACATGTTTGTTAATTGAAATGTTAATGGAAAATTGAAATGTTGCCTTTGCAACTAACTGAAATAAGTTTTAAGTTTAATCAATAAAAGATTATTAACTGGAAATTGAAGTAAATTAAACCTTAATGGTAGTATTAAAAAAAGACAAAATTCATTAAAAATGACCTAAGCACTTAATAAAATTACAAAATGATTAAACTAAAATGAAAAAAATGAGAATATAAAAATAAAATCTAATTCAAAATATAAATGTAAAACATTTGGCAACTAAACATTTGGGTGTTTTTCAGTTGCTACTGGTAACATTTTACGAGCAGATTTTCATTAAAGTACCAAGTGGTCATTACATATGACAAAAAAAACAAAAAAACAACTGTAACTAGTAAGATTAGAAATATTGCTAATAACAGTCAAGATAAACAGCAGTGTCTCATATATATGTAGTAGTAAAGCTATATATACAATTTAATAACTCGAATATTGGAAAAGATCGTAGTGTCTATTGGAATGAATGTTAAAATGGCTTGCCATAAGGTGGCATCTCTTAAAAACAATGGATTTCAGTGGTGAGCAGGAGATGGGAAGTGCCCATCTGAAAATGGGAGGAGTGATGTTATCTCTCCTACAGATGTTGACTTGATGGGATTTGAGGACGTGCAGCTGTCTTCAGGTCTACAGTGCTGAGTTTTCAACAATGCTTATGGTACATTTGCTGTGTTTTCTGTTCTTGTTTAAAGCAAACTTCAGCCCCCAGGCCTGCGCTTTGGAAAACATCCCCAACTCCCAAGTGAAAGCAAAAAATATCTTGATGCAAGCAATAGTTGTGTCTAGGGAGATCCAGATCAGTGGACTGACTGAGTAAATATTGACTGGCTGCTGAAGATCAGGGTTTGGGGAACTTGTCCGACAGGCGTTTATAGTGTACTTATAGTGTAAAACGGTGTATAAAGTGTAATAAATTCATTTTAATGATTGAAATCTAATAGAGCAGGTCATTTGAATGCATGGATGGACTGCTGTTGGGTAGCACATAGATTTTTTTTCATGGTAAGCCCGTCGACTTGTGGGTCGGTTGTTGAATCCTAAGTAATATGCATTATAACTCTCCAAATTTGGGATTTAAACCGAACGTTTTGTGATTTCATTACAAAATTTCCTCATTTCCTACCTAAAACCTCATATTCCACTAATGTTTTTCTAACGGATGTTTAATTTGATTGTGCTACCAATGTAAAAACAGGTATTTAAAGAGATATTTGATCCAAAAATAAAAATTCTGTCATCATAGAGGTTATGGAACAGTGAATAAATGGTGTCGTTCCTAACCTGAAACACAAAAGAAGATATTTTGATTACATTTTTAACAGTTTTTGTCTATACAATGAAAGTCAGTGGGGTCTAAAACAACACTGAACCTCCTTGACTTTCATTATATAGACAAAAAAATGTATAGATTTTTTTTTTTTTAATATATTCTGTGTTCCAAAAAATATTATGGTTTATATGATTAAAATGGAACATTGAGTAAATTGTTGTTCCAAACCTGGAACATAAAGGAAATTTAACAGAAATTTTTAATAGTTTTTGCAAGGGGTCGATAGTTTTTGTTTTTTTTTTAATAGTTTTTCAGGGTCGATACTGATTATTAGAGATCAAGTAGATCAACAACCGGTATTTTGAACCGATATATATGTCTGGTGTAAAAATTAAATTAAATGTCAAAATTAAAAATAACAAGGGCTCTGAATAAAACTTTCTTTAAATGCTTTTAAATTATTTTAACCGCAAATCGGTTTTGAAAATGACCGATACGATAACCATTAAAATGCCTAATATTGGCGCTGATAATCGATTGACTCCTAGTTTTGCCTTAGAAAGAAACTTGTGATTCTTGTTGAATGTTGTTCCAAACTTGAAAAACAAAAGACATTTTAAATACATTTTTAATAGTTTTTGCTAGGGTTCAATCGATATGTTTTCAGAGGCGATGCTGATACCGATTATAACAGATCAAGTAGACCAATTACCGATATTTTGAACCAATATTTATATTTGGTGTAAAAATTTACATTTATTTCAAAATGAAAAATAACAAGAGCTCTGACAAAAACTTTCTTTAAATGTTTTTAAATTATTTTATCGGCAAATAAGTTTTGAAAATGACTGATACCAATTGCCATTAAAATGCTTAATATTGACCAGGCTGATAATCGGCCGATTCCTAGTTTTTGCCCATGCAATGGAAGTCAATGGGGTCCAAAACAACATTGAATCTTATTGACTTTCATTGTATAGACTGATATATTTTTCAAAATATATTCTGTGTTCCACAAAAAAAAGAAAGTTGTGGTTATGGAACAATGAGTAAATGACGTTCTAAGCCTGGAACACAAAAGATATTTTACAGAATTTCTTTTTTTAAAGAAAGTTTTTGCTAGGGTTCAACCGATATGTGTTTTTCAAGGCCGATACTGATTATTACAGATCAAGTAGACCAATAACCAATATTTTGAACCGATATATACACTACCGTTCAAAAGTTTGGGGTCAGTAAGACTTGTAATAGTCTTTAAAGTAGTCTCTTATGCTCATCAAGGCTGCATTTATTTGATTAAAAATATAGAAAAAAAACAGTAATATTGCAAAATGTTTTTAGAATATAAAATAATTGATGTGATGAAAAGCTGAATTTTTATCAGCTGTTACTCCAGTCTTAAGTGTCACATGATCCTTCAGAAATCATTCTAATATGCTGATTTATTATTAGAATGATCAGTGTTGGATAATATCAACAGTTGTGCTGCCAAATATTTTTTGGAACCTGTAATTTTTTTTTTCAGGATTCTTTCATGAATAACAAGTTTAAAAAGTACAGTGTTTATTCAAAATATAAATATTTTATAACAATGTAAATTATTTATTATTAACTTTTAATAAACTTTTAATTATTAACTTAATACATCCTTGGTGAATAAAAGTATTAATTTCTTAAAAAAAAAAAAAAGAAACAATAAAAATGTACTGACCCCAAACTTTTGAACGGTAGTGTATGTCTGGTGTAAAAATGAAAATTAATGTTAAAATTAAGAATATAAAGGGCTCTGACAAAAATTTTCTTTAAATACTTTTAAATTATTTTATCGGCAAATCGGTTTTAAAATTGACCGATACCAGTAACCATAGAAATGCTTAATACTGGTGCCGCTAATTGACCAGTCCGATAAGCGGTCAACTTATTAGGTGTTGACCGTTATGTGTTTTTAGGGCTGTTGCCACTACCGATTATTACAGATCAAGTAGACTAATATCTTGTATTTTGAACCGATATACATGTCTGGTGTAAAAATGAAAATTAATATCAAAATTAAGAATAACAAGGGCTCTGACAAAAACGTTTTTTAAATGCTTTTAAACTATTTTGTCAGTAATAGGTTTTAAAAATGACTGATACTGATTACCATTAAAATACTTAATATCGGCCAGACCGATAATCAGTCGACCCTTAGTTTTTGACCACACAATGAAAGTCAGTAGGGTCCAAAATAACACTGAATCTCACTGACTTTCATGGTATAGTCAAAAACACTGACATGTTTTTCAGAATATATTCTGTGTTCCACATAAGAAATAAACTTGTGATTATGGAATGGTGAGTAAATGATGTTCCAAACTTGAAACACAGAAGATTTTTTTAAAATAAATGTTTAATAGTTTTTGCTAGATTTCGACTGATGTGTTTTTCAGGGCCAACGCTGATACTGATTATTACAGGTCAAGTAGCCCAATAACCGATATTTTGAACTGATACATATGTCAGGTGTAAAAATGAAAATTAATGTCAAAATTAAAAATAACAAGGGCTCTGACAAAAACCTTTTTTTAAATGCCTTAAAATTATTTTATCAGCAAATAGGTTTTAAAAACGACTGATACCGATAACCATGAAAATGCTTAATATCAGCGCCAATAATTGACCAGGCTGATAATCGGTCGACCCCTAGTTTTTGCCCATACAATGAAAGTCAATGGGTTCCAAAACAACACTGAACATCATTGACTTGCATTGTATAGACAAAAAACTCTGATATATTTTTCACATTTTTTTTAAACAAATGACATTCCAAAAGCCTAGTTGACTTTCAAAAACAAAAAAAAAAAAAAAAAAAAGCTGATATATTTTTCAAATCTCTTCTTTTGAGTTAATAATAAAGTCACACAGGTTTTGGAACAAATTACATTTTTTAAGGGATTTTTAACTCTCTTTTTAAGACATATTAGACTACAATATTAACTGACATTACATGAACAGATTCAGTAGATAATAGTTTTTATTATATGCATGTGCATCATATGCTGTGAGATCTGATTGGCCAATTTTTTCTTTAGTCTCAGTCGGTCCTGCTTTGATGTGATGGAGGAGATGGTGTGTGTTGTATTTGTGTGTGTTGATGCATGTCCAGGACTCACTTTTGTGGCTTGGTGGATGCCCGACTTGTCATAATGACCCAATTCTGACAGTTATATAAATATCAAGCTAAGTAGTCAACTAGGCTGCCTTCATACAATCACATTTACGCGTAGCAGCACGTTTGATTTGGAATAAAGCACGTCTATTGGCGTCTTATTTTAGCAGTCGTCTTTCATGTTTTCATTTAATCTTCTGAGGCAGATATTTGGTTTAGTGTTTTCATAATCCTGTGCCGCTACACTACTTCGCTCTCAGTGCATTGACCCAAACCCATGCTGCGACCTTCGGTTTCCCGAGACACTTTTGATGCGTTGACTGTTTTTAAATATCGGCAATATAATCTCATTATTTTTCAGTTGTGAAGTGCAATAATTGGTTATATAACATGTTCAGTTTGCACAAATGGGTTTGCTAACTGATTAACACGAACATGACTCTGAGCAGATTTCTGCAGCCTTGGGGGTTTAAATTATTTTGCTTTGAAGTGTAATTTATCCATGACAGTCATTATTCTGTCATAATGGTCGGCATTTTCCTTAGAGATGTGAGATAGATTTGGTATTTCATCTTGCATTTAGTCATTTTAAATAAGTCATTTCTTTCATCTGAGTTTTTCAATATTTCATCAGCGTCTCTCATCTTCTATGATCTCACTTTCTTTTACATCTATAAAGAGTATACATATGAGCGGGGTATGTTGTGTCACCTCTTAATCTACCAAACTGCATGATGTTTATCATATATTTAGAAATAGCTCATCACCTCTATTTAGACTAAGAGATGCACATGAGAAAAGCAAATGCTTTTAATGGATGTTTTCTACATGGCAGATAAGAAGAATTTTGGTAAAAGCAAAATTATTTTAGTAGAAACACACAAATGACACATTATGTTACCATGTTGCCAATTTATAAAACAATGTTGTTTTAAAAAAAAAAAAAATATTGTCAGAAATTGTGAGACAAAAAGTAAGAACTGCAAGATGTAAACTTGCAATTGCGAAAAAAGTCAGAATTAAGAGATTCAAACTCGAATTTACAAGAAAACAGTCAGAATTGTGAGTTTATATCTTGCAATTCTGATTTTATGACTTGCAATTGTGAGTTTATGCAAGTTTTTATCTCACCATTCTGACTTTTTCTCGCAATTATACATTTGTATCACGCAATTGTGAGAAAAAAGTCAGAAATTGTGAGATACAAACTTTATAACTTGCAATTGCAAGTTTAGATCATGCTATTCTGAAATTTTAACTTGCAATTGCGAGTTTATTTATCAAAATTTTGAATTGCATGAAAGTCAGAATTGCATGAAAAAATTAAGCATGGCAAGATATAAACACAGTTGTAAAAAAAAAAGTCAGAAATGTGTGATACAAATTTGCATTGCGAGACAAAAAAAAAAGTCAGAAATTGCGAGATAGAAACTTGCAATTGTGAAAAGTCATAATTGTGAGACAAAAAGGTAAGAATTGCAAGATATAAACTTACAATTGTGAAAAAAGTCATAATTATGAGATGCAAACTCGCATTTGCAAGAAAAAAGTCAGAATTGCGAGTTTATATCTTGCAATTCTGGCTTTTTTCGCAGTTGTGAGTTTATATCTTGCAATTCGTACCTTTTGTCTCACAATTATGACTTTTCGCAAAAAAAAGTCAGAATTGCAAAAAAAAATTGTAAGATATAAACTCACAATTGTAAAAAAAAAAAAAAAGTCAGAACTGTGAGATACAAATTTGCTTTCGCGAGAAAAAAGTCAGAAATTGCGAGATATAAACTTGCAATTACGAAAAAAGTCGTAATTGTGAGTTTATATCTTGCAATTCTGATTTTATGACTTGCAATTGTGAGTTTATGCGAGTTTTTATCTCACCATTCTGACTTTATTTCTCGCAATTGTACATCTGTATCACGCAATTGTGAGGAAAAAAATCGCAATGACTATTTACATTTTTTTTTTTCAGTGGCGGAAAAAGGCTTCCATAATATCACGATATATTGTCATTGTGAATTTTTGTGGCCACGATAATTGTGTAGTAAAAAATCTGATATCATGACAGCCATAATATAATGATAATGCCTAAAGAACAGTTTAGATAAAAAGTGGCACATCTTACCCCAGTCTCCTTTAAACTGTACAGTTCACTGTTATCGCATTGCATCGGTTAAACCATTTAATCTTTGACAATCAAACAATTTCTGGAAAACGTTGCCCACCTGCCTGTAGTTAAGTAACAGAACCTGCGTCTCAAAGTCTCATATTTCTGGAGGTATATGAAATTGTTATTTACTTGTTTATCTCTGTGTGCTCGAACAGCAGATGGCAGCTGTGAAGTGAAGTTTTAAAAAAATGGCTAATTCAATTTGTTTTGGGTGTTTTTTTTTTTTTTTGTTTTTTTTTTGGAGAAGAGAACTCTGTTCATAATTATATTTTTGGCACTGCATGGGTGTAGAATGAAATAAAAGTTATTTTTACTGACAGTCTTTTCATTTGTGGAATTTATGAATATGTGTATAATAATTCTGCATGTTGCAGTGGGTTACATGACAAATATGAACCATATTTGCAAATCCAGGAATGCAGGCCTTCTGTGGTCCATTTTTGTTTTTTGACAGCCTTTGGCCCCCATTCACTGTCATAGAAAAGAGCAGCGTGAACATTCTGCTAAACATCTCCTTTTGTCTTCCACAGAAGAAAGAGCGTCTCACAGGTTAATATCAGCATGAGGATGAGTAAACGAGGAGATAATTACATTGTGTATGATCTATCCCTTTAATACAGTGAGCTCTTTTGATACATCTTCCATTTGTCCTCCTCGTTGTAATAACGCTACATATTTATTAGATGCAGACCGTCTCTTGGCTGCTCGCAAATCTGGAAACAATTCCCTAAGAGAGCTGCGAACACTTTTTAGCTTTCGCACATCGTGCAATGTAACTCTCCAGCTATTTTGGCAGTTTCGTCTAGACCTAAAGGACGAAACGCACCTTTCAGCTCCCCATTCGATTAATCATGAGAGGCGACAATGCTCCGTAAAGCCACTAGCAGGGCAGAGCATTATATTCTGCGGTCTTCCACTCAGTAAGCAAGTGGAGCACAAGTGCCACCTAATTTGTAAAGCAGATCCATCTGACATCCCTCTAGGCTGCTATTTGGGATTATGAAGGTTTTAATGTGCTTACCACAGTGACTGATTGCAATCAACTGGACAGAACTGCGAGGTTCCTATCAGAGAGAATGATATACTTTAGGCCGATGTTGTGATTGCCATTTTGAAGTGGGTTTACCCTGGGCCAATCAGGGTGCAGGAGCGTCTTTGATCCATTATTAAGTCACGACTACAAGCGCACGGGATGTCAAAGACAGCTGCCTTGAATGTTAACATGACAAACGCGGGCGCTGGAAAGTGTGCGAGCAAGATTTGGGTTTTTATGAAACACTTTCTCACTGCTTTTCACACTGGCTGGCTTACTTTGATTATCCGCATGAGAAAAACATATTTAGTAAATAATTAATTATGATGTGGGTTCTTATCCTTTAGATCTGTGCAGAAAAACGCTTGGCCATCTGTCATGAAGCGAACGCTACTGCAGTTAATTTCGCCTCTGTGCTCTTTACACTGCAGGGACTCGCTGATCTCGCTTGAACGGAGAGCCTTATAAAAAGAGATTTCATTTTCTTAAATGCACAAGTCTTTTGCTCTATATTCTGTCTTCTACTGTGTTCGTTACCTTGAGATGGACGCATAATAGTCATGCACATGCAGTATTGTGGCTCCGGTGTACAACAGCCACAGTTTCGCTTTTAACATTGTAACAAAATTGCTGATGTTACTTTGCAGCATCCCACTTATGCACAGCAGTAATTTGCTGTACAGTTTGTTTTAAGTCTTCAAACAACACATTTTGATTCAGTGCCCAAATCTCATTTATCATGTTTATCAGTATAGTGTCATTGAGATACTGTTTGATTGTTTTATATTTACATATTTATTTTACGTTTTCATTTTAGCCAAATTGTTTTTAGTAGTTTTTTTTATCTATATAGTTTTTATTCATTTTTATTTCGTTTTAGTTATTTTAGTTAATTTTAGTTATTTTATCAACATTTTGAATCTGTTTTTATGTCTATTTTATTTTAGCAATTTTTGTTGTGTTTGTCATTTTTAGTATTTTTTGTTTTTGTCATTTTTAGTGGTTTTTGTTTGTATATCTATATAGTATTTAATTCTTTCTATTATTTTGTTATTTTAGTTTGTTTAGTTATTTTATCAACATTTTGAATCTGTTTCTATGTTTATTTTATTTTAGCAATTTGGTTGTATTTTTCTTTTTTTTTGTTTTTGTCATTTTTAGTTTTTGTTTATGTATATCTATAGTATTTAATTCATTTTTTTACATTTTTGTTATTTTAGTTAATTTTAGTTAGTTTAGTTATCTTATCAACATTTTGAATCAAAATTTATCAATATTTTTGTCATTTCTAGAAGTTTTTATGTATATATATATATATATATATATATATTAGTTAATTTTACTTTTAGATATTTTATCAACATTTTGAATCAGGTTTTATTTTATTTTAGCAATTTTGTTGTATTTTTGTCATTTTTAGAAGTTTTTATGTATATATATATATATTAGTTAATTTTACTTTTAGTTATTTTATCAACATTTTGAATCAGGTTTTATTTTATTTTAGCAATTTTGTTGTGTGTTTTTGTCATTTTTAGTATATTTTTTGTTTTTGTTTTTAGTAGGTTTTTTTTATATATATCTGTATAGATTTATTCATTTTTATTTCACTTTAGTTATTTTAGTTCATTTTAGTTATTTTAGCAACATTTTGAATCTGCTCTTATGTTTATTTTATTTTAGCAATTTTGTTGTGTTTTTGTCATTTTTAGTAGTTTATGTATATCTATATAGTTTTTAAATTCTTTTTTTTCATTTTTGTTATTTTAGTTAATTTTAGTTTTAGTTATTTTATCACCATTTTGTATCAGTTTTTATTTTTATTTTATTTTTAGCAATTCTGTTGTGTGTTTTTGTCATTTTAGTATTGTTTTTGTTTTTAGTAGTTTTTATTTTAGTAGTTATTTTATTAACATTTTGAATCAATTTTATTTTAAATTTTTTTTGTGTTTTTGTCATTTTAGTAATTTATGTCTACATAGGTATTATTCATTTTCATTTTAGCTTTTGTTTTTGTCATTTTTAGTATTTTTTGTTTTTGTCATTTTAAGTGTTTTTTTATTATCTATATAGCTTTATTCATTTTTATTTCATTTCAGTTATTTATTTTATTAGCATTTTGAATCAGTTTTTATTTTTATTCTATTTGATCAATTTTGTTGTTTTTTGTCATTTTTAATATTTTTTTGTTTTTGTCATTTTTCGTAGTTATTGTTTGTATATATAATTGTATTCATTTTTATTTCATTTTTTATTTTAATTAATATTAGTTTAGTTATTTTATTAACATTTTTAATCACTTTTTATTTTATTTGAGCAATTTTGTTGTGTGTTTTTGTCATTTTAGTAATTTATGTCTACATAGGTATTATTCATTTTCATTTAAGCTTTGTTTTTAGTTACTTTATTCATTTATTTTAGTTTAGTTTTAGTTTTACTTGTAGTTAACTATAATAACCCTAGTATATATGTTGGTTTCATGCGGTTTTAAAAAACATAGCTATTGTACACAAAAGCATCAATTCAGTTTAATAGAGTTTACTTTCACTCTAAAAATATCATGTGGTGTAACTGGTGTTACACAATCTTAATTATTAATTTAAAAATGTTTGTTAATATTTAGTGTGTGTGTGTATGTGTGTGTGTATATATATATATATATATATATATATATATATATATATATGATTAAATTGTATATATTAAATTATATAATTAAATATATGTATATGATTATATAAAATCGAATATATATAAAACAGCACCACATTTTATCTTAACTTTGCCTTGAAATGATCAAAATATTGGTTGGATTTATCTTTATCATTTTCTTCAAATATTAATAAGTTATATTAGTTATATAATTTAAGAAAATCCATATGAATTTTAATTCAGAAATGATAAACATGCTCATTAATGCTATGTCAAGTAAATTTCATTAATTAATTAATGTGTTTTTGAATAAATTAAATGATCCAGGCAGTGGTATTGTTTATATCAGCAAGAAGGGCTTTGAATCTAACACTGAAATAAAAATGAATAAAAAATGAGATCTCCTGTTTTTTTAAAAGAAAAATATTCTTAGTCAAGGGAGTCCACGCAGTATGCAGACTCATGCTGTGTGTTTTATCACAGAATTAGCTTCGGGACCTAAAATACAGCGTCTGCAAAATAAATAAATGTCCACGGCCTACTACAAATGCTAGACTTTTGAAATCAGCTTTAATTTCAGTACCATGCAGCGCTATATAAAAGCGTTTCACTGTAATACACTGTGTATGAACTGTTTGCGTTCGGTGTTTGCTCTGCAGCCCACCGTTTCCGTATTCCTGCAGCGGAGAATATGAGGATGAGCAATGTGTTTGTTTTGGGATTAGAGATGTATACGCAAATTAAAGAGGTATAGCCTGCTCGCGTGGAATTACTCAACAGCGGGATACGAAACAAAACCGATGTTTTAAGAACCCGGAGTCGTAGAGGCTGGCAGAGAAAGGTCTTTTTGTGAAGTAATCACTATGTGGCTGTAAGCTTTAATGTCTTGTTCAATGCCCCAGAGCGTCTGCTTTGTCACAGAGATCCAGAATTGATCCCCAGAGCGTATTTATTTACTTGAAATCCAAACTGTTGTTGTTTTTGTCTGTGTTGGACTGCATGGAGGTGGAAAATGCGCTTTGTCAGACTTGAGCAAAACAGGTCAGTTTTACACTGCCTGTTTCAATATGAGCTATTTTATTGCGTTTTTGTATGTAACTGTAATTATTAAACGAATATACAATACATTAACCAGTAGAAATTTGTCAACTGATAGGAGTTTTTGGACTGTCGCCTCTATCGCGGTTACGCGCCCACGTGACCTTGCTGTGCTACGTGGTCAGGAAACGTGAAAGTTATTTGCTATCCGATGGGTATGATTAGGGAGTTTTTGTTTGTATTTGGCGTACTATTTATACGCATTTTCATGAGAACGGGCTCGAATGAACGGCTTAAGTCACAACCGCATTCATGACAGGAGCAACAGAATCAAAAATGGCGTCATAACTCCGGGAAGTTTTATCACAGTTGACAGTCCGTTTTTAAATAAATGAGCCCAGTCGATGCTTGTCCAATCCATCACACAGTTAAACAACTAACAATTACTTTAAATGCTTTATTAGCCAGTGCAGAGAGCGCGTTTGGAGCGCACCTCTCACAGCTGGCTATATATATATCAGTTCGGCTATATATATGCGGTTCTGAAGGTCATATAATAATAAAATACTCTATGAACGCAACTCTGTGAAGTGATGTTGCCATACTAGACTTTACCTAATGCTCTAGAGTCTTATTTTGTGTTAAACGTGGCAGAAAAACATGCTTAAGTAGGGATAACTGCAGGCTTGCACAATGGGCGTGGTTAAAGGTGCAACGCGTCGACGCATTCCAAGCCAATCGACCTATTTTCATAATCGACATAATCGATGAGGTCGACGAATCGCTGCAGCTCTATTGCGGTTTGTGATTTAAGCCGTTAAAACGCAATCAGCAGCTAAAGAGAATTCATTCGGCTATATGCGCTGTCTGAAGCTGGGTTCACACTAGCAGCGACTTCTAGTGGGCGTTCTCACTACTATTGCCTTGACAGCGAATCAGGTTTTTTGCCACTAAATACAAACATTTTGGAGGCAAAAGACTAAATATAACATAAATATAAAATAAATCTGTACATACAAACAAAAACAAATGAGAACCAGAGCCTACTTTTTTCCATTGCGTGTGTTTATCTACGGCTGAGAGGAGAGCTCTACCGTCTTCTTTCCTATTGGCTGTCGCTCACGAAAGTCGCTCTTCATTTGCATAAAGTTGAGGAATTCTGAACTTTGTTGCGTCGTTGGACACGCCCCATTTGGTCGCCAACGGTCATTGTAGCTAAATGTTGCTCTTGTCGCCGGAAATCGCCACTCTCCATTGAAATTAATGGGGTCGTGTCGCTTTGTCGCTGTAGTGTGAACAGGCTTAAGACTGATTCTGAGTGCTGTCAGAGAGGTGCGCGCACATGAAGACAGTGGCGCACGTGGAACTGAGTTTATTTTGCTGCTTTATAGGCCTTGAACGGTTAAATACGCACACTTTTATGTGTCAAAATGCCCATCTTTGCAAGTGCCCTCGTAAACACAATCATTTAGGTCTTAAGAGAAAGCAAACAGCTGAGAAAGAAAAATCCAGGCAGCTCTTAAAGTGACAGCAGTTTAATATAAGGTGACCAGATTTCTGAAATAAAAACTGGGGATATTTCCTAGTTCAGAGGTCAAAATATCCCTGAAATCTCACTTGTGATTATCTACAAATTTAAAAAACAGGGACAAAATGTTGTTTATAATTGTTGCGGTTTCATATATTATCATAATTAATAAATACAGTGATGCTTGAGGATCAAACTTTAAACCGTATTTTTTTTATACAGTAGTAACTACTGCAAATAGCAAACATATCAAAACAGCAGTATTATAATAACAAAATTATGGCTTTAGAAAAACACATTAAAAATAAAAGAATAAATATGAGAACATGATAAATAAATCTGTATTTAACAAAGATGTTATTTTTAAACTGTAGCTATTTGACATTTTCACAACTGTGAGTACAATAAGTAAAACTTTTCAAATTGTATGTTTATGCTTTTGTAAATGGATCTTTTCTATCCTTAGTCAGCTTATTTTGAATTTTAGGCTCATTTTGACCACAAAGTAGGCCTATGTGCTTTCTACAAATGTAATTGTGTGTAATTGTGCGATAAAAGGTAACTTTTCCATGTTAATCAGAGTTTTTGTCCTAACTAGCCGCGACGGCGACACACGAAATTTCTATTTTAGAAATTTTTAGAAATTTTAGTTTCTATTTCTGCGACGTCACGGCTGGATCAACATGCAAACTATGACAATTTTAACCTCAGGTACTGATTATGTGCTTTATTCGATGTTAAAAGTGTCTAATGTAAGTTTGAATATCGTATTGCGGAACATTTATAGCCATACTGAAAGCAACAACAGTTTACCTCAGATCTTGAAAATAAATGTAAGCAAACATAAAGCCTATGTTAGTGTCTCTATATGCTAACTGTTCGTCGCGATTTCAAAATAAAAGTTAAAACCCGAGTTTACACGTTTGGATGTCCACATATTCGAGAAATTACAGTAGCTGTAGCTTTTCTAGCCAGTCTATGAAATGGCCAAATATTAAATATTATGTGGACATTTGAATTAAATGTTGTTGAGTCCATATGAAACAGATTAGATCGCGCAGTAAAGCGTGAAAACAATCGTCAGGCCATTGGCGCCCTCTGCAGGCATTAGTTATAATGCGTAATGTACCTTATTTAAAGCTAAAATAACTATATTGTGATATAAAATATAAAATCACTCATAACGTGATATATTTTGGTCATATCGCCCACACGTTCATTACAGTGAGATGCTTTCAATGGAAGTGAATGGGATTGATCTGTAAACATTACTACATTTCTGTAGTTTTATGTGTGAGGAAAAAATCACTTACTGACCTTCCCTGTGTAAAAGTTTATCTAATTTTAGTAAGTTGTTGCTATGACAATGTAAAACGACTGCAAAAATGATGGTTTAAACAGCCTTACAACTCAAATACTCCTCAGTTTTAACAGAAAAAGAATCATGTGTTTTTATAAAATTATAAGCTTCATATTTATGCTTTTAAAATCTCCAAAATTGGCCTCTTACATTTTTTGCCTTTTGTCCAGATTGCTTATTATTTGTGCAATTATAAAATAATACACATTTTTTAGGGTAGAATTGCATGTATTTGCTTTTATAAAATTCCTATTTTATAAAAATCTCCATAAATTGGTTCTATTAATTTATTCATTGTAGGTGCCTTATTATAACCTTGATTTTTGCCTTTGTGCAGGTATATCATGTTTTAGTATTACTGATTATTTTTCCAATTCATATACACTTTTTCTCCTCACAGAAAAATTAACTTAAGTGCTTTTATACATTAATAAACTTCACATTTATGCTTTTAAAACCTCTAAAAACCTGCAACTTGTATTCCACTGAAAGACAAACAGATACATCACACAATACAAACACTATGTGACCCTGAACCACAAAACCAGTCTTAAAGGAGAAGTCCACTTCCAAAAAAAAAAAACGTTTGGCATTAAAAAGTATATAAATTGTATTATTTTTATGAAAATAAACGATCGTTTCGCTAGATAGGACCCTTCTTTCTCGGCTGGGATCTTTTACAACCGCATTTGGGATCGTTTGAAGCCGCATTTAAACTGCTTTTTGGAAGTTCAAAATCGGGGCACCATACCAGTCCATTATATGGAGAAAAATCCTGAAATGCTTTCCTCAAAAAACATAATTTCTTTACGACTGAAGAAAGAAAGACATGAACATCTTGGATGACAAGGGGGTGAGTACATTATATGTGAATCTTTGTTTTGGAAGTGGACTTCTCCTTTAAGTAGCACGGGTATATTTGTAGCAATAGCCAACAATACATTGTATGGATCAAAATGATCTATTGCTTTTATGCCAAAAATCATTAGGATATTAAGTAAAGACCATGTTCCATGAAGATATTTTGTAAATTTCCAACTGTAAACATATCAAAACTTATTTTTTTGATTAGTTATTGCTGAGAACTTCATTTGGACAACTTTAAATGAACACTCCATTTCTTTTGCTAATAGCTTAGCATAGATCATTGAATCAGATTAGACCGTTAGCATTTTGCTCAATCTAACAGTCTGATTTAATGATCTATGCTAAGCTATTAGCAAAAAAAGTGGAGTGTTCCTTTAAAGGTGATTTTCTCAATATTTAATTTTTGTTTATATTTTTTAATAGTTGTATCTTAGCCAGATATTGTCCTAACAAACCATACATCAAAGTTTATTTATTCAGCATTCAGATGATGTATGAATTTCAATTTCAAAAAATTGAACCTTATGACTGGTTTTGTGGTCCTGGGTCACACAGATACAGTAAAACACGAGGTAAAGTACAACATAAACTGTGTAAATGTCTGCTGGTGTGAGGGAGAGAATTGTGTCAATGGCATGAAATTAGAACAGTGGTGTCAGCCATTGAGATTATTTAATACTTCAAACATGCAAATTCAAGATGTTTTTCTAGGACAAATAACAGTGACCTTTCTCCAGCAGATGGTGGGAGATCGCAGCACCGGTTGGGTGGGATGAGGTCCCAGATGATTCTGCATGACAAAGACACATATTTGACATGACATCAACGCCTTTAAAATCTGGGCCTGATTTTTTTGAAGTGGTAAAATATTGCATACCAGACAAAAAACACTTAGACGTACGCTTAGAAGTTTAAAACTGATGGTTAAGGGTTTTGTTCAAATCTCTAAAGCACAAGTATGAGCAATAGCATCACTACTAATAATGTCATTTCCATTCTCAAAATGCCTTGGTTGCCATAGTTTTTAGTTCCCTGTGCTTTTTTTTAACCACTTCAAGTTCCAGGCCCATTCCTCACTGTCGTCATTTTAGCTGTGGAAACCTTGAAGTGACGTGTAAAGATTTAGTTTCTATATTTAGAAGAAAGACCAACCTGAACTCATCAGGATCTTTTGTAAAGTCAACAGAGAGGAAAAGGCTCATTCATTTTCAAAAAATCTAATTCTGACTGATCAAAGTCTTTAGCATTGATAGGGTACAGACATCACAGACATTTTCTTATCACTTTTACCTGGAACACAGTGCAGGATGACATAAATGAATTCTTTATCTTTGTACTTCCTGTTCAGTCTGTTGTCAAATGCTGGTTTATTCAGGGAGACCTTGTTTAAATAACCAGTTGTGTTCTGGAGTACTAAAATTGAAGATTGCTTATAGGGGTGTGTGATATGTATTGTCTACGATAATATCGTAATTGTTTTTTAAACAATATGTGATTTGACATTGAGGATATTGCAAAACCCAAACAAAAACACATCCAGAGAGCATGCATACACTACATGATGCACTAGCACATTTAGCGTTTATGCTTTCACTGCTTGATTTAGTCTGTTTAAATACATTCAGAATTTCCCCAAAATTCAAGATAAGTGGGCAAAAATGCCCCCAGCCATGACTTTTATCTGTCCTTTATATTTCTATAATCTGATATAGGTAATATCACATGAAAAGTTTTCACGACACGTCATCAATCGGCCATATTGGCAGCACTGAATGTAAAAAAAAAAAAATGCCACTGAACTGAACAAAACTTATTTTGCTGATTATTGCTGCTGAAAATGTTCCATTATTGTCATGTACTAATTGGGTCACACCGGGAAAACATGTGGAGTACTATAAACTGCCAAAAGTTATAACAAATCAACGAAAAGAGTGCAAAAAACTGTCTGAGGAACAAAAGGCGTTTGTGGTTGGCCAAACTGAACCAGGATTTCCAGGGCAAGAATCTTGAAAACATACTAGTGTGTTTTTATCATTTCTGGTCTGGTAGGTGAAATATTAGGCTAATATCTTAATTAATACTGCTAGTACGTATCTTTACCACCTATTAACTATTAGTTTGTCAAAATATTGTGCCCTTTCCTGCTTATATATGATTTAGCAGCTTCATACGTTTTTTCCATGGTTTAGACAGCATAAATTAGCAGAACAACATATTCAGTAGTACATTAACTGTACAATCAGTGCTGTTGTTTACATCCCAGTTTCGCCAATATGGCCGTGTATCTGGGTAACTGACCAAACCGTGACTTAAAGGACAAGTCCACTTCCAGAACAAAAATTGACAGATAATGTACTTACCCCTTGTCATCCAAGATGTTCACGTCTTTTTCTTCAGCCGTAAAGAAATTGTTTTTTGAGTTAAACATTTCAGGATTTTCTCCATATAATGGACTGATATGGTGCCCCGATTTTGAACTTCCAAAATGCAGTTTAAATGTGGCTTCAAACAATCCCAGCAGAGGAAGAAGGGTCTTATCTAGTGAAACGATTGGTTATTTTAATAAAAATAATACAATTTATATACTTTTAATGTTAAACGCTCCTCTTGTCTCACTCTGCCTGAACTGTTTTTTTTTCCGGTTCATGACAGTTAGGGTATGTCGAACAATTCCCATCTCATGTTCTCCTTCAACTTCAAAATCGTCTTATATCGCTGTGTTACCTTTTTTGTTAAGGGAGTTTGATCTTCTTTGCATGTTCACTTTGCAAAGACTGTGTCGGTATTTCTGCAGCGATGTTGGATGATTTTTAAATGATTTTTTGAGGGAGAAAATATGATTGGAGTTTTTCGACATACCCTAACTGTCTTGAACCAGAATACACAGAGTTCAGGCAGAGTAAGACAAGATGTGCGTTTGACATTAAAAAGTATTTAAATTGTATTTTTTTTAAATGAAAATAACTGATCCTTTCGTTAGATAAGACCCTTCTTCCTTGGCTGGCATCATTTACAACTACATCTGGGATAGTCTGAAACCGCATTTAAACTGCATTTTGGAAGTTCAAAATCGGGGCACCATATCAGTTTATTATATGGAGAAAAATCCTGAAATGTTTAACTCAAAAAACATAATTTCTTTACAAATGAAGAAAAAAAAGACATGAACATCTTGGATGATAAGTGGGTGAGTACATTATCTGTAAATTTTTGTTCTGGAAGTAGACTTCTCCTTTAAGTGCAATAAACAAGAAGTTAATATTAAGTGACATTTTAGACATAAGTTGCTGTTTTTGCTGTATTTTGTCGATGAAAATAATTCCAAACCAAGCCAAAGCAGAACTGTTTTGCGTCTGAGCAACACACAACGGTGTTTCGTTACAGAATCAATCAGCTGTTTGAACGAATTAGATGAACGAATGACTCCATGATTCACTCATGCAGTGATTTGCCACCAACTACTGGCGATTTTAGGTTTATATTTAAAGTATATTTTCTCTTTCCCCCCAAATCATTTCAGATATCATTATTCAACATTTTAAAATGTCAAAACATTACTTATGCATTTGTAACTGCAGGTTAACTTCATTCAGTCCGTGTAAATGCAAATTTTGTTGATACTGATTTAATTTGATTGGTAAAAGCTCTATAGTGTCTTACTAATTAAATGTATTGATTAAATTTAAGTATTTGACACAAAAGATTATGCATGCATTTAAATAGGTTAGAACAAAATTGGCCTTATAAAGGTAAAAATGCCCATAAAAGATAAAAATCAATTTAAACTTATTAGAAAAGTTAATTTCTGTTACTGCCGCAAACGAATCAATGCACAGAATATGAAGAATATCAACAACTTTGCAGTCAGCTGTCCACGGCAGCCAAACATGCTTAGCAAAATATTATACAATTATAGTTATCAACAAAGTTTCAGAAAATATCAAGATAAAATTTTTTGTTATCACACTCCCCTAGTTGCTTACTTGCCTTAGTCAAAAGAAAGCACATTAGGTTTGCTGTCATTTAAGTCAAATTTAAAATGAAAATTTGCTGAAATTTACTCATCCTCAGTCCATCCAAGATGTGGTTGATTTTGTTTCTTCTTCAGCACACATTTAGAAAAATTTAGCATTACATAACTTGCTCACCAAAGGATCCTCTGGAGCGAATGGGTGCCGTCAGAATGAGAGGTCTAAGAGCCGATTAATTAATGCTGATTAATTGTGAAAAGCTGCATGTTTGTAAGAAACAAATTCATCATTGCATATTTCTCTCCTGATTGAGAAGAGACAAATCTTTCACTAGAGAAATCAATGTAAATAGAGGACTTGTATTTTAGCCAGAAGCAATGGTTTAGCTTATTGATCGTCTTATTGATGGATTTGTTTATTGCAAACATGCAAGCTCATGGACGCCACTAGAGTTGTGTGGATTATTGTGATGTTTTTATCAGCTGTTTGTTGGTCATTCTATAATTAGGGGTACATTTAGAATTTGACAATGTGGAGAAAAAAGTTTTCCTGATTCCCAAAAACCCAAACATGACCTTACATAGCTGATTTGAAACAATCTAAAGTGCTATATAAATAAAGGTGATCTGTAAGAATATGTGCATAATATACCATCTATGTTTGCTACTGTCCACCATGTTACCTTTACTGGATAACACAGTTGACAGGTAGCTTAGTGGACATTTTTAGTGTTTTGGGCCTATACTCAGCATGGAAGCCTGGAACTACTGAGCATATGGTATGTTTAGAAATATATTTTCATAAACAAAACATAAGTCTTAGTTAAATTGTCTTGTTAAAATTTGCAGCAATAATACTTGTGTAACACTGTTGCAAGTCAATTAATCCACTCTTGACACAGGTTTGCTAGTTTAACTAGCAAACAACTTCTAGTGTTTCATCCATGTGCTTCTAGAGGAAATATCATCATACTGTGCAAATTATGCGAGAATGGGACAAACCATTCCTATGTGCCTAGAAAAATTAAGCATCAGGGCTTTATATCAATGAATATATATTAAAAATATACTTCATGGGCATGAGATATACCCACAATTATAGAATGACCCTACTTTGATTCTGACGGCACCCATTCACTACAGAGGATCCATTGGTAAGCAAGTGATGTAATGTTAAATTTCTCCTGTTCTGTTCTGTTGAAAAAACAAACCCATCCAGATCTTGGATGGCCTGGGAGTGAGTAAATTGTAGTTTTTGAGTGAACTTTTCCTTTAAACTTCAAATAGGATACAATTGGTTGGTTATAGGCCATAACTTTTTTTTTTTTTGGTTCCAGCACTTTATACACTTCAAATTCGAGTATTGCCATGTGTTTTAACATGATTTTGCTGCCTTTTGGTTGTTACAGTTAGAGGTGTGAGTGGTTTTGTAATGTGAATCATCATCACAGGACAAACAAAGTGAGTCAGACGGAGATCTTCAGAACCATAATTAGCAGTTTTCTCTTTTCTTCATTTGACAAAAGGAAGAGATTGATAGCTCCGACTCTGCGTTTTGGATTCACGCCTAGTTGTTGATGTGGATTGTTTGAGACAAAAAGACAAAAGGCTGTCGTGCCTTATGTGTGAGTTCAAATGCAGGTGTCTGGGTCATTTTTCTTCCTTTTGCTGATTGTAGGTTTTCAGGCTACGTTGTGCCAAAGAGGTACATTGTGTTCCAGTGTGCTTTGTGAACTATTTTTTTTATGGTTTTGTCTCTTAAGATGGATTGAACTATTTTATTAGGTGCTTTTTTTTATTGATATAGATAGTGGAGAGCCAGATTCAAAACCCAGTCAGCACCATGGCTTGATGTACCAGACTACAAGGCCACAGCTCCAACAGACTAAAATGAGATAAACAGATGTAAGAAGTCTAGTGATTGGATATGTCTGGCTTTGAAAAAAGCAACAAAGAGCTGAGCGAGAAATATTGTGTGTTGTTTGTGTCTACTGAAAGAAGATGCAGAATCTGACCTCTCGTAGGAGTCGGTGGCAGCGAATAGGAGATATTGATTGGCTGGCATCACACGTGGTTTTCCTCTCCGTGTCCAGAGCTTTATCACGACTCTCTGCTTTAGTCTGTTTGAGCCGAAGGGCTCTAGCACCAAACAACTTTCCACGGGAGGAAAACTTTCAGGCGATCGATACGCTGCTCAGCTGTCCTCAGCGAGGCCAGTGGTGTCAGCTGTGATTATGCTGTCAAAAAGAAACTGCTGAAACTCATTGGAATGTTTTATTAACCTCCTCTCTAGTGAGAACAAATCAATATGGTGACATATTCCCACCTTATCAGACAGTATTAACCATATCGTATGGAAAGTATCGTGGCTCAGACCTGTGGAAATCCTTTTTGCCTCAGAGTAAAAAGAAAAAAAAAATTGTAATTGTGACTTTAAACCTTGTAACTGAGCCAATTTTTTGTCATTGAGATTATATTTTACAATCTCACAACACTATATTTCACAGTTGAGAGTTTGCTGGTTGTAATTGTGACTTTAAATCTTACTATGTGACTTTATATCTCTTAATTGTGGCTTTGTTTCTTGTAATAGTAACTTTATATCTCTAAATGTAGCTATATGTTTCACAATTAAGCCTTTACATCATAATTATGACTTGGTAATTGTGACTAGAGCTGCACGATTAATCGTTTAAAGATTGCGATCTCAATTGAAACACCCACGCGAACGTATTTCTAAATGACAATGATTCGTCTGTGTCTGTTAAAACTTTAAAGGAGAAGTCCACTTCCAGAACAAAAATTTACAGATAATGTACTCACCCCCTTGTCTTTCTTTCTTCAGTCGTAAAGAAATTGTTTTTTGAGGGAAACATTTCAGGATTTTTCTCCATGTAATGGACTGATATGGTGCCTCGAGTTTGAACTTCCAAAATGCCTTTTAAATGCGGTTTCAAACGATCCCAAATGCGTTTGTAAACGATCCCAACCGAGGAAGAAGGGTCTTATATTGTGAAACGATTGTTTTTTTTTTTCATCTAAATAAATACAATTTAAATACTTTTTAATCTCAAACGCTCGTCTTGTCTTGCTCTGCCTGAACTCTGTGTATTCTGGTTCAAGACAGTTAGGGTATGTCAAAAAACTCCAATCGTATTTTCTCCCTTAACTTCAAAAATCATTTTAAAATCATCCTACATCACTGCAGAAGTACCGAGCCAGTCTTTGCAAAGTGAACGTGCAAAGAAGATCAAACACCCTTAACAAAAAAGGTAAAACAGCGACAATTCTGAAGTTGAGGGAGAACATGAGATGGGAGTTTTTCGACATACCCTAACTGTCATGAACCAGAAAAAAAATGCAGGGAGAGTAAGACAATACGAGCATTTGACATTAAAAAGTATATAAATTGTATTAATTTTATGAAAATAATCGATTGTTTCGCTAGATAAGACCCTTCTTCCTAGGCTGGGATCTTTTACGACCGCATTTGGGATCGTTTGAAGCCGCATTTAAACTGCATTTTAGAAGTTCAAAATCGGGGCACCATATCAGTCCATTATATGGAGAAAAATGCTTAAATGTTTTCTTCAAAAAACATAATTTCTTTACGACTGAAGAAAGAAAGACATGAACATCTTGGAAGACAAGGGGGTGAGTACATTATCTGTCAGTTTTTGTTCTGGAAGTGGACTTCTTCTTTAACAAAGTCATATCGAACATTCAAACTGTGTTTGCGCTGCTGGTATGCTGGTATACAATCATTTATATTACCACAAAAGTACTGGGATGGAAGTTTATAATTTGGATATAAGCACTGATGTCTATGGTAGCGAGCAAATAATCTTTTGAAAATAATTTTCGCTTCAAACTGGCACTTCAAATAACGTTTGTTGATTACAATGTTGATTACATTGTTTTGCCACTAGGTGGCGACAAGTGACTGTTAAAAAATGTATTTGTCATTGAATCATTCATTCGAAAGATTCCTTTAAAAACGCTGATTTATTCAGTAATGGAACAAGTGAAGTATTAGTTAGTCATTAAATCAATTTTTAAAAAGTAATTCATTCAAATTAATTAAACATTATTGAATAGAATGAGGCCATTCATATTTTGCCATAGCCTCTAGTGAATTATATGTTATTTTGCTTAGTTCAGAATCGTGGGAAAATCATGATCTCTATTTGAAACTAAAAAATAGTGATTCCTAATGTATCCAGAATCCTGCAGCTCTAGAGCAAATCATCTTTTGAAAGTAATTTTCACTTCAAATCGGCACTTCAAATAATGTTTGTATTACAATGTTATTTACATTGCTTCGCCACTAGGTGGCAACAAGTGACTGTTAAAAAATGTATTTATCATTGAATCATTCATTCAAGTGATTCGTTCAAAAACATTGATTCATTCAGTAGTGGAACAAGTGAAGTATTAATGAGTCATTCAAACTTTTTTTTTTTTAACATTTTTTTTTATTTTATGGAAGCCTGTTTCCAGCAACGAATTAAAAAAAAATAATTTATCTCATAATTCTGACATTTTTTTTTTCTCACAATGGCGAGAATTTTGTCTGAGAATTGCGTAATACAAACTCACATTTCAGCACTTTTAAGAATTGTGAGATATAAACTCACAGTTCTGCCTTTTTTTTTTTTTTTTTAGAATTGCATGAAATAAACTTGTAATTGCAAGAAATAAAGCCAGAATTGATTTTTATTTTTTTTTTGGCCATTTTTTCTTTTTCTTTGAAAGGACAGTGGAGATGAGACAGGAAGTGAGTGGGAGCGAGGAAAGGTCCACAAGGCGGGAGTTGATCTCGGGTCACCCGAGGTGCAACTGCACCATATGTCGGCGCACTGCCACAAGGCTATTGGTGCCGACATATCTTATGGTGTGTTCACACCAAATGCAAATTTAATTGTTCACGCGAGTAGATTACATACAAAGTCAATGCAAAGATGCAAATAGAGGCGAATCTGCGCTGGGCGACGCAAAATGCACGATATTCACCTCAAAAGCGTCTTCCGCATAAGTTCAAAAATTTCAGCTTGAGTGGAAAATTCGCATGACTCGTTCTCACTCAAGCCAATCAGTGAAGAGCTTATTGACAAGTCCGGCTGAATCAGCAAATGGAAGAAAGCATTATTGTAGCCAGAATTTTATAATATAGATATCTGAAGCATAGAAAAAATGTAACACACATTAATGCAGGATTAATAGGCTACTCATCCACCTCTGGATGGTGCTGTGAACCCAGATACGCCGGCGTTTGGCTTTCTAGCATATTTGGGACTCCAACAGCAGGTACAAAGCATCGATTGTAGTTATCTCTATCATGGTTGATCGCGCCTTGTTGTTATTCACGCGAGTGTTGCAGAAAACATCTTGCGAGTAATCTAGAGTGAGTGACGCGATGCACATATTTACTTCGTGTTTGGTGTGAACGCACCGTTACAATTCAGACTTTTTTTTCTCAGAATTGAAGAAATAAACTCGCAATTGTGAGTTATAAAGTCCAATTCTGAGAGAGAATTCATAAATTGCAATTGCATGTTATATATACTTCTCACAGTTGAGAGTATATATATCACATAATGCTGACTTTATAACTCGTAACTGCGACTGTAAGTTTATATCATGCAATTTTGAGGAAAAAAAAGTCAGAACTGTGAAATGTAAATTTGCAATTGCGATATTTGTGAGAGAAAAAGTCGCAATTACTTTTTTAAAAATGTTTATTCAGTTATGGAAATGGGCTTCCATAGAATTGTTATCTCTATTTGTGGTTCTCAAATTATCCAGAATCGTTTATAGTCATATTGGTCACAACTGTAACTGAATTCTTATATCTCAGAATATGACTGTATCTCATAATTATTTTTTTTTCTTAGAATTCTGGATTTATATCAAAGTGTGATTTTATATTTTAGAAATGTAATGATATCTCACAATTAAAACTGTTTCTATAACTTTTTAATTATGTCAAAACATAACACTTAGTTACCCATAATGGTAACTTTAAATCTCAAAATATGACCTAGTTTCTTGTAATTGTAAATCTCACTGTGACGCTCTCGAAAATGTAATGATCTCGAAATGTAATCTCACAATGTGGTCTTACAATTAAGTGTTCAACATCACTTTATAATTCATGATTATGATGTAGTTTCTCGTAATTATGACTTCATAGGGGTGTGCGATATGACGTTTTTTGATCGTGGATGATAAAAATGTTTCCACGATCTGCTTTCTGAGAAATATCGCAGTATCCTGCAATTCTCTCAGCGGCAGTTCTAGCGCCTCCGTCTCTGTACAACGCGACATACATTCACTTCAGTGTTAAACTCAGTGGTAGTTACACTTACGGGACACTGCACTTATTCAGAATCACAAAATTACATTATTTGCTTTAAAGTCTTGCCGGTTAAACATTTCATTCACGTGCTGTTCCGACATGCGCTTTTCCACTGCGCGTACACCTGAAATGTGCGCACATTAAAATACTGTTAAATAGCGCCTAATTACTGAACTAAGTTATGTATCGCGTCTGATTGCGCTACTATTGTCAAAACACAAGGTTTACATATAAAAAACAGTTCATAGAAGCTTGTCTAAAGTGAAAGTAAACAATTGAATTGAGCGAGAAAAAATGGATGCCTGCCTGTATATTAGATGTGCAGCTCTTAAAGGGGCAGACTAATTGTACTAAACACTAAACACAAAATAAGCTATTTTGAAGAATGTGGGTAACCAAACAGTAGCTGGTCACCATTGATTTTAATAATAGAAATGATCAAATAGACAACGCTCAACAGAAAAAAGAAACTCATTCAGGGTTAAAACAACCTGAGAGTGAGTAAATGATGGTATTAAAATAAAACACCATGACAGAATTGACGAGCAGATGACAGAATTTTTATTTTTGGGTGAACTATTTTTTGAATTGTTATTAAAACAAAACACAAAGAGAAAACTGACTCACTGTTTTAATAAGATTCAGTGTACAATTGATGTGTAAATATAGTGTATAAGCATATAGTGTTTCACTTTTTATATTTGTTAATTTGATTCTTAGATGCTGCTGCTAAATACACCTACTGTACCTGAAAAAAAAAGCACTGTTTGTATTCTTTGTTTTTATCTTTTAATAACAAAGATAAAATAATGGCAAAGATTTTTTTATCTTCGCTCACTTTGGCCTAAATATCTGCTATTCTTTTTTATTTCATACTTTGTTACCTTGAAAGTCTTTGTTTTTAAAATAGGGAAATTAGTTTGGCTGTACTGCTCAGACAATTTGCAAAATAGTAAAACCAACATGACAAAGAATCATGATAAAATCATGAAATTTCTGAAAAAAATCGTGATATGATATTTTTGCCATATCGCCCACCCCTACTTCATATCTCAAAATCTTATTTTATATATCACAATGTGATTTTACATATATTTATAAATTGGTTTCTTGTCTATCTCACAATTGAGACTTTACATCTCAAAATATGACTTAATATCTTACAGTGTGACATCTCAAAATTGAGCTTTTTCTCACAGTTGGGACTTCATATATCATAATTAATATCTCATAATTGTGACTTAGTTTCTCATAATTTTAAAATTTTATCTCACAGTTACCATTTTTCTTTTTCTTTGAGGAAGAAACGGGCCTCCATACAGACCTCTTCAGGTCATAAATAAACCGATCGCGTATGATCACAGTGTCCCATCCAGAAACGTACGTCTCGTCCCTGTGCCTGTTTGTTTATATCCGTGTGTGTCTTTGAATTTATTGACTGTTTAATCAACAAGCATCTGTCATCACTTGTGGAGAAGTGGCTGATAGATGACACAAAGAGGTGTCCTTTGGGATTGAGCGAAAGTGAGAGCGTGAGAAAGAGAGAGTGTTTTTAACAGCTGTCCGACTCACTCTCACCCTCACGTCATGCCTTTGCCCACTGTGTCATCTGTCGTGCTGACAAACGAAGCGACCGCGTTCTCTCACGAGTCAAAGGTTTGTCCTCCTCCACAAAATCTCAGCTGTGACCTCACACTCTCTCCTTGTAATATTGACTTGAGTCATGAAGACGTATTCTCAGTAGATATGTTTCTTTTTTTCCTTTTCACAGACCGAGCAACAAGATAAGTGATCTGAGATCAGTTGAAACGCCTCCTGTGCATTCCTCAACTGAATTTCAGCACTTAATAATTTTCTCCGCAGTCGTTGCGTGCAGATGTTTCACATACCAGCTTGGATGCTGCTGTGTTTTTTTTGTTCATCCACACAGAATCATTTCTGAAGGGTTATATCAAGGTCACTCTGCCTCACCATAACTATGGGTTATTGTTACGCCTGTCTACTGTATAATTTTCATCCTCATATTCCAAACGATCGGGATTTCAAGCTTCTTGATGACCAGAATACATTTAAAACTCAATCGCAAGCCTGCGAACACTGAAATCAAATCTTTCAGAGCCAAATGTTGATCTCGGTTTACCGTCAATATCCTCCAATGCATTTAAGATTGCATTAAGCTTGTTGATCTATTGCTGCTGCCATTAACAAAGTAATATATAAGGATAAGTTTTTGTTAATGAAGTTTGACATATTCTTATTTAAAATTCAGCAATTGATTTTAGGGAAAGAGCATTTGAAAAAGTATATTCCTATGTATGTAAGAGAAGTCAGTTTTAAAAATCAACACTAAAGAGATTATAAAATTATAAATATTATTTTAATATTTAAACTAATTTAAAATATCTACTTTTTTTACTTCTTGTACACTTGCAAATATAATAGAGTACAAAAAGAGTTCATTAAAATTCCTCTTCATGCTTCTTCATGCAATTTTTTTTGTTATTCAATGCATATTTTTGTTGTTTTTATTTAGATGCGAAACTTAAACTAACATGATTTTTTTTATTCTCCTCTCCCAGAATTTTAATGTTCTATCAGATTTGTGGACCCCACACTAAATATGGCTTAAATATGGCTATCTATGAGGCCAAAAATAAATTGTAAAAAAAAAAAAAATTACCATATATATATATATATATATATATATATACATTTGTACACACACACACACACACATATATATATATATATATATATATATATATATATATATATATGTATGTATGTGTGTGTGTGTGTGTGTGTAAAAAGCAAACATATACAATACTTAAAATCACCAACAATACTATATATGAAGATATATATCAAAGTATATCAAATATCAATAATTTTTGATTAGTAATATGCATTGCTAAGAACTTACTTTGGACAACTTTAAAGGCGATTTTCTCAATATTTAGATGTTTTGCACCATCAGATTCCAGATTTTCAAATAGGTGTATCTCAGACAAATATTATCCTTTTGAGAAATTTACACTTATGGCTGGTTTTGTGGTCCAGGGTCACATATATATATTTAAGAATATGTGTGTGTGTGTGTATATGTGTGTGTATATGTGTGTATATATATATATATATATATATATATATATATATATATATATATATATATATATATATATATATATATATATATATTTTACATATTTAAGAATATGTATGTGTGTATATATATATATATATATATATATATATAGAATATCAGAGGTCGCGTTAAGCGAAAATTGTCCGTCACTGACTTATTTTTTTATCAGTGATGGAAAAATCTGAAGGCCATCCTCATTTTGACACATTGCACTGATTAAATTGTAAATTGTAGCTGCAATCCCACCCCTATCCAGTTGGTGGCGAGTGCGCCCCAGTTTGGCAGCAGAGCAGGGGATCCAGGACAAAAAGGAAACTGTCACGAATGTTTTCCTATGCGTTTGATTACGCACAGGCGAGTACACAGAAGCTACGACGATCTATCACGCCACATTAAAGAGCGCCAAAACGGTATTTACTGCTCGAATTTCCTAATGAACTGGACAGAATTTCAAATCGGAGACTTTGTTTCATATCAAAAGTAACACAAAGTCTAGCCTATTATTGCTATTTATTGGAAGACGCACTATGTTTCTGTTCATTCATCAGCTGAAAACAGCATAGACCAAAAGATCGATCATGATTTAAGAATTAATATTGGTTAATTAAAATGAGAATCTATTAAAAGCGAGAAATCGATTTTTGTTGTTGTTTACCCAGCCCTAGCCTATTTTATTGTTTTTAAACACTGTCAAACGCAGTCTCCTGTAGGTTGCTAGGTTCATGATTAAAAATGAAAATGTGAACAAAAATAAATGCAATTAAATGTGTTATTCTAATTAAAATATGAAAATTAAAGTGACGGGTAATAATAGATAATGACGGAATTTTTACGACACTGTCCATCAAAATGACAGCCAATGTTAAAGTCTAGCAACCTCATATATATATATATATATATATATATATATATATATACACACTCTTAAATATGTAATACACTTATACAATACTTAAAATCACTAATAATTAAAAAAAAAATTCTCACTCCCTCTCTCTCTCTCTACTCTTAAATATGTAATACACAATACTTAAAATCACTAATATATATATATATATATATATATATATATATATATATAAACACACACACACACACATAAAACATATCTACAATATATATACACATACAATACAACAAAATTACTACTGCTAATAATCAATACATTATAGAAATATATATAAACACACATATGTGTGTGTATTTATTTGTAATTGTTTATTATAATTTATTATAATAGTTATTTATTGTTATAAAAAGCACACACACACTTTTATGTTTGTAAAAAACTTACGTATATACAATACATATACACATATACAATACATCAAAATCACCAATAATAATAACATAAATAAATAAACATATAAGTGTGTGCGTGTATATATAGCCTAATTTTATCATTAATGTTTAGTTAAGCAACTTGGTTTTCCTTAAAGCATGTGTTCGTTTGTGGGCAAAGTTATAACTAACCAGTTCTGGAGTGATGCAATCGTAAGAACCCTAACATGACACTCAAAGTAATTTTTAAATAGCCTATTACTTTGCAGCTGGACTTGGCCGGTCGCTGTTCTCAGAGTGCGCGCTACTACTTGCCGTCTTCACTCTTGACACTGATGTGTTCACAAGGTCAACAAGTTCACACGATGCCAACTAGCAGGAAGCATCTGGTGTGAACAAGCTGGCCTTTTTGGTGGTGTGTCCAAAAGCATCTGTATCACACACACTCACCCGCAACCCCTGCAGTACCGTTGTTTGCAGTCAGGGGGCGACATTAGACTTCACTATCCGCCCAGCAAATGAGAATACAGGCTTCATTGTGATAGGCTCTCGGCTGGCAGAACCTTTTTTCCCTCTCTCTGTTGTCTCCTGACTGTCGACGACTCCGTCTCTTCTTCTCCTCCTCCTCCCGCATTCCCTCTCTCCTCTGGATTAAATTAGCTGCGGAACGGGAGACTCCATCACCGCTGCATCCATTGATGTATAAAGGACTAGTTTAAAAATGGGATTGAAAGCATAAAAGGGAATAGCAGCAAGGATTTTGGAAGGGGTGAGTAGATCCAAGCCAGGGACGGAGGAGCGCATCATCTGGACTGCTGGAATTACAATTGGGATACAGTAGTTTTATGGGAAAAAGGGGGAGGAGAGAGCCATTGTAATTATGGATGGTGACAAGTGAGATATTTATTTAGGATTTCTGAACAAAGAAGTCTACTTGTGAGATGTTTTCCTTTGTCATTTCCTTGGAATGGTGTGACAGTATTCCGAAGTGTCCTTTCCGCCGCAACAGCTGTGCAAGCTTGATTGTTGCATTTTTTTTTTCTACTTGAGCGTCGTTTTCCATTCACAATGTCATGCAGAGATTTGATGATTTTTGACAATGGTGGTTCATCTAGCTTTATAGGGAAAAGATGGTGATGTTAGAAAGGAAAACTGGTTTAGACACCTTCCATGAACGGATTTTGGAGTACCAGGTTTTTGCCTTTGTTAACCGGTGACAATGAGATGTAATGTATTCTGAACTTGTGAAATGGTGTGCAGGTTTATGCCAGATGCTTTTATTCTCAAAGGATCCAGGACTGTGCTGGATTTTTGAATTTCCAAGCAGTGTATCTGTGCTCAGCTGTGCCGAATGGTCAAGGTTATGATTGGAGCAGGAAAAAAAAAAAGCATAGAGCTGCTTGGCTCTCTTGAGGCACAGTAGCGCGAGATGATTTGTCATTTTTCTGTCCTTTGTTCACCCTAGAGAAAGCACAAGTTCTCAAGCTACCTTTTATTTTCAGCATTTATCTCAGTGTCTCTCAGTGACTCTTGCTCAAGATGTTGTTAGGGAACCTGTGTTGTCTAAGCCAGACAACACAGTCTGTTGGATGCACCAGTAAAGTGTATCTTTAGGGAATCGTATTTCATACATTTATTTATGTTAAATTGAAACCAACTCTAAATAACACCTGCATGAATGTGACAACTGAAAGCTTTCAAAAAGCTCATTCAGACTCAACAAATAGGACATGCTAATGCTAAGTGACACATGGTCTATAAAGGATTTCATGAAGTGCCTGAGAGGCTTGAAAACAAACATAATTTGTACGGTCCTAAGAGCGAACCCTGTGGAACTCCGCTCATTTAAACATACCATTATGCATTCAAACCAACAACTTTGTCTAGTGTATATGCATTTGAAAAATGTAATATATATTTATATGTAAAATTATATGCAAAGTATATACATTTAGATCTTTTATTTATTTTTTATTGTTATTTATTGTATTATTTATTATATGCTACCTAACCCTACCTTACCAACAGAACTACACACTTACTATAACTTCATTAAAAATACTCTCAGGTTCTGCATTTACCAGTTAACTTACCAGGTGTTTTACCATTTTCAGGAGGCGTTGTGGATAAAGATCTCCGGCATTATCTCAACCTACGGTTCCAGAAGGGTTCAGTGGACCACGAGCTTCAACAAATCATACGTGACAACCTCTACCTCCGGACTGTGCCGTGTGAGTAATCTCTACATATACATATTAAGAATAGTCTTTTACTCATGACAAATAGTTTAGGTTTCTTAGCATTGGACTTTTTCATATCCATAAATATGGTGTACAAAATCCTAATGAGAAACCTACGAAACAAGGAACCAGTACCACAGTGTTTTAACCAGGAGTGATGTAGTACAAGTTTTGAGATGTGACAACTCATAAAAACGGAATAACTGTTCCGTCTAACCACAACAATTGACAAGAGGCGGGGCATTTTGCACAGTAGCTCCACCCACTGTGCAGTCTCATTGGTCTAAATCTTCTATGCAGTTTTGCATTTAGTGTGGACAGACAAATTATTGTACTTGTCGCCTCGTGCTTTATTAGGACACAGGAAGTGTCCAGTTTTTCTGGTAGTATTTTTCTTGCTAAATATTCTCCTGGTCTGATATATGCTTTAATCTAGCTTTTGTTTATCATTTTGGAAAGACAGTGAGAACAGGCTCTCCAAACCTGCCGGTTGATCTGTGAGGGAAGAAAGTTAAAAGTTAAGCTAAAACGAGCCAACCTGTGATATTGCGGAAGTTGTTATTGTTGTGTGGGGGTTATGGGAGAAACCTGGAGACAAACCCTCCCTGATATGCCTGGTGTGCCATCTCAATGTATGATGCAACCAGATAGAAAGAACTGATATAGCTTATTTTGGTTTAAAGCAGTATGAATGGCTTTTTCACTCAGTCAGATGTAATGGGAAAAACTGTAATTTTGTGCAAAGCGTCAGCCTCCAGTTAGAGGCAAATGACAGGAAAGTTAGCAGTGTTTCGAAATCATATGTAACAAATTTGACTCATACCTCAGTTTGTAAAACAAACAGAAATGTGTTGACAGTAATGCACTGAGACCTCTGTGGAGAAAATGTACAGTGCTTACAAGTGTGTTTTTGTCAACATAGCAATTATAACTTGTGTTTAACCTGTATTATTTCTCTTAAGTGTCTCATTAGTCTATAAATATGGACTTGATTGATGCTGTCAGCCCCAAATGCTTCATGGTTAAAAAAGGAAGTGCGACAGACAAGGTTGTGGTGAGACTTTGCTGGCTAGCAGAGGTTAGCTAGGTAGCGCTAATGTTAGCTAGCTGCCTAGCTAGCTACTTATTTGACGTTATTTATTAGCTTATTTTAGCATTAGAACATTATGGACAGCAGCCATAAAAAAACTTTACGATTACCTCATTTAGGAAAACTTCTCGATTACCTCATTTACAATCTCTGTTAAAAAAAAACCCAGCATATGCTGGTTATGTATGTTTTGCAGCATGGCTGCTGGTCTGAGCTGGTTTAAACTGGTGCTTAGCTGGTCATGTGCTGGTCCTAAGCAACTAGCTCCTGCTCAGGACCAGCTTAAACCAGCTCAAACCAGCAGCCATGCTTCAAAACATACCTAACCAGCATATGCTGCCCTCACGAAAATTAACCAGGGTTTTACTACAAATAAAACCAAAAAACCATGGTTACTGTAGTTAAACCATGGTAACCACAAATGAACCATATTTTAACCGTTGTATTTGTAGTAAAATTGTGGTTATACAAATGGAAATCACTACGGCAAAAAACCATGGATACTAAAAACCTTCTATCGACTACCTCATTTAGAATGTTTCTTTTGTTTTCAGATTAATTTGAGATTCATATGAATAATGAAAAATTAATGAGAGAAAATGAATAAGAAACATTTTAACAAACCTTAACACTGCCCTTATGAAAATTAACCATGGTTTTACTACAAATGAAACCTATGGTCTTGGTTACTATAGTTAAACCATGGCAACCACAAATTAACCTCATTTTAACTATTGTATTTGTAGTAAAACTGTGGTTAATCGAATGGTAATCAGTACACCAAAAAACCATGGTTACAAAAAACTTATCGATTACCTTATTTAGAATGTTTTTCGTTTTCAGATTAATTTGAGATTCATATGGAGAAAATGAATAAGAAACATATTTTGACAAACCTTGACACTGTCCTTACAAAAATTAACTATGGTTTTACTACAAATGAAACCAAAAAAACATGCTTACTATAGTTAAACTACGGTAACCATAAATTAACCATATTTTAACCATTGTATTCGTAGTAAAACTGTGGTTGTGCGAATGGTAATCAGAATGCCAAAAAAACTTATCGATTACCTCATTTACAATGTTTGCTTCATTTTCAGATTGATTTGAGATTCATATGGTGAAAATGAATAAGAAACATTTTGACACTAACCTTACGAAAAATTAACCACGGTTTTACTACAAATGAAACCAAAAAAACATATTTACTATAGTTAAACCATAGTAACCACAAATTAACCATGGTTTTGCTACACTAAGCATATTTTAACCATTGTATTTGTAGTATAACTAAATGGTAATCAATACACCAAATAACTGTGGTTACTACACTTTTACTATAGTAAAACTATGGTTCATTTTCATATGGAAAATTTGACAGTAACTGCTTTGTTATTTTGGTTCACAGTTTGAAACTAACAGTTAAGATTTTTTTGTTTATTTTCAGCCATATGGAAACACTTATTAGCTAACATTAGTTAATGAGTTAACTAACATTTACTAACTAAGAGGCACTACATCTGTTACAGTATTTATTAACACTAGTCATAAAAATACAGCTGTTCGTTGCGACCGCATGTTAGCTTAGGTGAGTTAAATAAGGTTCATTAGTTAACATTAGTTCATTATATTAACATGAACAACAGTAAGAATGAACAATACTTCTACATCATGTATTAATCTTAGTTCATGTAAATTTCAGCATTTGCTAATGCATTATTAAAATCACAAATTGTGTTTGTTAACATCAGTAAATGCACTGTGAACTAACATGAACAATGAACGACTGTATTTTTATTAACTAACGTTAGCAAAGATTTATAAATAGTGTAACAAATCTATTGTTTATTGTTCGTTCATGTTAGTTCATACATTAGCTGATGTTAACAGATGACGCCAGTAATATAAATAGAGAAAGCGTTTAATTTGAATAATATTAAAATTAAGATAAGATTAATAAGTGCTGTAATACACTATATATATATATAATATATATAACATATTTTCACATTCCTCATGTTTTCTCATTCAACTCAAAACAAAAACAACCGGTAACAGCGTTGCTTGGGTCAAGTCTGTATGTATAGTCTCCTCACCCGTTCACTTGTTCTTCCTTTCGTTTTCCTCTCTGTCTCTCGCTCGCTCTCTTCCTCAGCCTAGGGTTTCCAAGGCAACCACCATTTCCTCTCCAGGCTTGCCTGCTGATGTTTCCCCCTCCCCCTCCATAGTGGTGCACAAACACATCACAATCACCAACCGGCTGGATGAAATGATGCCTTTGATTTATGCCTGTGCAGCGCAGTCATGAGCGTGTATTTCTGGAGCTATTTCTTCCATACTGAGAGTCATTAGTGTAACTGAACAGCTTGCTATGAGATGTTTCGGAGGCTGGATTGAAAGAGACAAGACAAGACAAAGCGATGTTAAGCTGTTCATTTGTCTCATGAATGTTAAAGCAGAGGAGGAGAGCTAGAACATGACCTAGGTAACCGAACGTGATGGCGCTGCTTTATTAAAAACATGCCAGATAGAGTTTGATTATAGTTTAACAGTCCCGCAGGGAAGAAGTAAGAGATGGGTGCTGTCGGGACGTTATTACACTACACGCTGGTTTTGAATTGGTATGGATTTTTGTTCTCCATTTTCGGTGCAGAAAATTGTTCTTCACGGCTCTTTGGAAATCATTTGGTCTAAGTTTTATTTACTGGCCTTAATTTTTCAATCTACACAATGTCTTGTCATTGAACCGGATGCCTGCCATAGCGCTGAGAATGAATGTGCAATGAGTTTGCTGCCTGTTTTTGGGATGCAATGATGGGTCAGTTTGGGCTTGTGTAGCAAGAAGCGTTTGTGTTCGTATTCAGTATCGAATTCTGCTGGTCATCGTCGCAGCACAAGGTGTAACTACAGGCCGTTCGATATGTGATGTGTAACTTCATTCTCAGCTGGAGCGCGCTGCATCGACACGGCTCATTTCACAAGTCTCTGCACTGTCACTAGTAGTTGCCACACGCACACACTCGGTAATTTCATAACTGGGTTTATGGAACAGTCTTTAACGTTTACTATTCATGGCAAGTGTGCTTGTCTGTGTAAAATGATGTCAGCTTTTGTGGTTTTTAATTTAGATTGTAGATCGTACTTAAGCTGTTAGACAATTTGCATAGTAAAATCCTCATGGGAAAATGCAGTGAATCAGACAGTTTTTTTTTAAGATGATAAAAACTATTGCTAGAAAATTAAGACTTTGTGTGTGTGTGTGTGTGTGTGTATATGTGTATATTCAGGTCAAAAGTTTACATACACCTTGCTGAATCTGCAAAATTATTATAACTATAACTATAACTATAATAATTATTTTACCAAAATAAGAGGAATCATACAAAATGCGTGTTATTTTTTTATTTAATACTGGCCTGAATAAGATATTTCACATAAAAGATGTTTCCATATCGTTTTCAGGAGAAAATAATAGTTGAATTTATAAAAATTACCTTGTTCAAAAGTTTACATACACTTGATTCTTAATACTGTGTTGTTGCCTGAATGATCCACAGCTTTTTTTTTTTTAGTGATAGTTGTTCATTAGTCCCTGAACAGTTAAATTGCCGCTGTTCTTCAGAAAAATCCTTCAAGTCCCAAAAATTATTTGGTTTTTCAGTATTTTTGTGTATTTGAACCCTTTCCAGCATTGACTGTAAGATTTTGAGATCCATCTTTTCACACTGAGGACAACTGAGGGACTCAGTTACAGAAGGTTTCAAATGCTCACTGATGCTTCAGAAGCAAAAACGATGCATCAAGAGACGGAGGGTGAAAACTTTTGAACTGAATGAAGATATGTAGATTTTTCTTATTTTGCTTAAATATCATATTTTTTTCACTCCCTTCAGAAGCTACAGAAGATACTTACATGTTTCCCAGAAGACAAAATAAGTTCAATTTACCCTGATCTTCTAATTTCAAAAGTTTTCACCCCCCGGCGCTTAATGCATCATTTTTACTTTTGGAGCATCAGTGAGTATTTGAACCTTCTGTAATAGCTGCATATGAGTCCTTCAGTTGTCCTCAGTGTGAAAAGATGGATCTCAAAATCACACAGTCATTATTGGAAAGGGTTCAAACACACAAAAATTCTGAGCCAGGGGGTGAAAACTTTTGAACAGAATGAAGATGTGTACATTTTTCTTATTTTGCTTAAATATCTTTTTTTTCATTTAGTTTTTTTTTTTGCCCTTTAGAAGCTACAGATGTTTCTCAGCAGACAAAATAAGTTAAAGGAGAAGTCCACTTCCAAAACAAAGATACTCACCCCCTTGTCATTCAAGATGTTCATGTCTTTCTTTCTTCAGTCGTAAAGAAATTGTTTTTTGAGGAAAACATTTCAGCATTTTTCTTCATATAATGGACTGATATGGTGCCCCAATTTTGAACTTCCAAAATGCAGTTTAAATGCAGCTTCAAACGATCCCAAATGCAGTCATAAAAGATCCCAGCCGAGGAAGAAGGTCGGTTATTTTAATAAAAATAATACATTTTATATACTTTTTAATGCCAAACGCTTGTCCTGTCTTACTCTGCCTGGACTGTTTTTTTTTTCGGTTCATGACAGTTAGGTTATGTCGAAAAACTCCCATCTCATGTTCTCCCTCAACTTCAAAATCATCTTATATTGCTGTTTTACCTTTTTTTGAGGGTGTTTGATCTCCTTTGCATGTTCACTTTGCAAAGACTGGGTTGGTACTTATGATATTACGCAGCGCCTGAAAGTGACCGGCACTAAGTTTGTGTAGATGCAGAGTTGCAGCCGGCAGAGTTGGCGGCTGCGTAATATCATTGGGCCTGCTGCACCCATGGTACGGCAGCAAAATTCCTTGATTATTACGCCGGAATGAGAGTATAGTTCCTAGCCATATCGGCTTATAAAATCGCAACTTTTCATTTTCCGCCAGTCTTAGTACACTATGCAACTACAGAAGAGTCAAGTTTTAAGTAGGAGAAATATCGAAACTCTTTAGTCATTTTTTAGTGAGATGCTAACGGTCTAATCGGATTCAATGATTTATGCTAAGCTATGCTAAAAGTGCTACCGCCAGACCCGGCGATCGGCTGAATGGTTTCAAAAACGGTAAAACACATCTGTATAACTCTAGGGGAGTTGGAAAATAAGCCTATTTCAAAAAAAAGTGGAGTGTTCCTTTAATGCATCATTCTTCCATCTGGAACATCAGTGAGTGTTTGAACCTTCTGTAATAGTTGCATATGAGTCCCTCAGTTGTCCTCAGTGTGAAAGATGGATCTCAAAGGGTTGGAAAGGGTTCAAATGCACAAAAATGCTAAAAAAAACAAAGAATTTGTGGGAACTGAAGGATTTTTCTGAAGAACAGCAGGCAGTTTAACTGTTCATTTTTAAATAACTTTGAACTAAAAGGATGCACCTATAAATCATAAAAGTGCTCCACACAGTTCTAGGGGGTTAATAAAGGCCTTTTGAAGAGACTCAACTTGTTTGTGTAAGAAAAATATCAATATTTAAAATAGCTTTCACTAACTGTTGTACGCGAGTTCATGAGAGAGTGGCGTTCCAGAGGATAACGAAGGATGTAGGCGTAGTGTAAGCTCTAGTGAGAATATGCTAGTTTTGTTTACAAACCAGTCATCTCATGGCTAAAGTCATGTGACAGCAGTATAGCATATTTTGTTTTTAAATGCTATTATTACTGAACAGTAGCAGCTGTATAGTGCTACACACTGTTCTCTAACACACTCTCTTTTCCCTCTCTAATTTTTGCCATTTTGCATAAATCAAAATATATATGTCCATTTTAAGTACCAGTAAAATTGAAAACCCTTTTATTTGAGCTCAAGGGATTGTCGGTTTCATTTCTCACAACACCACTTCACTTGTAATTTCACGCAACATATGACAATAGGCAACGGGCCCCCTCTCTTCACTCTGATTCTCCAGTTTTTCACTGTTTCTCTTCCGCATCAGCTGTTATTTCCACCAACCAAACAGTGACAGTGCAAAATCATGCTTTGGTCTCACTTGAGGCTGTGGCACTGTCGGATCACGTCCGTCACTTTGAAGAGCGGACGACAGAATGCATCACGAAAGGGCCTGTCCTTCCACAGGGCAGTCGGAGCCCTGTATTGTACAATTAGACTTTCATATTCGTTGTCTAACCCCCGCCTCGTATCTCCTACATCCAGCCAAATGCAATTGTCGCGTCCCGCTGGTAGCGCGCGCCTACTGCTTAGCAAAACCCTATTAGTATCTGTCAGCCATCAACCACTGATATATAATCATTTTAGACAGTTAGCTGCTTGTGAAGTGCATCGACGGAAGACGAACAGACATTTGTGTGACTGTATCAGAGGACGGGACGTTATTTTGATGGGTTTCAGAGCTGGCGAGAAGATAATCTATTTCCTGTACATGTTTCTAAGGCTCTTTCACATGCATCATGGTATTGTTTTCCAATGCGCTGAACTCTGGATTGTAGGTCAACTGTTGTAACGCAAAGCTTAAAGTTCAGCTTTCGGCTTTGACTCTGTTTGCACTGACCTTTTCTCAAACTGCATTTTGTATAATTCGTGCAAGATTTGCGTGAGTTTTAGCAAGGTATAAGTGAATATCATACAGATTGAGAGAGAGAGAGAGAGAGAGAGAGAGAGAGTGTGTGTGTGTGTGTATATATATATATATGAAGAGTTCAGATCCAAAACCAGCTAAAAGCCATCTCGGTCAAAAATGAGATAATGCTGAGTGAATAACATATTATACGTCCATCAAATACTTTTTCTTCAAACTCACTGAAATCCCATCCTCAGCCCAATCAGAAGTACCAGTACTTACATAGAAACCTATACATCTGAGCGTGATAAAAATGCATTTTTTAAAGAAAGACATCAGATGGATTTAGGGGCTTTTGCATCTGAGCTCTTCATATATAGACCAAAGATTATTCACATTATTATTAATAAATATATTTATTCCAAAACATTTAATTTTATTTAATAAATAAATTGTAATGTGTATAATTGTGGCATGATTTTAAGTATTATATAAATATATATAAAACATATACAACATACATATATATGCCCCTAACTGCATAAAAACTATATATATATATATATATATCTATATATAATTTCATAATTGTTTTTATTGTCTTTTGTTGTTTTATTCAAGACAAAAGATTATGTATCATGATTATTACAAAATACATACATTTACAAAAATCTAAATTGAGAAATCTTTATTTAATAAATATAACATTTTATTTTAATAAATAAATAAATTGCAATGCATAATTGTATACTTTTAAAATAAAATAGCAATAAAAAGCATATAAATAAATAATATAAATAAAAGTATATAAATAAATAAATTAAAAAATTATATATATATTTCATAACTACATTTTTTTATTTATATATTTATTTGTATTTATACGTTTCATATATTCAGAAAATCTAAATATAAAAATCTTTATTTAATAAATAAATTGTAATGGATTAATGTATCATTTTAAAATTAAAAAGCAGGTATATAAATATAAATAAATAAATATATAAATATTTATTGCTCAAGACCAAAGATTATGTATCATTATTATTATTATACAATGTACATTTTTTCAGAAAATCGAAATAAAAGTCTTTATTTAATCAATAAATTGTAATGCGTAATTGTATTATTTTAAAAATAAAAATGCAATAAAAAGCATGTATATAAATAAATAATTGTAAAAATTTGTATATATATTTAAAATGTATCTTATATTTATAAAAAAGTATATATATATGTACATCTAAGTGTGTGTATATGTATATTAAAATTCATAACTATGTTTTTATATACTTATTTATATTTGTTTATTTAAAAAAATCGAAATATAAAAAACTTTATTTAATAAATTGTAATACATTAATGTATCATTTTTTAAAAAAAAGCACAAACATATATATATATATATATATATATATATATATATATATATATATTATATGTATGTGTGTGTCTATATATATAACACTTTTATTTATGTATTATATATAAATTATATATGATATATATATAATTTTTTTTTTGGAAAAAGATATTTTGAATATGTTTAGTACTAATAATGATATATATATAATCTTTGGTCTTGAGCAATAAAAACTTCTGAATTTCACACACACACATACACATAAATACATACTTATTTTAAATTATTGTGTGTATATAAGTTTTACGTTGTGTATGTATGTATATTTTCTTTCTTTCTTTCTTTTTCTTAACTTGTTTCTTGATTTCTTGAGGTAATGGCTTGCATATCAACAGACACTGTATGATGCTTTTCTTTAGTTAGTTTAGTTAGGGTTGTTGCGGGACTCCTTATAAACAATGTATGAAAATCTCACATAATGCTTTGAAAAATGGTGTGGCATTAAGTATTCACTTTTTACCTGAATGAATCTTTAAACAAATCCTCACCGCTCACATAAAGTGAGCATTTGGTTGTAGTGCCTGAAAGTGCCTGAAAGGTGTTGACACTTTCAGAGCTGCTGCTCTATATGGCAGTGCAGAGAGTCATTATGCATGCTGCAGGTGTTCACCGCCGGACTGTCAGGTGGACAAAATACAGGCCTGTAGATCCCACCGAGAGACACTTAAGACTGAAAATTGACATCTCCAGGACGCAGAGACAAACCTGTTGTATAATCAGCGATGGAAAGAAATATTTAAGCTGCATTTTGACCTTTTTTTTTTTAACTCAAATTTGAATTGGTGAACTGGAGATGAAATAAGGATCACTGTTACACCTAAAGGCACAGTTTCACATGCTTGCACACATAGTTAATTGCGCAAACAGCTGTAAACACGTAATCGCACCAGACCACCGACTGAAGCGCTGAGGTGTTCTCTATCCAACCGTGAGTCTCCGATTTTCCCCTGCCTCTTCAATGCTTCATAATATGAACAAGCAGGACGTCTGACTCATCCATTCCTGAATCATTGCTTCCATTTTTACCGTCTGAATAGTTTTAAATCATCTTTTAACCATCAGCTGGCCTCATTAAGACCGATTCTGCGCTCATGCGTAAGTGGACGGTTCTTGTGAATGTCAAAGAGCAGTGTGGTGAAAGTATATCAGCCGATCAATATTTTCATCTCAGACCGAAACGGTAGATTGTTGATCTGCTTAGACTTTCACAAAAGCTTTTATTTGAGGTTCTTCTTCACTTAATAAACCAAACCACACAAAACAGTAGCACTCTTTAGACTGCACGGCTTCAGATCATTGATTTGATTTCCTGAAAACACTGTTTTGATGCGATAATTAGCCTGAGCTACAGACTGTTGAGTTTTTCATCGAGAAAAGGAAGTATTTGAATGGCTTTTTCAAGTAGAGAAGACTGGAGTTAGTGTGGGTGAATAGACTAGACTATAAACAACATATGGCCCACAGTTAAATTAAATGGCCCGTTGTTAGTTAAAATGTATTCTCATAAATTTAATTAAATAAATGTGCATATATATTATGCACTTAAAAAATATATTATTTATATTACATATATTACTAATTAAAATATTTATGTATTTATTTAATTTATTCATAAAAATACACTTTTACAGTTTATTTTTTACATTTAATTGAATGTACTAAAAAGACTGTAAGAAGAATATGGTCCATTTAAATAGATTTATCATAAATATATTCATTTGTGAAAATGTAATTTATTTATTTACATAAAATGTAATTAATGTATATTAAGAGATGTTTTAAACCATTTGATTCATGTTTTTTTGCTAATGTGAAAGTTACTTATTGGTCAATGTTTTTAGGTTTTAAAATTATTCAAATATTTAAAATTATTAGTTAAATGCAACATTTATTTTATTAAAATTTACAAAACAATATACATTTTTCATGTTTTACTTATTTGGCATATTAAAAGTTATTTATTCACTATTATTATTATTATTTTTTTATTCAAATACATACATTTTGAACTACAAATTAGACATATTTCAAACTATAATAATATAATGTAATATAATATAATATAATAAATTTTAAAGTACATTTTAAAATGAATTAAATGAAGTAGATGGTTCAAACAAAAGTGTGATTAAATAAATCACGTTTTTCATAGAATACTAGACACTGAGAACTGATTTTATGTTATTTTTAACCACATTTTAAAATATATAAAAGTTGTAAAGAGCATAAAAAAACCAGAAATTGATCAATTTAATAGTCAAACAAAAATGTAAGAATCTCTTTCTCACAAATGAATACACATTTAAAACTGTTTAAAACTATCAACATTTTGATTTTTTTTTATTAAATTTAAAAATCAAATAATAAACTAACATCATTTCTAATTTTACAAATAAATAAAACATGAATTGTACATTTGTCATTGTTAATCAATTTTCTTATTTTATTGTTATATTTAACTACATTTAAAGCTTGAATTAAAGTGTTTGTTAAATTAGAAATTAACAAATAATAATATAATATAATATAATAGATTGATATTATATTTGTGAAAATGTGATTTATTTATTTATTTACACTAATATTTATATAACACATATTAAGAGATGTTTCAAACCATTTGATTCATGTTTTATTTGCTCATTTTAATTATTTTGTTTTATTTTATTTGCTAAAAGTTACCTATTAATCAACAGCACACACTTTTTTTTATTCAAATTGACAAAATAATAGACGTGTTTACTTATTAGGATATTGAAAGTTATTTATTCACTGCTATTTTTAAACATTTTTTAATTACATATAATTTAAACTACATATTAGACATATTTCAAACTATAATATAATATAATACTGATAGATAGATAGATAGATAGATAGATGGATAGATAGATCAATATACTGATTACTGATTGTTTAATTAAACCCAAATCCAGCTCAAGAGGAACATCTGTAAAAGATCTTGTGTTGGTATGTCATATTGATTATTCTGCTCGTGCCTGGGTTTATTTAATGTGTTATAATAAAAAATGGATGACAGAGCATCATGAGTTTTCTCTGTGTCTGCTGCTTGTTTCCTCAGATGGGCTTTGATGTGCTCATAGACTCCAGCTGTTTGATTGACAGGCTTGTTCTCGCTCATGATCCTGGAAGAGCAATTGTAGCAATCAGAGTATCATTACTGCATCACGTCCTTTGATGTTTGAGAGAGTTGACCATTCAAATAACTCGTTATTCTTTGCTGTACACATTGGAAAATGAACACCGAACATGTTGGAAATGCACCATTAACCTGTGCATTAACACAGGATTTTGCAGTATTTGGTTTTATGAAGCTACTTGTTTGTTAAATGATGTTTGACTGAATCCAGATTTACTGAGTTAGGCAGTTTATAACTACATTTTTGGGTTGAGGTTATGGTGGATGAAGAGTGTTGCTTAAAAAAATGTAGGAATTATTTGATTTAATAATTCAAACTAAAATGAAAATAAATAAATATCTTTTTTGAATATTACTAGATATTGAGTACTGATTTTTTGTTGTTGTAATATTTAATCACATTTTAAAATGTGAATTAAGTAGCTGTAAAGTCTATAAATAAAACGTAGAAATATATCAGTTTAATAAATTAAACAAAAATCTAAAGATATCTTTCTCACAAATTAACAGACATTTAAAACTGTTTGATTTGAACATTTTTGTTAATTTTAAAAATAAGATAATACATGGATAAATCATTTCTAATTTTACAGAAAAAATACAGAAAATTGTTATATTTAACCACGTTTTAAAGCATGAATTAAACTATTTTTAAACTAATTAAAACTGTTTGTTAAATGTTAAATTAACAAATAAAACACAAATCAAATAATTGTAATATGTAAATCAAATATTTATGTAAATGTAAAAAAAATATTGAAAATATTGAAAAACCTTTTTTAATATGCCAAATGAATAAAGCCTTAATAAATAAAGAATGGAATAAATGTCTATTAATTTGTTAATTTTAATAATAAATGTCCAATTAACAAATAAATTTGTTAATTTTAATACAAAATGTTATTTTATTATTTTATTCTTATATCAAGCTACATTTTAAAAATGAATTAAATTGATTTAACAATTCGAACAAAAATGTGAATAAATAAATCACTTTTTCAGAGATTACTAGGCTTTGAGAACTGATTTTTTTTGTTATATTTAGCCACATTTTAAAATATGAATTAAGCATTTGTAAAGTCCATGTTAAATTAACAAATAAAACACAAACGAAATAGTTAAAAAATATCTCTTATATGCAAAGGAAATATTTATGTAAATGTAAAAAAAAATCTTAAATATATATATATATATATATATATATAATTTTTTTTTTTAATATGGCAAATGAATAAAGCCTTGAAATAAATGTCTGTTAGTCTATTTTAATAAAAACTTTTTTTATTTTATTTTATTCTTATATCAAACTGTTTTTTAAAATGATTTAAATTAATTAAATAATTCAAACAACATTTTAAAAAATGTTTGTTAAATATTAAATTGACAAATAAAACTTAAATGAAATAGTTTGAAATATGTCTAATATGTAATATTTATGTAAATGTTAAAATACAAATCTTGAAATATTGAATAAACCATTTTAATAATAAATAAAGCATGGAATAAATGTCCAAATAAATAATAATAAATGTCTAATTAACATATAAATTTGTTAATTTTAATACAAAATGTTATTTTATTATTTTATTCTTATATCAAGCTACATTTTAAAATGAATTAAATGAATTTAACAATTCGAACAAAAATGTGAATAAGTAAATCACTTTTTTCACAGATTACTAGGCTTTGAGAACTTTTTTTTGTTATATTTAACCACATTTTAAAATATGAATTAAGCATTTGTAAAGTCCATAAATAAAACATAGCAAACTAAAGCAAAAATGTAAGAAAATAATCTCTTTCTCAGAAATTAATAGAAACGTAAAACTATTAGTTTTAACATTTTGTTAATTGTAAAAATAAAATAATAAATGAATAAATCTTTTTGAATTTTACAGACAAAGTGAAGTATGTCAGTTTGTTTGTCAAATATGCCAAATAAATAAACCAGGGAATAATTGTCTATTAATATTTAATAAAAAATAAAAATTTATTATTTAATTATTATATCAAACTACATTTTAAATTAATTCAAACAAAAATGTGAATAAATAAATCACAAATTCACAAATTAATAGAGTTGTTATAAGTAACCACATTTTAAAGCATGTATTTAACCTTTTATTAAATGTCTAATAATAAAACATTTTTAAATAAAACATGGGTTAAATAATTTAAGATGCTGAGATGTGTGATTAAAAGATTAATTTATATTTTATTGCTATATTTAGCCACATTTTAAAATCAGTCAAACCATTTAAATATATTTGTCAATTTATTTATTTACCTTTTATGCTTGAATTATTATGATAATTTATTCTTTTGTTTAATGTTAAGTGGCACTAATCAAAAAAATAATCATCATTTGGATGTCAGTGTGATTCTTTTCATCATGTAAATCAACTTTCATGTTGATCATAGTTCCTAAAAGCAACTCCAGACAGAAGTTTTATATTTTACAGTGGTTTTGAAAAGAATTACCCAATATGGAAACCCAGAAATCACTTTATGTATAGAGGCAGTATAGAGTGAGTTACACGGCTGTGTGTTACATGTCGTCGCCAGCCTGCTGCTGTTGCTACGCTAAACAGGTTTATCGGAAACCCTCCCACTGCTCCGCTGGAGTTTGTTAGATTTTCTTTCAAAAAAACCCCTGTTTGCCCACTTACAGATCTCCCCCAGTTTGCAGAGATTCCAGCTTCCGGCGAAACTCGATTACATAACATTCGTGCTGTTTACAGATGACTCACGGTACAGACACTGAGAGCGTTTTGAGCTGTCGTCACTGCCTCACTTTAGACATACGTGGGAAATCAGGGTAATAAAGCGTCCCGTTTTGATGCGACATCACCTAAATATCTAGGAGGAGCGATATGAGAGTCTGCAAACTCTTGCGCTTTGGCTGGAGTGAGCTTGTCAGGGCCAAAGCGTCTTATGGTTGTGCCGGGTGACAGAATGAAACTCTTAAATGGCCTTTCAATCCAGCAGGGGCTCCGTCTCTCTCCCCCGGCCGCGCTCTCCCTCGACGTCACCCTGATGTATGAGTCTCCTCATCCTCCGTGGCAGCCAGGCAGTGCACTCAGTTAGTGATGGGACTCTGTGATCCAGCCAATAGACACTGGTGCTGGATCTGCTCAGCTGAGGCATAAATCAAAATGAAGGCATTGAGCTTTGGGATTATTTACGCCTTTTTGAACATATATGAGATGGAGACGATAAATTCTTGTTTTGCACGAGAGGTGAATAAAAGGTGAAATGAAATAGGTTTGGAAAAAGTCTGAGGTGTTTTTTCTGTGTTCTAGTTTGTGTCAACTATCGTGGTATATTGCAAATATTTAAGATGTTTTAAAATGGATGTTAAAACATGTTAGCAACATACTAGCAAAATGGTAATCATGCTAACAACATGGTAACATGTTAACAACATGCTAATCATGTTAAAAACATGCTAGCAACATGCTAACAGCATGCTAATCATTTTAAAAACATTCTAGTATAACGTTATTTATGTTAGAAAAATGCTAAATGGTAGAAACATGCAAAATAAGATGATATCTGCATTAAAACATGCTAGCAACATACTAACAACAAGATAATCAAAACAACAAAATGCAAATCATGCTAAAACCATGTTAGCTACAAGTTAAAAAGACAAATCATGTCAAAAAACATGCTATACAAAAATGATAATCATGCTAAGAAAATGTTAACAATTGTTAGCAACATGCTAATCAAGTTAAAACATGTTAGCAACATACTAGCAAGATGCTAATCATGCTAGAAACATGGTAATAACATGTTATTTGTTAGAAAAATGCTAATAATGTTAGAAACATGCAACATAAGATGCTAATTGGGTTAAAAACTTGCTAGCAACATACTTATGTCATGATAATCAGGCTGTAAATATGTTGACAAAATGCAAGTCATGATAAAAACATGTTAGCAATGTACTAGCAAGATGCTAACCATGCTAGCAACATGTTAATACCATGTTATTTGTTAGAAAAATGCAAATAATGCTGGCAACATACTAACATCGTGATAATCAGGCTGTGAATATGCTAACAAAATGCAAGTCATGATAAAAACATATTAGCAACAAGTTAAAAACAGGCTAATCATGTTAAAAACATGATATAAAATTGTTAGCATTTCTTAACATGATTAACATGTTAGCAACATACTAGCAAGATGTTAATCATGCTAGCAACATGTTAATAATATGTTATTTATGCGAGAAAAATGCTAATAATGCTAGAAACATGCAACATGATAAGATGCTAATTGTGTTAAAACATGCTAGTAACATACTAACATCATGATAATCAGGCTATAAATATGGTACCAAAATGCAAATCATGTGAAAAACATTTAAGCAGCATGCTAATTATGCTAAGAACATGTTAACAATTGCTAACAACATGCTAATCATGTTAAAACATGTTAACAACATACTAGCAAGATGTTAATCATGCTAGCAACATGGTGACATGTTAACAACATGTTAATCATATTAGAAACATGTTAACAACATGATAATCAGGCAATAAATATGCTAATAAAATGCATGTCATGCTAAAAACATTAGCAACATGCTATCCATGCTAGCAACATGTTAAAAAACAGGTTAATCATGTTAAAAACATGATGATCATGCTAAGAACATGCTTTTGTTAGCAACATGCTAATCATGTTAAAACATGTTAACAACATACTAGCAAGATGCTAATCATGCTGTCAACATGTTAACATGTTAACAACATGCTAATCATGTTAAAAACATGCTAGCAAGTTAGAAATATGGTAGCAACATGCTAACAAAACACAAATCTTGCTAAAAACGTGAGCAACATGCTAATCATGCATTATAGCAATATGTTAACAACATAATAATCAAACTAGAAACATGCTAACAAAATGTAAATCATGTTAGAAACATGCTAGCAAGATGCTATCAACATGATAATAGGCTATAAATATGTTAACAAAATGCAAATCATGCTAAAAACATTCTAGCAACATTTTAACAACATAATAATCAAGCTATGTTAACAACATGTTAACAAAATGCAAATCATCTTAAAAACGTGTTAGCAATATGGTAATCATGTTAGAAACATGCTAGCAACATGTTAACAACTAGAATCATGCTATCAAAACACAAATCTTGTTAAACACATAAGCAACATGAGAATCAAACCAGAAACATGCTAACAAAAAGCAAATCATGTTAGAGACTTGCTAACAAGATGCTAACGACATGATAATCAGGCTATTAACAAAATGCAAATTATGCTAAAAACGTGAGCAACATGCTAATCATGCTAACAATGTAAGCAACATGTTAATCATCCTAAAACATTCTAACAACATTTTAACAACATAATAATTAAGCTAGAAACATGTCAACAAAATGCACATCATGTTAAAAACATGTAAGCAACATGATAATCAGGCTAGAAACATGTCAACAAAAAGCACATCATGTTAAAAATATGTTAGCAACATGATAATCAGGCTAGAAACATGTTAACAAATCGCAAATCATGTTAAAAACATGTTAGCAACATGATAATCAGGCTAGAAACATGTCAACAAAATGCACATCATGTTAAAAACATGTTAGCAACATGTTAATCATGCTAGAAACATTCTTGCAACATGTAAGCAACATGATAAGCAGGCTAGAAACATTAACAAATCGCAAATCATGTTAAAAACATGTTGCCAACATGATAATCAGGCTAGAAACATTCTAGCAAGATGTAAACAACATGATAATCAGGCTAGAAACATGTTAACAAAATGCAAATCATGTAAAAACATGTTAGCAACATGATAATCATGCTAGGAACATGTCAACAAAATGCACATCATGTTAACAAATTGCAAATCATGTTAAAAACATGTTAGCAACATGATAATCATGCTAGAAACATGTAAACAAAATGCACATCATGTTAAAAACATGTTAGCAACATGTTAATTATGCTAGAAACATTCTAGCAACATGTAAGCAACACGATAATCCGGCTAGAAACATGTTAACAAATCGCAAATCATGTTAAAAACATGTTAGCAACATGATAATCAGGCTAGAAACATTCTAGCAAGATGTAAACAACATGATAATCCGGCTAGAAACATGTTAACAAAATGCAAATCATGTTAAAAACATGTTAGCAACATGTTAATCATGCTAGAAACATTCTAGCAACATGTAAACAGCATGATAATCAGGCTAGAAACATGTTAACAAATCGCAAATCATGTTAAAAACATGTAAACAGCATGATTATCAGGCTAGAAACATGTTAACAAAATGCAAATCATGTTAAAAACATGTTAGCAACATGATAATCATGCTAGAAACATGTCAACAAAATGCACATCATGTTAAAAAACATGTTAGCAACATGTTAATCATGCTAGAAACATTCTAGCAACATGTAAACATGATAATCCGGCTAGAAACATGTTAACAAAATGCAAATCATGTTAAAAACATGTTAGCAGCATGGTAATCATGCTAGAACCCTGTTACTAATATTAGAAACATGCTGGCAACATGCTAATCATACTAAAACATGCAAGCAACATGCTAATCATGTTAGAAACATGCTAGCAACATGTTAACATGTTAATTATGTTAAAAACAAACATGCTAGCAACATGTTAATCTTGCTAAAAACATGCTAACAACATACTAATGCTAGAAATATTCTAGTAAAATGCTGACGACGTGCTAAGCATGCTAACAACATGCTTTCAAACTTTAAGGTTTTTCAAGCCAACTTGAAAGTTTGTTTGTGAACTTTACTCATCTAGTTTATTCCTATGATGCTGAATTTTCTGCATCATTTCTCCAGACCTCAGTGTCACATGATCCTTCAGAAATCATAACATCTAATATGATGATTTGATGATCAGAGAACATTACATTATTAATGTTGAAAACAGTAATATTAGCAATGTCTTTACTGTCACTTTTGATCAATAAATCCATCCCTACATTTAGTTTATATTTTAGTACACTTTTTATAATATTTTCCCTACATAATTATATTAAATTAATGTAATAAAAATCTAATTAAAATGCATCGGAAAAATGATATTGAAAATGTATTATTTTATGTAATTGTAGTATATTACTATTGTGTATGACATGACAAAAAAATATAACATTTCTTTCATACTTACCAGTATCTTTAACCTTTTTTTTTTTTATATATTAGCATGTTTTTATATAATTGATCTTGTTGTGATTGTGTTTGTTGTTCTTCACTGACAAAGGTAAAAATACTGATTAATGGAAGTATATTTTTGCAATGCAGCACTAGCAGCATGAAATGTTTTGAAGCATGACAGTGTTAGTCACAGTTAGTAGCTTGCTGGCACGTCTGACCCTCTGTTTTAAAGCCCTGGGTTGAACTGATTCTCTGACGCAAATCTATTCCTAAAGCGTTCTCTGTTTACTGCCACCCTTCAAGCGCTTCTCTCACAGGTCAGCACATGGACATGAGAAGATCAGTTATACAAGACCGGCATGATGGACATGAAAGCCAATAGAAAGGGGATTTAACTGTGATTTGTCGGGCCACCAATTTGTGACCTACCGCTTGGACTGAGTAAATATTGATTTTTAGATTAATTGTTATTTTCAGTTGCTGTTATTGAATTGCACCTCAAAATAACAGTTACTACAATAATTATTCCTGCAATAAAACTATCATTAATAATAGTAATAATAAAACAACAACAGGAACAATAATAATAATAATAATAATAAATATTATTGTTGTTGTTGTTTTTTAATATAATAATAATAATAATAATAATAATAATAATAATAATAATAAATGCTGTTGTTTTTGGTTTTCATTTGATTTCTGTTGTTATTGTAAATACTAGCACTAATAGTACCATGAATGATATTAAATATTATTGTTTTTTAATATAATAATAAGAATTGTTGTTGTTGTTGTTGTTTGATTTCTATTATTGTAAAAACTAACACTAATACTACTGTGAATAATAATAATAAATATTATTGTTTTTAATATAATAATAATAAATGCTGTCATTGTTTTTGTTTGATTTTTAATATTAGTGTAAATAAACTAATACTACTATGAATAATAATAATGTTGTTTTTAATACAATAATAAATGTTGTTGTTTGATTTCTATTGGCTTTGTAAATACTAACACTAATACTATGAGTAATAATAATAATAATAATAATAATAATAATAATAATAATAATAATAATGTACATAATTGTTATAATTATAATTAGTACATTTATTAATAAATAAATATTACATATATATAAATATAAAATATAAACTATATATAATATGAATATTTTTTCAAATCAAAAACGTTTTGATAGAAATCTTATATTAATATAATTTTTTTTAATTAATGAATATTATTATTATTATTATTATTATTATTATTATCATTATTATTATTATTATAAATTGTTTTGTAAATGTCAGCTTTATTTTAGTATCATTAAGATACTAGTTTTTTTTTTATATTTTGAATCGGTTTTTATTGTACATTTTCTGTTTTAATCTATTAATTTTAGTTTTAGCAGTTTTTGTTGTGTTTTTGACATTTTTAATAGTTTAAATTTGTAATATATATATATATATATATATATATATATATATATATATATATATATATATATATATATATATATATATATATAATATATAATATATATATTAATTTTTTTTTTTTCATGATTTTTTATTTTGGTTTATAATTGTAGTTATTTCAAGTCAAACTACATTAGAATGAGAAATGTTGTAACTAGGCGAGTATATATATATATATATATATATATATATATATATATATATATCCCAGTAACAAAATTTTAATTTATCTGTTTATTTTATTATGGTTTTAATTTTAGTTTTAATCTTGGTTAACTATAATAACCCTGGTTAGGATCCCATTGTGTTGTTGATTTCTGCTGAATATATAGATATTGGATCGACTTTTGAATTAATTTTAGATAGAATTGATATTGACACATTATGAATCAGAATCTAAATGAATATTGAAATGCGTTTGGATACCCAGTCCTTCTTTTAGTGCCAAGTTATAAATGCTTTCCGTTGCTACTTCATTAGGAGTTTTTCAGTCAAATGTGTGTTTCCTCCTCCAAGTGAGGGTTCACCTTGGTTTCTAAAGGCATTTGATGGCATTCAATCTATTACGGTTCACCTACGATGTGATGAATCACAGGTTTAATCACTCAGAAGCAGCGTTTCAACATATAGCCATGATTGAAGGGCCGTTTCCTGCATCGTGTTCAAAGCCGCAGTGCCTCGTGTTTGCTGGCCAAATCCCCTGGGTCGTCCCATATAGGCTCGTTCACTCCAGTGCACCCGTATCTCACATATGCCTTCACCTCCACTCACCCTGAGAGCTGTTTACCTCTATTCAGACATTAGCCATTCAGCGCACAGAGCGGCGCTGGGCTTCAAGGTTGGACTGACCGCAGATTAGAGGGAACACGACCCCCCCGTCACCGAGTGTCAGTGAGGCTGCAGGCCATTACAGGCAAATTTCAACCCTTCAGCCCCGGCGCTCATCAAGGCCTCAAACGCTTCTACAGATGGTACACAAGGGCAGGGCCTCGGTGTCAGCCTTCATCCAGCTTCAACCTGCACACAGTCATTTGTGCTGACTGGAAATATATTTCGATTCTTTCATTAGTTCACCTGTTTCGCCTTCTTTGACTTGGACAATGTTTCAGATCTCTCTGCTGTTTGGTGTGGCAGTACTTTTTAACCTCTTGATGTTTGATCTGTTGTTCATTTAAACAGATTTATGTGCATGGAAGTGTGTAGTCCTGACCCAAACTCAAACTCAATTTTACTGTGCCATTTTGCTCTATAGATGTATTTTAATGACAAGTCATTAAATTCCACACTGACAAGTCATGAAATTGTATTATATTGCACTGAATTTTTGCATATTAGTGGTGCAGTTTAAAATGTTTGTGTATTTACATTGTAAATATTTAAGTGTAAAAAAAATCTCACTTTATTTTATCATTAATAATAAACTATTGCTATTAAATATTCAAATATTCAGGAAATTTGTTTCTTTTTTTCTTTATTATTCAACAGGTAATGGTAGTGAAATAGTTGTTAATAATTAAATAACATATTAAAAGATATTCAAATATTATATTAAATAATTAATTAGTTAAAACTTAATTAAAAGTTAATTAATAAAGTTTTTATTAAACTAATTTATAATTGATTAATTTATAATAAAACATTTTAATAAATATGTACTTTTAATATAATGAATAATAATAATAATAATAATAATAATAATAATAGGTAATTTATTATTAAAGTGCTTATATTGAATTAATACAATAAAACATTTAACAAAATAAATAAAATAATAAAGATATAATAAAAATGAAAAAAAAAAAATCTAAATTAATCTAAAAATATATTAATATTATTTTTTTTTGAAAGTCTATATTCAACAGGAAATAATGAGTAGTAAAATAATTGGTAATAAATAAATAACATTAAAACATCATAACAACATATTAAAGTATTATATTAAATAATTAGTTACTTATAATTAACTACATATAAATAATATAATTATCAATAATAATAATATTATTATATTATAATGTATATTAAAAATATAAACAGTATTATTAAAAATATAAACTAAAAAATACAAATATTATAGAAATGAAAATAAAATAATATATCAATATAAAAAAATTCATTTACATTAAATGATTTTTTTTAGTTAAACCAATATCTAAGTATAATATAGTTATCAATGCTAATATTATAATTATAATATAATGTGTAATAATAATAATAACAATATTAAAATATAAACATAATAAATAAAAAATATAAAACAATATTTATATATAATATTAATATAATTCATCTATTAATTAGTAAATTAATAAGAATTCATTTACATTAAAATCATTTTTTAAAGTCTTTATTATTCAACAGTTAATAGTAGTAAAATAATTGGCAATAATTATGTAACATTAAAGGACAGCAAATTAAAGTGTTATATTAAATAAATAATTAGTTAAAACAATATCTTAATAATATAATTGTATTATAATATAATAATAATAATAATGATAATAATAATAGACAATAATTAATCAAATATTTATATTAGATAAATTTAAATGTATAATAATACATTCTAATAAATATATACTTATAATATAAAGTATTATAATAATAATTGGTTAAAATAATGAATAAAGTATTTATATTAAATGAATTTAAATGTATAATAATGCATTTTAATAAATTATTAGTTAAAGCTATAAAAATAATGTAAACTTGGCAATAATAATTAATGATTATATATATATATATGAGTGGCCATGGCCATTTGTAAATTTTATTGGTCTGGTAGGCAAATGTTTCTTTGTTTTTTTCAGTATGCATACTTTGATCTATTACTATATGTTCTTCAAGCAAAGTTTTTTATTTTCTGTTAATGTATTAAAAGCTGTTGCCACCTAGGAACACTCCTTTTCTCTGGAGAATTAACTATAACGCATTCGTTTTCTGTTAATGGCGAATAAATATTTGGGAAAGAGTGTTTGGTTTAGGTTTTGTTTTGCTGTATCACAGATCAGCCTTCTTGGTGAATATGGTTTCTGCACACTGTTGTTGATATGGTTCTTGTCTGCAGCATCAGTTGTCAGGGCTTTGTTTAGCAGGTGGGAATGTCACTCGCAATCCGACTGATCCAAAGAGATGCTGCTGACGACTTTAAAGCAGACGATTCCTGAGGAGATGAATGGAGACAGAGAGAGGCTAAGAATGAGCTGCTGTGGCTGAGAACTGTGAAGTGAAGCCAGAGCAGCTTTGAGAGGCAGAGGTGCCTTTTGTATGCTTGCACTTGATTTGCTTTGACAGGGAATTGAAACAGGACGGCGGAGCAAGCGCCGAACACGCGTACCCGAAAGATTGTTTCACGTGGAGATGGTTTCATGGGAAGGTGAAGCCGATATAAGGAGGTAATCAAGCAGGGAAATGAAAACAGGTAAAGCTGGACGCAATTTTCTCTCATCATTTCTCATAATCACATCAGCCTTAATCGCATGAGAGTGAGCGGAGAGAGAGAGAGAGAGAGAAACTAAGCCAGTTTCTATGCCCTGTTATAATCAGATTTGCCCATGGATGTATTTAATCAGGGCTCTTCAGGTAGTCATCTGAACAGATGTATTAGCCGAGACAGATCAACGCCCACCTCAGGCTGATGGTGTCATTTCGCTTCAGTGTATTTTGAAATATAATAAAAGCTCTTTGAGGTCAAGTGTGGAATTTCTTTGCCACTAGCAGTAAAACATAAATAAATTAATAGATTACTGTTTTCAGATAGGTTTCTTGAACCCTTAATTAAATAATTCAATTGATAAGATTTGATTAGGTCACCAGATTTGTTCTCCGGCCCGGATACTTAAGGAGAGAACTGTACGTTATTTCCGTGTGATTATCGAGATATAAATACTCCTGGTGCGTGTAACTATCAGCAAAGCTTCTGTGTAATTTCCTCTGTGTCATGTTTAGCCCTTTGTCAGCATACAGATGCAGGCATTTGTGCATTTGAATTGGCTCTGTCAGCGCGTTATGTTTCCCTGGACGTGTAAAAGCGCACTGTCAGAACACTGAAATCACTCCTCTGTAGAGGCCTTTACATCTCTGAGATGATCCACACACATCTGTCACGTCACAGATGGATCAGTACATATGGAACTTGTGAAATTAGTAATGGTGCTGATTTGATGTTAGACACAAATTCTAAACTGTATTTGTTGTCGGAAGTTTTGTTCCATGAACTGAAAAGGAATGTTAGCTGTTAGCATTGAATGCTAAAAACATTGGAAACCAAGACTGAACTGAAACAACTGGACTTTATCTGTTGTTGTTCTTTCTGTCTGTCTATCTATTTATCTATCGTTTTATCATTCTAACGTTCTGTCGATCACTCTATTGTTCCATCTATCGTTCTATAGTTCTGTCGTTCTGTCTATCGTTCTATCTGTATTGTTCTGTCTATCTATCTATCTAGCTATCTATCTATCTGTTTTATCGCTTTGTCATTTCATCTATCGGTCTATCATTCTGTCTATCATTCTATCTGTATCCTTCTGTCGTTCTATCTATCTATCTATCTATTGTTTTATCGCTCTGTCATTCCATCTGTCGGTCTATCATTCTATCTGTATCCTTCTGTCGTTCTATCTATCTCTATCTATCTATCTATCTATCTATCTATCTATCTGTCAGTCTGTCTGTCTATCGTTTTATCGATCTATCTCTTTATCACTCTTTTGTTCCATCTATCATTCTATCGTTCTGTCTATCATTCTATTTGTATCATTCTGTCATTCTGTGTATCTATCATTCTATCGCTCTATCATTCTAGCGCTCTATCGTTCTGCCGATCTGCCATTCATTCCATCTGTTGTTCTATCATTCTATCTTTCTGTCTATCATTCTATTTGTATCGTTCTATCGCGCTATCTATAGTTCTGTCGTATCATCTATCATTCTGTCTGTTGTTCTACCTATCTATTGTTCTGTCATTTGATATCTATCAATCTATCTATCTATCTGTCTTTGTTCTATCGTTCTATCGATTGTTTTGTTAATCTGTCTGTCTGTCTGTCCATCTATCGTTCTATCGTTCTATCACTATTGTTCCATCTATCGTTCTATAATTCTGTCGTTCTGTCTTTCGTTCTATCTGTATCTATCTATCTATCTATCTATGTATTGTTTTATCGTTCTGTCGCTCTGTCATTCCATCTATCGGTCTATCATTCTATCTGTATCCTTCTGTCGTTCTATCTATCTATCTATCTATCTATCTGTCTATCTATCTATCTATCGGTCTGTCTGTCTATCATTTTATTGATCTATCTCTTTATCACTCTGTTGTTCCATCCATCATTCTGTTGTTCTGTCTATCTTTCTATTTGTATCGTTCTGTCATTTCTATCTATCTATCTATCTATCTATCATTCTATCAGTTGTTTTGTTAATCTGTCTGTCTGTCTATCTATCTATCTATCTATCTATCTATCTATCTATCTGTCTATCTATCTATCTATCTATCTATCATTGTTGTATCGTTCTACCAATTGTTTTGTTAATCTGTCTGTCTATCTATTTATCTATCTATGTGTCGGTCTGTCTCTCTCTCTCTCTCTCTCTCTCTCTCTCTCTCTCTCTCTCTATCTATCTATCTTTGTTCTATCGTTCTATCGATTGTTTTGTTAATCTGTCTGTCTGTCTATCTATCCTTCTATCGGTCTGTCTATCTATCTGTCTGTCTATCTATCTATCTATGTATCATCTATCTATCTATCTATCTATCGTTCTATCAGTTGTTTTGTTAATCTGTCTGTCTGTCTATCTATCTGTCTATCTATCTATCTATCTATCTATCTATCTATCGTTCTATCTATCGTTCTATCTATCGTTCTATCAGTTGTTTTGTTAATCTATCTATCTATCTATTTGATTATCGTTCAGTTGTTCTGTCGGTCTGTCTATCTATCTATCTATCTATCTATCTATCTATCTATCTATCTATCTATCTATCTATCTATCTATCTATCTATTGTTCTATCAGTTGTTTTGTTAATCTATCTATCTATCTATCTATCTATCTATCTATCTATCTATCTATCTGATTATCGTTCAGTTGTTCTATCCTGTGTTCTATCTATCTATTGTTCTATGTTCACATGTTTTTTCCATTTATTTTCTTCAAAATTTTTTTTTTTTTTGCCATCAGTGTTATGGTGTTGTAAACATTTCCAGGGTGTTGCTATGCCGTTACTAAGGTGTTTCTGGTGCAGTGCTACAGTGTGTGGTTGTTAGACGGTTACTTATAATTATTGTTTATATTGTACTAATGTTAACATGTTACAATAATTGACAGTTCAAAAAAGGCCTGTTGCTTTTTACAGCTTATGCACAAAATACTTTCTCGGCATTAGGCCGTCATCTCAGGGGAGCCACTGAATTTGCAAAAGGATTCACAGGTACTATATTTAGGCCCATCGCTGGTGATGTTCAGGTGAACATCCTTGAATATTTAAATGTTCTAGACCACAATGTGCCATTGCTGTCTGCATATTACATAAGCTGTGTGTGATGCACTCGTCTCTCATTCCCGTCGTTCTCTCTCTCTTGCAAAGTAAAAACATGAGTTTTGTCTTACTTTCATAATTCAGCAGTACCTTCACCTCTCAAAGAAGCACATATGGTCTGTCATTTTAGCCCTAAAATCAAAATGGGCTTTTCTTGTTCAAAGAGTTCACACTAGCCCAGAAATACACTCCAACCTTTGATTTCCAGATCCGAGGTAATGCATATCTTTCTTCTGAATCTGAAATGAGCTCCTTGACTTCATGTGGAAACATGTTATTTAAGTGTGCCTGCAAAACCAGACAGATATAGGAAAATGCTTTTATCAGCACTGGCTTGAAAGCTTTCCATATTATATAAGCAAATATGGAAAAGCTAAAAATCTGTTGGGACTGATTTTTTTAAAATCTGCTTTAGTTGGAGACATGGCCCAGCGGGAACAGCATGTGCTGCTTGTGCGGGTGTTATGAGTTCAAATCCGGCTCGTGTCAGTTCCCAGTCTTGAGTGTAGGTGTATCTCGTCTCCAAACAGGTGTTTAGTGGGTTTAACTGGTCGGCCAGCTGGTCTACCATCTTGACCAGCTGAAAATGTGTCCAGAAGCTCATCACAGTTTAAAATAAACGTTTTTAGCATTTTTTCTGTTTAAAAAAAGTGTTTGAATTTATCAAATGTATCTATATTCTGTTTATGATTGGGGATATTCTGAAAATTATAGAAACATCAGAGTCAGCAGCAAATTCCAGAAGATCTGGCCGAGGTAAGGCTGCTCTAGGTGGCTTCATGAGTGTTGAACGGCCAGTGACACCCTGGAGCTCTGAAAACGTCAAAGCAAATTTTTAAATAGATGTTATCTTTATCAACAAAACACATATTTAAAGATTAAACAAGTACATTCTCATCTAGAAACTCTTAAAACTACATTCCATGACACAAAAACAGTATTATTAATAAAATTATTTGGGCGTGCACCATGACACTTGCTGTGAGAAATACCACAAGTGGAGCGATACAAACAGTGAAGCGGTTGGAGTTCCGATATCACTAGAATATCACACTCCTCTCAGCCAACCAGATTTGAAGACCTGAAAGAACTGTTGTGTATATATACATATGTATTTATAATATATTTGATTCTGAATGTTTCTAATTTTCTCAGTGGCATTTCATATTCATTTTATCTCTCCTTGGTTATCATTAGCCTCATCTGATGACCCATCTGTTATATCTGTGCTTGCTGTGAAGAAAAATCAAATCTCGCTATTAATTACCAACCTGATTAATCTTAAATTGTCTTTGAATTGCCAGAATTAATAAAAACGCTAAATTAATTTCTAATGCATTGTCATTTTTCACAAAAACTTGAATTGACTTTTTGAATATAGTCAGCTTCATATTTTAATAATTCACATGCTCAAGTGCTCACTTTGGCATTGAGTAATAAATGTTTGATTGACCTGATTACTGGCCATTGGAAAGGTAATTAAAGTCAACCTGCAAAAGCAAACAGCAGGGATGGACTCTTTCTGTTGCTAGGAAGTTCACAAAGCTGGATGATTTTTTTTTCCAGACTCAGATTTTTGTGAAATCAGAGAAGATTTGGTTGAGAGCTCAAGGGACTGGATTATGATATCGTAGCTAAGTATGCGACAGGCAAATCCCCAGTGCCTGATTTCTTAAGAATGTTTGATTACCCTCAGAAGACTCAGCCTCAGTTAACGCATTAATTATGTGCCTGATTTACATAAACAGTCAATATGGAACTTGGAAGCGACACTTTGCGAGTTTTTGGAGTTACTTTATTGCTTAGTACTTTTTTAACTGACTGTTTGTCCCTATTTGGTTTTAAAAGCTGCTCTGGAAATTACCAGAAAGTAACATAGTGTCACAAAAGTTGCTAAATGTTAATTATTTTACCATTATTAATTAATTAATACTCACTGATGCTCCAGAAGAAAACACGATGCATTAAGAGCCGGGGGGTGAAAACTTTTGAACAGAATAAATTATTTTTTTTTTATTTTGCCTAAATATTGTATTTCTTTACATTTAGTACTGCGCTTCAGAAGCTACAGATACTTACATGTTTCCCAGAAGAGAAAATAAGTAAAATTTACCCTGATTCTAAAAATTCCAAAAGTTTTCACCCCCCAGCTAGTAACGCATAGTTTTTCCTTCTGGAGCATCAGTGAGCGTTTGAACCTTCTGTAATAGTTGCATATGAGTCCCTCAGTTGTCCTCAGTGTGAAAAGATGGATCTCAAAATCATACAGTCATTGTTGGAAAAGGTTCAAATACACTAAAATGCGGAAAAACCAAAGAATTTGTGGGACCAAATTTGTTTGCAGGACAAACAAGGGACTCATGAACTATCACTAAACAAAAACCCAGGTGTGGATCATTCAGGTAACAACACAGTATCAATAATCAAGCGTATGAAAACTTTTGAACAGGGTCATTTTTATAAATTCAACTATTATTTTCTCTTGTGGACTATGTAAGCGTCTTTTATGTGAAATATCTTATTCATGTCAGTACTAAATAAAAAATAACATGCATTTCATATGATCCCTCTTATTTTGGTAAAATAATTACCATTTTGGAGATTCTGCAAGGTGTATAAAAACTTTTGACCTCAGCTGTATATTGCTTTTACCATGTGTATTTATTGTATGTATTGTATCATATCTTATCTTACACTATGACAGTACTTGTGTACTGTCCTGTGTAGCCTTAAGCAGTCTGACTGATATGTGTTTTTATTTTTTTTTTTGTCTGCAGGCACGACGAGACAGCCCAAAGAGGGGGAGGTCCCAGGTGTGGACTACAACTTTGTGAGCGTTGAGCGGTTTATGGAATTAGAGAAAAGTGGGGCTTTATTAGAAAGTGGAACATACGAAGGTAAGTGAAATACACTCTTAAACCTTGCGCATCTCAATAAATCATCACCTCTCGAAATAAAGCTTATATCACACCTGTTACACCGTTGCGGCCTGGAATATGAATTCCCTCAAATTTGCTCGATGTTACCGCAAGAAGAAGCACGTATATCTTTGACATTGAGCAGAGGTATTCAGAACTAGTGCAGTTTGGTCTCTCGAGAGCCGACACTGAGGTGTGTGGACTACTTTCAGATGCAGGTTTCTTTTCTCTTCATGAGGAAGATCCTTCCCATGACTCTGTGAGGCACAGCATCATAACATATCAGCTTCAGTGACAGACACCTTGAGAATGTTTAGTCTAAGACAGCAGAGAAGTACAAATTTGAGATTTTTGACATTTCATTGGTTGAGGATGTGGGGATTTTTATGGGGTGGGTGTGGGAAGTTTTTGGTATGGGTTGGGTTGATGTGGTGGGGTGAGGGTGTGGTGTGATGGGGGAATTAGATGGGGGTTTGGTTAGGGATGGTTGAGTTGTAGATGGGGTTTGGTTGTGTTAGGGTTGATAATTAGGGTGGTTGAGGAAGTGTATCGTGATTTTGGTGTTGTGAATGTGATGATTAATAGTTGGTTTAAATATTTGTGTTGGGGTTGAAGGTTTGTGGTTGGATAGAATGTTGTTTTTGGGAAGTGTTGGGTAGATAAAAATGGGATGAATTGTGGGGATGGAGGGAGGGAGGATGGATTTTGTTTGGTTGGGGGGGGTGGTTTTATGGAATGTGGGGGAGAATGTGTGTGGGGTAGGATTGGGGGTATTGGTTGGGGGGTTGGATTTATGGGGATTGGGGAGGGTTTTGGAGTATTGGTATTGGGTGGAGGTGAGTGTTAGTGAGGTGGGAGGTTTTGTTGTTTTTGGGTGTGTGGGGGTTTTTGGATTTGGAGGTAGGATATGTATTTGATGGTGGTTTTTGATGGGGGGTAGAATGGTGTAGTTGGGGTGGGGTTGGGGGGTTTTGGTTTGTAATGGGGTAGTTGGTGTTTGGGAGGTGTGGATTAGTAGGGTGGGGGTGGAGAGTGGGGGTTTTGTTTGTTGTTGGGGAGGTAGTGGTTAATGTTGGGTGGGGTATTGTTTATTGATGTGGGGGGTGGTTGGTGATGTATGGGGGAGGGGGGGTGGGTGGGTGTGTTTTGTGTGTGGGGGGTGTGAGGGGGTTTAGGTGTTGTGGGGTGGGTGGGGTTGTGGAGTTGATGTTTGTTGGGGTGGGTGGTTTGTGGGTTGGGTGGTTGGGGGGTTTGTGGTTTTGTTTTGTGGGGGTGGGGTTTGATGATTGGTGTTGGTGGGAGGTTGGTGTGGGGTGATGGGGTTTGTGGGTGGTTGTGGAGGTTTTGGATGAGGGGTTGATATGGTTGTTTGGTATGGGGTTTTGTGTGGATTTGTGTTTTATGGGTGGGGTTTGGGGTTTTTGTGGGGATATTTGGGGGGGTGGGGTATTTTTGATCAAATAAATGCAGCCTTAATGAGGAAAGAAGAAAAATTGCATATGCAAATTTTTGTCCAATTAAATGCGCTCCTAAATTAGAATCCACCATCTGTCTCTTACTGACAATAGCTAGCAACAAATCGCAGTTCACGTCAGCTAAGAAAAAACAGCTGTTTTTAATTTATCAGGATATTTAAATAGAATTCAGCACAATATATAGGTACTATATATTAGTTTTATAGTTTTCATGTGGTTGTGTTAAGGTGATTTCAGTTTTTTTTAAGTTAGTCTGCCCCCGGTTTATAATTCTGGGTCATTTAAATGAATCTATGAGCTTCACCTTTTCTGTTCCCGTCCCCACAGACCTGCAAATGAATTCATAAAGCCTGTGCCGTAACCACACCGGAGCTCAGTTTTTAATCATTAAACAGATTTCCCTGGATACACATGATTTCTTTTCAATCTTGAATGAAACGATTGAGTCGCAGATGAACGAGTTTGCCGTAACGGCAAACATCACCCAGAAAAAAAATAACTCTGGCGAAGTTATTGAAAACATGATTGAAAAGTTACTTCAAGTCTTTTTGCATGCCAAATAGCTGCAAAAGCAGTTTTTACAAGTTGAAGTCTTTTCTGTTGTTTCTAGATAACTTCTATGGCACGCCAAAGCCTCCTGCCGAACCCACGCCGATGCTGTTTAATGTGACGGACCAACTCTTGCCCGGTGCCCGACCCAGCGCAGAGGGAAAAAGGAAGAGAAATAAGTCCGTCAGCAACATGGAGAAAGACAGCATTGAGCCACCAGAAGAGGAGGAGGAAGAGAGCCCCGTCGTCAATGGAAATGGCATCGCCATCACACCAGGTTACGACCTAACACTGTTACTGAGTTTAAACTGACTTGACTTACTCAATTATGAATGTGGGCTTCATGGCTGCTACGGCTCAGAGAGGTTTCAGACGAGAGTCCGATGCTTTATTTAAACTTTTCAGTTGTTACGTGACTCCAAGTTGACGTTTTGAATACTGAGCTGTTGAGGCTCTTTTTAGTAAAGCTGGTGATATGTGACCCTGGACCACAAAACTTATGTTGCACAGGTATAATTGTGGCAATAGCCAAAAATTCGCCATAATTAGCCAAAATCGATTTTCCTTTTATTCCAAAAATCATTAGGATATTATGTGAAGATCATGTACCATGAAGATATTTTGTCAATTTCCCACCGTAAATATATCAAAACTTAATTTTTGATTAGTAATATACATTGCTATGAACTTCATTTAGACAACTTTAAAGACGATTTTCTCAGTATTTTGATTTTTTTGCGCCTTCAGGTTCCAGATTTTCAAATAGTTGTGTCTCAGCCAAATATTGTCCTTTCCTAACAAACACCAAAACATCAACTGAAAGCTTATTTATTCAACTTTCAGATGATGTATAAATCTCAATTTCAAGAAATTTACATTTATGACTGGTTTTGTGGTCCAGGGTCACATATTAGATAAAAGGGATAGTTCACCCTCAAGCTATCCTAGGTGTATATGACTTTCTTCTTTCAGACGAATACATTTCTAATGCAGTTTTAACTTTTCAGGATTTCATTTTTCTGGACTCTTTTTTTAACCCTTAAAGACCTAGAACATTTTTGGGCCACCTGACGCACCTGTATTTTCTTTGTTTTCTTCAGACCTATTCTAGCAGTCAGCATCAAGTGCTGAAATGATGATCTTTTCGATCTTGCGATCGTTGCGTAAGATCACGTGAGGCACTCCCTCCATCATGATAATCTTAATAATATCTTGTAGTGTGTGATGCGCCATGATTTTAAAATCTTGTAGTGTGTGCATGTTTAAGATTTCAGGGAAGATAATCTGCAAAGATTCTCCTTATGTGTGCGCTGCAAACAGATTTCATAATCGGTTAGGATTTTAAAAATCCTGTAGTGTGAGCCCGGCTTTACTTTCACTTTGCGCTCGTTCAAATTTCCAAAGAAACACGCTGGTGGTTCGAAAGACCAAAATTATGTTTATTGGTTGAATAGATGACAGTTTGAACCAATCTGGGCACGTGGGTGGGACTAAGCATCTCTGAATATCCAAATGAGACAAATGCAATATCACTGGAAAGAGGCTTTTTTAAAGCATTCAGATTGGATTAGCGGTTCAAAAGTTATCAAACATTTAATAACAATAGTTATTTTTAGCCACGGGCAGCTGTCTCAGTCTTTGAGGGTTAAAAGGGTGGTTGATTGTGATTTCAGTTTTTTAACAAAGTTACAAGGCTGAAAGTTCAACGCAAACAGAGATATTGTCTTTTAAATTTATGGCAGTTTATTGCCTACAAAAACGGCTCATAATAACTACAACGAGCTACTTTCCGGGTTGGTGATCATAAACCCAGATATTTACATAAACCCATACATGGGCCCTCCTGCCCATTTGAGCTCTGACTAAACTTCCCTTTCAGTCCGGTCTAGGTGCCCCGGGTTCATGATTTCTGCCAAGGGGGACCTGCAATTGTGCCCTCGTATGACACACTTAATGTGTACAGACAGGCAGATATTTTCCAGTTGCTATGGTAGTGAGCAGTACTTGCTGGCAAACACTTCTTACTGTTACAAAACAATTACTTTACAAAACTGCTACAACGCAATCATGTATTCTGCTATATTAAAGCTTTAATCAGGATAAAACCGTAACAGTTATATTAAAAGCTAACATAAGCAGTAGCATTTACAAATCACAGCGTATCATAGGGCATCTACCTATACAAATCTATGGTTTTACCTGTGTGAATGTTCATGTGACATGCGTTTTTGGTTATGTAGACTGAGATGGTTTCTGAAATGTAGAGAAAACACTAGTGTAGACGAGGGTCGTTTTCCTTTTAAAACGCTGTTTTAAAACAAAAACGCACTAGTGTAAACAGGGCCTAAAAGTATGATACAATAACAAACAGAAACACATACCATTCTGAAACGTCCTGTAAGAGCCGTGCTTGCACAGGTTCTGCCGCGATCCTCTTCACTAATATTCTCTGGGTCTCATTCGGGCTCAAATTGATAAGCAATATTGACGACACCATTGTTTGCAATACAGCCGGATCGCATGTGAGGGGCGTGACGTTTATGAACGTGCTCTAGCGGTTTAGCGAATCAAAACACACTGGGCCAGCTAACCAATCTAAGCCCATTGCGTATTTCTGAGGGAGAGGCTTCACAAAACCCGGAAATCATCGGATTGTTTATCAGAGAAGGGACAGAGTGGTGTAGAATAAAGGTAAATTATGTGAAAAATTATGCGTTTTTATAAAAACGAAGCATTAACACATGTTAGACTGCACCCCGTAAACACAATCAAGCCTTGAAAAAACCCAGTCAACCACCCCTTTAATGGTAAATGTAAATTATATGAATCAAAAAGCATGTCTAATTAATTTAAATCATGAAACTTAAACAATTTAACATCAATTTATTAAAAGTTAAACAAAAATTACATGTTTAGGGCCCAATGAAATGTTTTATTTTTTTCCCACCTTATGTTTTATTGTTACCAAATTCTGTGTTTTAGCATGTCTAATTATTTGAATGCCTAAAAACAAGTTTAATTTATTCTTACAATTTTACGAAATGTTTTTTCTGCTTATCAAATGAAGGCATAAACCATTCATTTAAGTTATCTTTTCATTTTATTTTTTGGCAAATAAAGGGGATTTACTGTTACAATTAAAACGGTGAAGAAATACTGTATGATTATTCCTTAAAAATAAGGTTTTAATAATTTTAGTAGTAGTATTAACATTATGTACATTCTGTAATGTATTTCTGCCACAATGTCTTTGAGTTAAACCAAACTTTTATTTTGACGGGTTGCCGTGAATACCTTTAAAGGAGAACTCCACTTCCAGAGCAACAATTCTCAAACATTTACTCACCCCTTATCATCCAAGATGTTCGTGTCTTTCTGTCTTGAGTCGTGAAGAAATTATGGTTTTTGAGGAAAGCATTTCAGTATTTTTCTCCATATAATGGACTTCATTGGTGCCCCGATTTTGAACTTCCAAAATGTAGTTGCAGCTTCAAAGGACTCTAAACGATCCCAGCTGAGGAAGAAAGGTCTTATCTAGCGAAACGATCGGTAATTTTTTTTGAAAAATAAAAATTTGTATACTTTTTAAGCACAAAAGCTTGTGTAGCACAGGCTTTGGGATGCGCATTCACAACGCTACGTACTATTGAATCACGTTGAAAGGTCACGCGGAGCGTAGTCGGAACTACAGACCCAGTGTTTACAAAGCGAACATGCAAAGACTAAGAAAGTGCAAGTAATTCAAACGCTGTTTACAAACAAAAAGGTACAACGATGTCGGACGATTCTGAAGTTGTAGGAGAAAATAAGATGGAGTTTTTCGCCATTCTCTACCTTTTTGAGCCGGAGTACACAGACGATGAACTTAGACGTGATTCGTAGTAGTGATGGGAAGTTCAGATCATTTTACCGACTCGGACCTTTGAGTCTCGTTCAGCAAAATGAACGAATCTTTTATCGAGTAATTTCGTTAATTTTTGTAAAATTAATACTTCCCTAACACATCTACTGCTTACACAAACGTTGATCACACTACAAACAAGACAAAACTATAATGCTATAAGAAACAGAAAAGATTAATTCATTGTTTACCTGGGTCTTTAGTCTATGATTAGCTCATCTCACCTCTTATCTGACAAGTTTTGGAGTTTGAGTCGTTCGTTCATCACATGACAGCCCCATAAGCTCAACCAGCTCAACCAACTCAACCAGCGTCATGGACGCACATCCCAGAGCCTGTGCTACACGAGCTTTTGTGCTTAAAAAAGTATACAAATGTTTATTTTTTTGAAAAAAAATGACAGATCGTTTAGCTAGGTAAGACCCTTCTTCCTCGGCTGGGATCATTTAGAGCCCTTTGAAGCTGCATTTAAACTACATTTTGAGACTACAGACTCTGAAATCAATGCGAATGTCACGCGCACTTCAGTACGAGTAGTAAACGAAACCGCGCATCCACGCCATTCATTAACACAGGGACACGCAGAATATGCAGGATTCATATTTAAATAGTCTTTTTGCGGCTTAATAATTCAAATACTAGTCCACATCGCGATGTGCTTTAGGTGTAATGACCCACTTTTGATTAATCCATCCAAACTGTGACAAATTCTTTGCCATTCCGCGTTAAACTGTAAATTAACTGTAAATCACGGAAATCATAGGGCCCTGCAGTTGGAGTTATATTAAAAAATGTCCTGGTTCTTTCAAGCTTTGTAATGGCAGTGAATGGGTGTTGAGATTTTGAAGCCCAAAAAAGTGCATCCATCCATCATAAAAAGTACTCCACATGTCTCTGGAAGGTTAATAAATTCCTCCTGAAGCAAATCGATGTGTTAGTGTACGAAAAATATCCATATTTACAACTTTATAAACTGTAATCTCTAGCTTCCGCTAACTGTCTACATGTGTTCACGAGAGTGGTATTCCAGTGGATAAGTTCTGGTGAGAATATGCTAGTCTCACGAGAACTAAGTTTTGTTTACAACAAGCAAAGGAAAATCAGTCTCCTCTTGGGTTTATATCGAAATCCGCTGACATTTTTCTGTACAAATCCTTGTTTTGTACTTCTAATTCGTGACTGGTGTTTTGTTTTTCTCTCTTACGGTTTATAAAGTTTTAAATATGGATATTTTGACAGCGCTAGTCGTTACTTGTTTGTTTTATGTACCCGTGTCTCTTTGTACCATCCTTTATAACACTCTCCTGTCAAATAAGTCTCTCAGTCAGAAGGTCATGCTCGACACTGATTAATTTTGTTTTCCCTCACAGAATCGAGCGAACATGAGGACAAGAGCACCGACGCTTCCGGAGATGTGCCCGTCCAGCCGTGCCCACCCGAGACCCCCACCCTCACCGCCACAGATGCCCCTGAGGAGGAAGGAGACGCCCCCAAATCCCCACAGGACTCCCAGGAGAATGACGACCTGGGCCCTTTGCCAGATAACTGGGAGATGGCCTACACTGAGAAAGGAGAAGTTTACTTCATAGAGTGAGTGAAGTGCACTTCAAAGCACACTTCATAATGAAAGAGGTGTGAACATATGGAGTGCTACCTGTTGCGGTGTCCTCTTTTACAGATCAGTACAGATAGCTGAATTATTTATGTGTGCTGTATTATGCTCACTCAGTTCATTGGAGTTCAGTTTACTGCATTTTGCATTTTGGAATGATTTGTTGAACTTCAGTACATGGAAGAGATGGAAATGTACTGTAGCTAAAATTATATGTATATTTTATTCTTTTGAAGGTATGCAATAAAAATAATTAATGTAAAGTTACTTAATATAAATTTATAAAATATAAAGTCATTTTGTATGAATAATTTGATTAATGTATAAATATTAATTATAATTAATTTTCATCATTTCAGTCAGATTGAGTTTTTTTTAACTCGACTTAACAGAATTATTAAAAAATGTTCAATTCTAATGTCAGTTTTTTTCTGCTGAAATTTAAATCTGCAATACTATTAGAACATTTGTTTTAACATTCTTGTAAAAAAAATTATATAAGAGTTTTTATTTAATTCATTTTATTTGGTTTTAAATAAAAATATTATTCTTAGCACTGGTACATGGTACCACTTTGATTAGGGATGAACTGACACATTGGTTTTTGCTGAGCCGTGAATCGTGATGATGCATGAATCACTATAAAACTGAATCTGCCAGAGTAGCTGAGGGAAGAGTGCTCTTAAGAGCAAAAGAGAGATGTTCCTCTCCCTCCCAGCTGTCCTTAATGAGAAACGAGGGACTTATTAAAAGTATTGATTGTCATTGTGTTAACTGGAAAACCCCCAGCCGCTGTGAATGAGGCCTTCTGGGATTTCTAGTCTAGGATGTTTTACATTTCAAAGTGAGGTTTGAACTAACATTTGCCTGACACAGAGACACTTTCAAATCATGGTAGCGAAACTATACCAAACATACTATTAATTGTTACAATATTTATTTCTTTTCTTTTTAGTCACAATACCAAAACAACGTCATGGCTCGACCCTCGGCTAGCGAAGAAAGCCAAGCCCCCGGAGGAGTGTGAGGAAGATGGTGAGTGTTTGAGTGTGTTAACAAGTGTGTGTGAGTGTGCTGCTCTCTTTTACGCTTGGAGAAATTTAATGTCGTGACCTCTACTTGTATTTTCCCTCCGGAGATGTACAAGTGAAAGATTGTAACATGAATTCTGAGCGGGAGGTTTCCATTTTGTGGGTTTGTTCGTGATGTCAGAACATGATCATATTGTGCTCTGGTTTTATCAAACATCCAGAGTGACAAACTACTAGCTCATGATGTCTAAATGCTGTGTTTATTCAGCATTATGGGGTTATTCAGCATTATGCACCTGTTTATGTTTATTCATTCATTTGTATATTTTTTTTGTTCATTCAACCGTCTATCCAATCATCCATGAAACCATCAATCTATATACCAATTAATTTGTTCATTCTTCCATTTGTCTATAAAGCATTTATCCTCCATTCATTTGTTTGCTCGTTCAATCAGTTGTTCAGTCAAATAGTGATTCATTCGTCTATCTATCTATCTATCTATCTATCTATCTATCTATCTATCTATCTTTACATACCTCCATATATCCTCCATTCGTCCATCCATTCATTAATCCATTGCTTGTTTAATCACTTGTTTGTTTGTTCAGTCATATTACCATACATCCATCTATCCCTCCATTCATATATACATATAACATTCCTCCATGTTTTTTATTCATCCATTAAGTTATTTGTCCTTTGTTCATTAATTTGTTTCTTTGTTCTTTCATCTATCCACTCTTGCATCCTCTATTCATTTGTTTTTTAGTTAATTCACCCATCCTATAAATATCTATCCTTCATTTTGCTTGTTTAATCATTTGTTTGTTTGTTTAGTAATATTGCCATTCATCCATCCACCCATCCATCCATCAATTCATCCCTCCTTCCAGCCATTTATTCATCCATCCATCCAATCATTCACCCATCTATCCATTCATTCATCCTTCCATCCATCCATCCATTCGTTCACCCATCCATCATCCATCCGTCTATCCATTCATTAATAGTTGGCTTGTTTAATCATTTGTTTTTTGTTCAGTTATATTGCCATCCATCCATCTATATATCCATCCACCCACCCATTCATCCATTCATCTATTCATCCAGCCATTCATTCATCCATCCATCCATCCATCTATTCAACCATCCATTCGTTCACCCATCCATCAGTCCATTCGTTCGCCCATCCATCCATCCACCATCCATCCATACATCCATCCATCCATTTACCCATCCTTTCAGCTATCCATCCATTCATCCATCCATCTATTCATTCACCCATCCATCAATCCATTCATTTACCCATCCATACATCCATCCATTCAACCATCCATCAATCTATTCGTTTACCCATCATCCATCCATCTGTCCATCCATCCATCCATCCATTTATCTGTTCATTCACCCATCCATCAATCCATTTGTCCATCCATCCATCCATCCATCCATCCATCCATTCATTCACCCATCCATCCATCCATTCATCCATCCATCCATCCATCTATTCATTCACCCATCCATCCATCTGTCCATTCATTTACCCATCATCCATCCATCTGTCCATCCATCCATCCATCCATTTATCTGTTCATTCACCCATCCATCAATCCATTTGTTCATCCATCCATCTATTCGTTCACCCATCCATCCATCCATCTGTCCACCCATCCATTCATCCATCCATCCATCTATTCATTCACCCATCCATCCATCTGTCCATCCATCCATCATCCATCCATCCATCCATCCATCCATTCATCCATCCTTCCATCCATCCATTTGTTCACCCATCCAGCCAGCCATCTGTTTTCTTGTACAATCATTTGTTTTCAGTCATAAGTTTAATTATTCATTCATCTAAAAAGCAGTCGCTTTCTCCATTGTTTTTTGTTTGTTCATTCATCCATTAAGCTATCTGTCTTCTATTCATTCATTCATTCATTTGCATATTTATTCAGTTGTTTTATTCATTTGTTTGTTCATCCATCCTTCCATTCACTCCGTCCATCCGTTTGTTGGTTCATTCAGTTTTATTCTCCATTCGTTTGTTCATTCATTTGATCAGAAAGCTATTTATTCATTCATTTATTCATGCTCCTTTCCATTTATTCGTTTTTTTGTTCATCCATTCATCCATAAAGCCATCTGACCTGCATTCATACATCCATCCTTCTACCCTCCATTCATTCGTTTGTTCATGCATCCATCCGTCTACACTTCCATAAAGCCATCTATCCATTCATGTAGCCTTTCATTCGTTTGTTCATTTTTTTCTTCATTCATTCACACATGTAATATTACCTGCGCTCTAAAAATGAAGCACAAGTCAGCATGATATGTTCATTAGAATGTTCCGTGCCTGTATTTTTCATGTTTTCCACTCAGCTGGGCTGTTAAACATGCATGGTGGCTCTGTGTACCCAAATCTACCATCTTTGAAACCCTCTGTTGAATTAAAATGCAATTTAATGGGGCCAGAGAAATCAATATCTCTTTCCACAGGCCTTTTAATGCCAGTCTGTGACATGACTACTAATATCCCTCTCCGTAGTACAGCATACATCTATTTTTTGGGCAAGACTGTGCAACAACGCAAGCTCATACACCTAATCATGATTGATTTCCATTATGTTCAATAATAACCGTTGCGAAGAAATCACTCCGTGTATTGCAAATTTGATCTACGTCTGTCTTCAGAGTTCAGACATGTACACGATTCATAATTTAATTCAGATGTCTGTTAGCTTATGATCCTCATGGGGCGGCACAGTTTCATCATAAATTCCCATCAAAGGTTAGATAAAAGATGATCTGTCTGTGTCTACCTAATTTTGCCTTCAAAATCAATGTTACTCACAACTCTGTGTGTAATTTCAGAGGCGTGCCTGTTTAATTTTGCAACAATGGAACAATTTTTCCATTGTTCTCACGCTTCAGAATTTAATGTGCTTGCTAATTAATCAGCCCTGCTTGTTGTGTTTTTTAGAGCATACATTTCACAGGACTTTTATAGACGCATCCGGCACACATGCACACGCTCATATATTTACACTTGTGCATTCAATGCACTCAAATATACATAAGCCACTCAGTGAATGAAAGAGCCTGAAAAAGAGACTTCTCCCATAGTTGCCATGGCAACTGCCGATGGAGGACCATTGATTTAAGGAGGCTTGAGAAAATATATTTAAGGTGGTCTGGGTTAAATCATTGTCTTAAAACCATGAAAGGCCTAAAAGGTCCAAAATAAAAAAAACAAAACACATAGAATATTCTTTAAAAATATGTATGTTTTAAATTTATTATTCAAATATGTTATATTATTAATCCATTAAGAATTATAGTATTAAATTTGTTTAAAAAATTGCAATATTTTGTGAATTATATATTTATATATATTATTATTTATATATATTTATATATATTATTATTTATAATATTATTAAAAAGCTAATTATTTTCTTAATATGGTAGATAAGTGATCTATTAAGCATTATAGAAGCTAAAAATAGTTGTTTTATTATAAATTAACATTTTTAACTTTCACTGGGGAATGGGGTTGCAATATGATGGGAATGTTGAGTAAATAATATTTTCAAACATTTTAAATATTTTTTGTTATAGTTTTCTAATTTTGGTACATTAAAAATAATCTACCTCATAATATAATGTAATAATATTATTAGTAATAATAAACATTAGTAAAGGGCGTTTGCAGTATTGTGGTACCGTTAAGTGTGTAATATTATTAATTTGTTGTATTATAATTTATTTATTAAAAACGGATGCCTTAGAGCATGACACCATATCCTGTTGTCTGTATTTCTTGTATTTATAAATAATTTCCAACGTCAATTTTTACATTTTTAATTTGCAAATATTTTTCCCATGCAGGAACGATGAGTAGATGTTAATAAAGATAATAATTTTTTGTTGTTTTCCACCTTCCTGTAAGTTTCAAATAGACATCGTAAAGAAAATTAATAAATATGACCTCTATGACCGAAGTTAGATTAAATATTGAACAATTGGCTTCAATTTCTTCCATACCAAGATGTGATTTTTTTTTTAAAGAAAACTACAGTAAATCCAGCCAAGGTTATGTCACACTTCTCACTTTTTTTCTGTAAAGTGTCGCCATCTGGTGTGTTACTCGTCTTTGTCTCTGAGTTAAAGCCGTGTATGTGACACATATAAGAGGCTCATCCTGTATCCTCTTGGATGACAGCCTGGGAAAGGTCTGTTCTTAATGTAAACCCTAAATATGAGTCTGGATTCTGCTTGTGAGGAGAAGGGTCAAGCATTAGTGGATGCGGTGTAGCCGGTTGATGTGTGTGTGTGTGTAGGAGGGAATTGATTGCTGTAACCCTCCTAGGGAGGTGCGAGAACCTCGTTGGTCGTCACACCTGCTCCTGCCTCCTCCGGCCCAGCGTTCTGTTCAGCACAGCATCCATTCACTCAACTAATGAATATCTGAACACAGCATGGCTTCTTTTGACACAGTATGAGTGAAAAACCTGCTTTGAGGGCATGTCTGTAAACCGTCTTTATGTGTGTCAATGCAGAGGCTGTAGCATGACTCGTGTTTGTTTACTTCTTTTCTTGTTTGTTTACTTGTTTACTACTTTTTTTAAGAAAAATATTACATTCTTAAAAAATTGCAATGTTACATTTTTCATTTTTTGCAGTGTTTGTCCATGATAAATGTCCGCTGTGATGCCAGGGTGGTCTCAGTGGTTGTCAGGGCATTGTTTGGTGGTTGCTAGGATGTTGCTAAGTGGTCTCTAGGGTATTCTGAATGGCTGTGAGGTCATTTCAGGTGATTGCAACATTGTTCTGTATGGTTGATAGAATATTCTATAAGTTTGCACTTGTAGGACAGTGTTTGATAGATGCTAGGGAGTTCTGATAGTACAAGAAGATTGCTAGATGTTCTTATGCGGGGTTGCTAGGGCATTTTTTGAGGGTTGCTAGGGTATTCTGAGTGGTTGCTAGGGCATTACAATAAGATTGCTAGGTGTTGTTAATTCTGCAGGGTTGCTAGGGCATTGTTTGGGGGTTGCTAGGGAGTTCTGAGTGGTTGCTAGGGCGTTACAATAACATTGCTAGGTGTTCTTAATTCTGCGGGTTGCTAGGTCATTGTTTGGGGGTTGCTAGGGAGTTCTGAGTGGTTGCTAGGGCGTTACAATAAGATTGCTAGGTGTTGTTAATTCTGCAGGGTTGCTAGGTCATTGTTTGGGGGTTGCTAGGGAGTTCTGAGTGGTTGCTAGGGCGTTACAATAACATTGCTAGGTGTTCTTAATTCTGCGGGTTGCTAGAGCATTGTTTGGGGGTTGCTAGGAAGTTCGGGGTTGCTGCTGGGGCATTACAATAAGATTGCTAGGTGTTCTTTCTTCCGCAGGGATGCTAAGGCATTGTTTGAGGGTTGCTAGGGACTTCTGAGTGGTTGTTAGGGCATTTCAATAAGATTCCTAGGTGTTCTTACTTCTGCGGGTTGCTAGGGCATTGTTTGGGGGTTGCTGGAGAGTTCTGAGTGGTTGCTAGGGCGTTACAATGAGATTGCCAGGTGTTCTTAATTCTGCAGGGTTGCTAGGTCATTGTTTGGGGGTTGCTAGGGAGTTCTGAGTGGTTGCTAGGGCGTTACAATAACTTTGTTAGGTGTTCTTAATTCTGCGGGTTGCTAGAGCATTGTTTGGGGGTTGCTAGGAAGTTCGGGGTTGCTGCTGGGGCATTACAATAAGATTGCTAGGTGTTCTTTCTTCCGCGGGGATGCTAAGGCATTGTTTGAGGGTTGCTAGGGACTTCTGAGTGGTTGTTAGGGCATTTCAATAAGATTCCTAGGTGTTCTTACTTCTGCGGGTTGCTAGGGCATTGTTTGGGGGTTGCTGGGGAGTTCTGAGTGGTAGCTAGGGTGTTACAATGAGATTGCTAGGTGCTCTTAATTCTGCAGGGTTGCTAGGCCATTGTTTGGGGGTTGCTAGGGCGTTTTGAGCGGTTGCTAGGGCGTTACAATAACATTGCTAGGTGTTCTTAATTCTGCGGGTTGCTAGAGCATTGTTTGGGGGTTGCTAGGAAGTTCGGGGTTGCTGCTGGGGCATTACAATAAGATTGCTAGGTGTTCTTTCTTCCGCGGGGATGCTAAGGCATTGTTTGAGGGTTGCTAGGGACTTCTGAGTGGTTGTTAGGGCATTTCAATAAGATTCCTAGGTGTTCTTACTTCTGCGGGTTGCTAGGGCATTGTTTGGGTGTTGCTGGGGAGTTCTGAGTGGTTGCTAGGGCGTTACAATGAGATTGCCAGGTGTTCTTAATTCTGCAGGGTTGATAGGTCATTGTTTGGGGGTTGCTAGGGAGTTCTGAGTGGTTGCTAGGTCGTTACAATAACATTGCTTGGTGTTCTTAATTCTGCAGGTTGCTAGGGCATTGTTTGGGGGTTGCTAGGAAGTTCTGAGTTGCTGCTAGGGCATTACAATAAAATTGCTAGGTGTTCTTACTTCCACGGGATGCTAGGGCATTGTTTGAGGGTTGCTAGGGAATTCTGAGTGGTTGCTAGGGCATTTCAGTAGATTGCTAGGTGTTCTTAATTCTGCGGGTTGCAAGAGCATTGTTTGGGGGTTGTTAGGAAGTTCGGGGTTGCTGCTGGGGCATTACAATAAGATTGCTAGGTGTTCTTTCTTCCGCGGGGATGCTAAGGCATTGTTTGAGGGTTGCTAGGGACTTCTGAGTGGTTGTTAGGGCATTTCAATAAGATTCCTAGGTGTTCTTACTTCTGCGGGTTGCTAGGGCATTGTTTGGGGGTTGCTGGAGAGTTCTGAGTGGTTGCTAGGGCGTTACAATGAGATTGCCAGGTGTTCTTAATTCTGCAGGGTTGCTAGGTCATTGTTTGGGGGTTGCTAGGGAGTTCTGAGTGGTTGCTAGGGCGTTACAATAACTTTGTTAGGTGTTCTTAATTCTGCGGGTTGCTAGAGCATTGTTTGGGGGTTGCTAGGAAGTTCGGGGTTGCTGCTGGGGCATTACAATAAGATTGCTAGGTGTTCTTTCTTCCGCGGGGATGCTAAGGCATTGTTTGAGGGTTGCTAGGGACTTCTGAGTGGTTGTTAGGGCATTTCAATAAGATTCCTAGGTGTTCTTACTTCTGCGGGTTGCTAGGGCATTGTTTGGGGGTTGCTGGGGAGTTCTGAGTGGTAGCTAGGGTGTTACAATGAGATTGCTAGGTGCTCTTAATTCTGCAGGGTTGCTAGGCCATTGTTTGGGGGTTGCTAGGGCGTTTTGAGTGGTTGCTAGGGCGTTACAATGAGATTGCCAGGTGTTCTTAATTCTGCAGGGTTGCTAGGTCATTGTTTGGGGGTTGCTAGGGAGTTCTGAGTGGTTGCTAGGGCGTTACAATAACATTGCTAGGTGTTCTTAATTCTGCGGGTTGCTAGGGCATTGTTTGAGGGTTGCTAGGGAATTCTGAGTGGTTGCTAGGGCATTTCAGTAGATTGCTAGGTGTTCTTAATTCTGCGGGTTGCAAGAGCATTGTTTGGGGGTTGTTAGGAAGTTCGGGGTTGCTGCTGGGGCATTACAATAAGATTGCTAGGTGTTCTTACTTCTGCAGGGTTGCTAGGGCATTGTTTGGGGGTTGCTGGGGAGTTCTGAGTGGTTGCTAGGGCGTTACAATAACATTGCTAGGTGTTCTTAATTCTGCGGGTTGCTAGAGCATTGTTTGGGGGTTGCTAGGAAGTTCGGGGTTGCTGCTGGGGCATTACAATAAGATTGCTAGGTGTTCTTTCTTCCGCGGGGATGCTAAGGCATTGTTTGAGGGTTGCTAGGGACTTCTGAGTGGTTGTTAGGGCATTTCAATAAGATTCCTAGGTGTTCTTACTTCTGCGGGTTGCTAGGGCATTGTTTGGGTGTTGCTGGGGAGTTCTGAGTGGTTGCTAAGGCGTTACAATGAGATTGCCAGGTGTTCTTAATTCTGCAGGGTTGATAGGTCATTGTTTGGGGGTTGCTAGGGAGTTCTGAGTGGTTGCTAGGTCGTTACAATAACATTGCTTGGTGTTCTTAATTCTGCAGGTTGCTAGGGCATTGTTTGGGGGTTGCTAGGAAGTTCTGAGTTGCTGCTAGGGCATTACAATAAAATTGCTAGGTGTTCTTACTTCCACGGGATGCTAGGGCATTGTTTGAGGGTTGCTAGGGAATTCTGAGTGGTTGCTAGGGCATTTCAGTAGATTGCTAGGTGTTCTTAATTCTGCGGGTTGCAAGAGCATTGTTTGGGGGTTGTTAGGAAGTTCGGGGTTGCTGCTGGGGCATTACAATAAGATTGCTAGGTGTTCTTACTTCTGCAGGGTTGCTAGGGCATTGTTTGGGGGTTGCTGGGGAGTTCTGAGTGGTTGCTAGGGCATTACAATAAGATTGTTAGGTGTTCTTACTTCTGCAGGGTCTATAGGGCATTGTTTGGGGGTTGCTAGGGAGTTATCAGTGGTTGCCAGGGCATTACAAGAAGATGGCTAAGTGTTTATCTTCTGTTGGGTTGCTAGGGCATTGTTTGATGGTTGCTAGAAAGTTCTGACTGGCTGCTAGGGCATTACAATAAGATTTCTAGGTGTTCTTATGTCTGCTGGGATGCTAGGGCATTGTTTGAGGGTTACTAGGGAGTTCTGTGGGGTTGCTAAGGCAGTGTTTGGGGGTTGCCAAAGAATTCTGAGTGGTTGCTAGGGCATTACAGTAAGATTTCTAGGTGTTCTTACTTCTGCAGGGTTGCTAGGACAATGTTTTGGGGTTGCTAGGGTATTGCTAGGTGGTGTTTAGGGTATTCGGAATAATTAAAAGCCAATTTAGCCAATTTCTAGGGCATTTTTAATGCTTGTGGTGGGGCATTATAGCTACGGTGGTACGCTATGCTAAGGTGTTTAGATATGCTGCAGTGTTCTGTGTCAATGTTCTATGAGTTTGTAATTTCTAGGACATTGTTGTTTGCTGGTTGTCAGGGAGTTCTGAGCAGTTGCCAGGGCATTAAAAGAAGGGGGTGGGGGGTGGGGGGGTAATAATACAGTGTTCTTAGCGTTAATAGGACATTCTATGAGTTTGCACTTCTAGGAAATTGTTTGCTGGTTGTTGCCAGGGCATTTTTGTTGGTTGTTAGGTTTCTGAGATATTCTGAATGGGTTTTAAGGTCATTTTAGGTGATTGCTACACTGTTTTTGTGGTTGATAGGACATTCTATGAGTTTGCACTTCTAGGAAATTGTTTGCTGGTTGTTGCCAGGGCATTACAAAAGAATTGCTAGGTGTTCCTACTTCTGAGGAGTTGCTAGGGCATTGTTTGGGGGTTGCTAGGGAGTTCCAAGGGGTTGCTAGAGCATTGTTTGGGGGTTGCTAAGGAGTTCTGACAGGTTGCTAGTGTGTTGTTTAGGGGGTTGCTTGGGCATTGTTCAGTGGTTGTCAGGGAGTTCTAAAAGGTAGTTGCTAGGTAGTTCATCAAGCATTTTTTGGTGGTTGCTAGGGTGTTCTAACTGGTTGCTAGGTTTCTAGGGTATTATGAATTATTTTAATGTCATTTTAGGTGATTGCTACAGTGTTTTGGGGGTTGATAGAACATTCTATGAGTTTGTACTTCTAGGAAATCATTTGCTGGTTGTTGCCAGGGCGTTACAAAAATTGCTTGGTGTTCTTACTTTCAAGGAGTTGCTAGGGCGTTGTTTGGGGTTTGCTAGGAAGTTCTAAGGGGTTGCCAGGGCATTGTTTGGGGGTTGCTAAGGAGTTCTGACAGGTTGCTTGTGTGTTGTTTGGGGGCTTGGTTGGGCATTGTTTGATGGTTGTCAGGGAGTTCTAAAAAGTAGTTGCAAGGTAGTTTATCAAGCATTTTTGGCGGTTGCTAGATTTCTAGTGTATTCTGAATGGTTTTAAGGTCATTTCAGGTGATTGCTGCAGTGTTCCTGATAGGACATTCTATGAGTTTGCACTTCTAGGACATTGTTTGCCAGGGCATTACAAAAAAAATGTTAGCTGTTCTTACTTCTGAGGAGTTGCTAGGGCATTGTTTGGGGGTTGCTAGGGAGTTCCAAGGGGTTGCTAGGGCATTGTTTGGAGGTTGCTAAGGAGTTCTGACAGGTTGCTAGTGTGTTGTTTAGGGGGTTTAGGGGGCATTGTTCAGTGTTTGTCAGGGAGTTCTAAAAGGTAGCTGCTAGGTAGTTCATCAAGCATTTTTTGGTGGTTTCCTAGGGTGTTCTAACTGGTTGCTAGGTTTCTAGGGTATTCTGAATTATTTTAATGTCATTTTAGGTGATTGCTACAGTGTTTTGGGGGTTGATAGAACATTCTATGAGTTTGCACTTCTAGGAAATCATTTGCTGGTTGTTGCCAGGGCGTTACAAAAATTGCTAGGTGTTCTTACTTTCAAGGAGTTGCTAGGACGTTGTTTGGGGTTTGCTAGGAAGTTCTAAGGGGTTTGCCAGGACATTGTTTGGGGGTTGCTAAGGAGTTCTGACAGGTTGCTTGTGTGTTGTTTGGGGGCTTGGTTGGGCATTGTTTGATGGTTGTCAGGGAGTTCTAAAAAGTAGTTGCTAGGTAGTCCATCAAGCATTTTTGGCAGTTGCTAGATTTCTAGTGTATTCTGAATGGTTTTAAGGTCATTTCAGGTGATTGCTGCAGTGTTCTTGATAAGAAATTCAATTGGTGAAATTGGTGGTTGCTGCCAGGGTGTTACAAGAAAATTGCTAGGTGTTCTTGCTTTTGAGGAGTTAATAGGGAATTGTTAGGGGGTTTCTAGGGAGTTCTGAGGAGTTGCTAGGGCGTTATTTGGGGGTTGTCAGGGAGTTCTAACTAGTGGTTGCTAGGTAGTTCATCAGGCATTTTTTGGTGGTTGCTAGCGAGTTTTGAGTGGTTATTATTGCATTGTTTAGTGGGGGCTACATCGTTCTGAGTGGTTGCTAGGTCATTGTCCGAAGGTTCCTGGGTGCTGTGAGTAGTTGCTAGGCAGTTCCTTGAGTATTGTTTTGTGGTGGCTTGGGTGTTCTGAGTGGTTGCTGGGACATTGCTAGAAGGTTACTAGGTGTTGTTTTCAGAGTGGTTGCTAGGTTGTTATAAGTGTTTTTAGATAGCTCCTCAAGCACTACCTCAAGCCTTGCATTTGCGTGCGTGTGCACGCCGTTTATTTACACATGCATAGATGACTTCATCTGCACGTATATGTACATATTTTGAAGAATGCTGGCAAAAACTGCAGCATGTCCCACTGGCGATGTTTTTGATAATTACCGTGTGAGTTTGTGCATGTAGCCCATTTCTTCTTGATGTTTCAATAATGTCAAATTTGGCTGAAAAACAGCACACACAGGAAAAAGCATCTTGAATGCTGCACGTGATGACAGCCCTTTGTTGTCATGGTGATCTCGCCAGCCCTTTAATTTGTTTTGTGTCTCTCAGGCGGATTGAATTGCATGAAAGTATGTTGGCTGTAACCTTCGGGCTGCCAGACCTCCCCTCACTTACCGCTGTGTGTCCTAATTAAGCTTTGTTTTACACACTGACTGTCAGCGTGAACGGCCGGCTGGATTGTTCGGGATACCGAGTCCAAATTGTGGCGTGCTCAGGGAATGTGTTTTTGAAAGACGTCTAGACTGATTTGCGCCGTGTATTATCATACACTGCAGGCATCCCTGGGGTTATTGATTTTCTGGACTGGGCTTGAGTATAATGAAAACTGTGAGGAATGTTTTCATGACATGCATGCTTCGTGCCATGCATTAAATAGCTCATTTTAAGCTCGTTGCTTCTGAAGGTTTTATACACTCGGGTTCACCTTTCAACCGCTGTCGTAATCATTTATGAATATGAAATTATGGTAATACTTCACTTGAAGCCTGATTAAATAATGCAATATCAAGGCAAGGACAATTTATTTATATAGCAATTTTCATGAATAATACTAATTCCAAGTTTGTTTGTTTTAAATATATATTATATTAATTATATTAATAAATCTAATATAATTTAATATTATTCTTGTTGTTGTGGTGTGTGTGTACACTTTATATTTATAATTGTTTATATTAATTGTTATTCTATTATCATTTATGTACCATTATAGTAATTATTAATATTTTTTATTATTTTACATTTTAATTATTTTTAAGCTTTAATTGTAATCTTAGATTAAGTTTTAATGTTTAATATATAGAATAAGTTTTAATAATTTGGTTATGTACATTTGTCATTTTTATTAGTTTTTTTTTTATAGGTTTACCATTTAATCTTTATGTTTAGTGTTATTTTATTTTTATTTCACTTAGTTTTACAAATAATAGTGCTTCAACAAAAACTTGTTGCCAAGACAAAATTTCTAATTTTTCATTATTTTTTGTGTAATATTTATATTTTATTTGATTACAGCTTCATTTTCTTTGCAGAAAATGCTTTTAATATTTTTAGTTGTAGATCATACACATATGTACTGTATGTATGTACTGTATTGTTATTGTTTCTCTAAAACTATTAAAAAATTATAATGTATATACAAAATTACCATATACTCAAAAACATGAACAAAACTATAATAATAATAATAATACATTTATAAATATATAATAATAAATATAATGTAATATAATCTTAGATTGTTATTGTTGTGGTGTGTGTGTACACTCTGTATTTATAATTGTCTATATATATATATATATATAGTTATTTTTGTATCATTTTTATACTGTTATAGTAATTATTTTTATTTCAGTTTTAATTGTAATCTTGGATTAAGTTTTAATATTTAGCATATAGAATAAGTGTTAATAATTTGGTTATGTGCTTTTGTTTTTCTTTTTAATAATTATTTTTTATAGTTTCATAATTTAATATTTCTGTTTAGTGTTAATTTATTTTTATTTAAATTTTAGTGTTAGAAATATAGTGTTTTAATATTTAATATATAGAATAAGTTTTATTAATTTGGTTATGTGCTTTTGTCATTTTTTGGATGTTTCTTTTTTATATATATAGTTTTAGAATTTAGTTTTTCTGTTTAGTGGTAAAAAAAAATTGTTTATAGAAATTTAGTTATAGAAATAATAGTACTTCAACAAACTTTTGCGAAAACTTTTTTTTTTTTTTTTGCTGTAATATTTATATTTTATTTGATTTCAGCTTAATTTTTATTACAGAATATACTTTTATTATTTTTAGTTGTAGATCATACATATATACTGTATATGTACTGTATGTATACTTCATGTATCTCGTATATGTGTGTATTGTTATTGTTTTTCAAAAACTAAAACTATTAAACTTCGTAATGTCTATACAAAATTACCATATACCCAAAACTTTCCAAGGAAACAGAAAATACAACCCAGACTACGTTAAATACATGCATTAGGGATTAAAAACAAAATCCAACAAGGTGCCGACCATTTTATTTTATTTTTTCTTTCTACAGAACTTCCATATGGCTGGGAGAAAATAGACGACCCTATTTATGGCAGTTACTATGTTGAGTAAGTTCTTCAGATTTCTTCTTTCCAGCACCAAATTTTTGTCGAATCTGAGCGCGAATCATTGGCCTCATGCTCTTCAATGGGTGCGCCGAGGGAGGGAGGGTCCCAGCGTGATTAAATATCTGCTCGTTCTGCCCCGCAGCCACATTAACAGAAGGACACAGTTTGAGAACCCCGTCCTAGAGGCCAAACGAAGGATCCAACAGCAACAGCAAATGCAAAGTCAAGGTCTATCGGCGCTGCCATTGCCCACAATATATAGAGGTACTGCTTTTCTCTGTGGCCCATATATGCCATCTTCACCCAGTTGGTTTTATTGGTGTTTCTCGGTTTCGGGTTGCTCAGGTGTGCCCTACTTTCACGTCACTTTAGCTTGACCGAAGCACCAAAGACCATACAGTAGAGGTGGCTGTGCAGTGTGCACTGTATTCCTCTGATCGTTTATGTGCGTTTGTCTTCGCAGAAAAACCTCCATTCACGAGGGACGCCACACAACTCAAAGGGACGTTTCTCACCACGGTGCTGCAGAAGAGCAACATGGGATTCGGCTTCACTATCATTGGTGGGGACGAGCCGGACGAGTTCCTACAGGTCAAGAGCGTCATACCTGATGGACCTGCAGCCCAAGATGGCAAAATGGACACAGGTGAGAAAGTCAAGGAAACCAGGAGCTCTTATTATGTGTTTCATAATTAGTGTTTTCTTTTAAAGTTTATACTCTATTCTTGCAGAAGGGTGAATTGACTGAATTCATGTAGTATTTTAATGTAAAGTGATTTATTAAGTTCACTATAATATAAATTACGTAAATATCATATACATATTATATTCACACACACATATATGTATTTTTTATGAAGCGCCAAACATAAAAAAATTAAAGTCTGAATATAAATGTAAATTCTGACTATATAGAAGTAAATCAGAATATGTTTGTAAATCAGAATTTATTAATTTAAATCAGAATATATAAATACAAATCTGACTATAGAGAAGTAAATCAGAGTATATATTTATAAATCAGAAATATAAATGCAAAACTGTATATATTTAAGTGTAACTCAAGATATAAAGTTGTAAGTCTGAATATATATTTGCAAATTAAAATATATTATCTGTAAATCAGAATTTATAAATGTAAATCAGAATATATAAATACAAATCTGACTATATAGAAGTAAATCAGAGTATATATTTATAAATCAGAATATGTAAATATAAATCAGAATATATAAATACAAATCTGAATATATAAATCATTTCAGAAAATATTAAAAATTCAAATCTGAATATATATTTGTAAAGCAAAAGATATATTTGTAAATCAGAGAATGTATTTATAAATCAGAATATATAAATGTAACTCAAAATAAATAGTTATAAGTCTGAATTTATAGAAGTACATCGGAATATATAAATGCAAATCTCTGACCCTCGGTAGAAATCGCGGGGGAAAAAAAAAACGGACTGCAAGGGCACTTTAGCGTCGGACCTCAAAGGGGGTGCGTGCCACTGAATCAGAATATATACATTTAAATCAGAATATATATTTATAAATCAGAATATATAAATGTAAATCAGAATATAAAGATAAAAATCTTAATATATCAATGAAAATCATGAACAAATCTACCTATGTAGTTATAAGTCTGAATATATAAATGTCATTTGTGAATATGTTGTTGTAATTCTGAATATATAAATGCATATATGTATATAAAAGTCTGAATATACAAATGTACATTGCAATATATAGATATAAATGTGAATATACAGAGAAAAACTGAACATAATGTAATAAGTATGTATATATATATATATATATAAGCTGGGCCTAAAATTAACACTTGCCAAATGCGAGTAAAAATCGGGATTGACAAGTATATGTAACAGTGTCAGTCGCCAGTTGGCGGGTAAAACTTTTACGAATGATAACAATGCAATGTAGTGAAAACAACAGCCAGTTTTCAACACAATTCGCTGTTTCTGACGTAAGCGAATAAAATAATCTTTTCCGAAGTTAAGATCATCGTGATTATCTGTTCTGTCATTAGCGAAAAGACCAAATCAAATAACAGGATACAAACTGGCTGATAAGCAGTGTGATGGCCAGCTTGTCTCTAGACACGGTTCTAATACCTTTTACCTAAAAAGATATTGCTGCTTCATTTCGGAAGATTACCTTTTCCCTTCTTTATTCTTCATAACCCGAGAATGGGGCGACACATACCTGGGGTTACGCCGCTTAAATGGTGCAGTAAAGTATAGTTTGAAAGATCGCACGCTTGGCTCTACGCATAGGCTGAGCTGTAATTGGGCCTTAAAAGTTAGGCCCGACAAGGCCCAAGACCGATAGAATTTGGCCCGAGCCCGACAAGTATATTTTGATTGGCAGCTTTTTAAAAGCCCGAACCCGATTACAGCCCGACATTATTCAAATGTGCGCAAGCACACAGCTCTTTTGGCTTTTGTCAAGAATGAGTCATTTATACATGTTTTAACAATTGATTAATGACTAACGTAGGCTATAGGGCACTTGGAAGTTGGAACAAAGAAATAAAATAAGTCGTCTGTAACATCGTAACATCTTAGCACTCTAAATAGGCATACACTTAACCTTTGAATAGACCAACTCGCCAATAAAAATGAGTCAACTTAATTGAATTAAATTAAGATAAGTTCACCAGACGAAAAAACAATTAGAAATGCCTGGTTTTGGCGAGTTACCTCGTAAACGTAGTCTTGATGAATTATAAATGAAAAATAAATGATAATAAAGTCTTAAAGTCCCCCTGTAGTCAAAATTTTTAGCCCTTAAAACTGATCTTTGATCAACAAAATGACATATTTAAATGTTTTTTTCTTGTAAAGATAATTTTCTCATCCCTTAAATTAGCTTGAATGTAACTCTACCCCCTTGCCTCATTTACTATACGCCGATCTATGAATATACAAATCAGCCCCGCCCCCACGCAGTCACACCAGCCAGAGCACCCTGATCCACTAATTTCACTGTAGTAAACGCAATACAATGGCGAAACACAGATAATGACTGATAAAACGATGTTTTTACTAGCGGACAACTACAGTGGATACTGTAACATTTGTTAAAGTTACTTACTTGATGATGTTGTGCCCTCAAAATGTCTTGAAGGCTCGAATGCAGCCTAGTTTGTGATTCCAGTTCGCGCCCGCGAGCATATGCGAGTGAAATGCAGACGGCAATGCGGGAGAGGAGCGTCTGACTCCGGGCTACTTTTACACTGTTGCCAAGGGTTATTTTTCCAAGTTAGCGCTATTTTTTTCAAATGCTCTATTTAATATTTGGTTTTGTGCTGGTAATCCTATTGGTATATTTTGCATGCTAATTATAGGAATCTATCCTTTGACGTGATTAGTTACTGAAGTTTATGACATAGCAAAAAAAGGGCTGTTTCAAACCGCATTTCTAGGACAGCCTTTGGGAAACTACAGTTTTAAAGAGAAAATACTCAGCAATGGTGTTGATTAATGGACTGGCACATCGTTTGTCTAAAAGCATAATAAAAACACCACATAGACAAATAAACAACATAAAAATCTTGATTTTCACTACAGGGGGACTTTAAATGACCGTAAAGAGTTGGGAGAATATCGAATATGTGTGAGATCGGTGTCATGTGCATCAGGTTTTAAAGAGACATCGCTGATTTTAAAATGAAACCTGCTGAAGTCTGTCATTAATGTAAATCAAAGAACAAAAGGATAAAAAATGATAAATCATTATCTATTAGTCTATAAAATGTTAAAGGTCCACTGAAGTGCATTGAAACGTAGCGTTATTCTATGTGGTGACGTAATTTCAACTGAAGCAATCGAATAGCCCCGCCCCCTTTTTAAATAGCCAATAGCGTTTCATTTATATCTGCTTGGGCCAGAGCCGTTGAGCTTGGTAAAGCCGCATTTGACAGCCACAGTCTAAATGATTACCACCTAGATTCAATATGAAACTCTTACTAAAACAAAAAAGTGATTATAATCATGCTGAGGCTGTGTAGTTGTAGTTAAAAGTGTTTAAAATATGCTGTCTCGCGCATATGATCTGCAATGTGCGATCACGTCTCTGGACCGGAGCCAAAGTCCGGAGCAGACCGTGCACGCTGCTGCGGTTCACGTGACGCAACCCATAACCAGACCACATTTGCCCCAGTCGAAAGCATATTTATACTGTCTGAATTGTTCCCTGTCGCCTCCATTTTACCATTCACCTTGCAGAAAATACTACACTGTGCACAACTGACCGTTTTCAGCCACAGCTTCAGCGTCTATTTATAGTGTGGGGATGGGACACATCAGATTCTAGAAAGCATTTGATTAGACAGAAAGTTTGATGAGAAGCTGAAGTGCAGCGTGATGTCATCAAAATCCATGATTCATATTGGCGGAAGTGAGATGCTGTCAGTTTTGAATGCTTCTTCTATCTTGTAAACTCGAATTTTGCCTTGCTTTTGAGCACACTAGCTTATAGGTAACCTTAAGGTTCATTCTACTTAAGGTACCATTCATACTAAATATATGAATCGTAATGGCTTTCAATTATGCTGTAATGTTGAATAGCTGTAATTAACCCTTAAATGCATGACTCTTTTGCCAATCACTATTACATATTCGGGGCTTTAGCGACCCGGACCTATATATCCAGCACGGATGAATCTCTAACTGCTGCAATAGCAAAAAATTCTCTTGATATTTTAAGAACAATTACAGAAGAATAAATTAAAGCATAGTTTGTTACCTTTTGAAACTTAGAAGGGTTTAATCTGAGCAGATGATTTTACCATCGCCGTCATCCTCAGAGCACACTTCCACAGTAAATTCAGCATCTGGGCCATATTCGCAAACTCAACCATATTCGCAAAACCATCGTTTTCAGTGACTTTAAAATCATTATTTTGATTCCTGGTACCTTATTCACCACATCCACCATCAAATGACAGTGACATTAATATTTTATTGCATAAAGTAAGTGCTCTGCAGTAAAGCCATTCAAACCAATTCAAATTTTGCTGATGATATTCTTTTGTTCTATGCCTGCGATAATCACAAGTGAAATATCACGTAATTTTTGTCTATCAAACAGTGCCACCATGAGGAATAAAGGTGAATTGCATGTATTTAGTCATCAGATATTTACATAATTTTGCACACAAAAAAATATACTTACACTATTACACACCTCGGGTCTCTAGTGACCCTATAGATATATACCCTATATATATATTACAGTTACAAAATATAATATAATATATAATTTATATTATTTTTTAAAACAATACAATTAACAATTAATAAAAATATAATTAATTAAATCTAATTAACTATTAAAAATATAATTATATATATATAGATTAAATATATGCTTCAAATATATTTATATATCAAATATATGCATTATATATCATAATATAAGATGTTATCAACATTTCTCTTGATGATGATGTTATTCCACTGATCTTGTCGTAGTGTATTCTGGGAATGACTTGTTAAGAAATTGGGCAAATACCCTGCTGTATTAGGCAAATCCCCTCCCCAGTTAAAACCAGCCTAAGGTGGTTGATTGGTCTTAGCTGGTTTAATCTGGAAGTAGCTGGTTTTACCTGGTTCACTGACATCTTTCAGTTTTATTACCAATGATTGTCATGTCAACCATAGTTACTGTTGCCAAGGAAAACAAACAATGCCTGCAGGCCTAATTGTCCAATTTCTCTGGACTGCTTAAAAGTTTGAATGTAGAATTATGCCCCCTTTTAATACAAGGACCCTTATTGATATATAAGCTGTGTTGAGCTGTGACCCCAGATCTCAGGAGAAAACCCTCAGCACACGGACTAGGAAACATCATTATCTCTGTAGCCACTGCTTGACAACAGTCCCTAATAGCTTGCACAGAGCTAGCGCAAGGTCACGCTTGTCGCAGTGTGTTTTTCTGTGATGAAAGAGCGTCTTTGAGTGAGTCATCACAGGCGGACGCCGTAGGCATATTTGTTGCTTTTTCATAACTTCTCTATTCCCTTGTAGAGGAACTCTTAACCTAGTCTGGGAAACTTGCATCCTCGCTGCGACTCTACCTTTCTGGATGGCTTGTTCGTTTCCTTGATCATGTGTTCAGTTTAGAAGTCTATCACATTTGTGAGCTCTGAAGATGACATCACTTCCCAAGGCCCTTACAGATAATGATGCTGGCAGTGGCTTTATTTGCATATGCCTCTAGCTAGCATTGCAATTTGGGCTTTGGTGGGATCTTGTGTGTTTTATCCGCTTTTGATGGGGGAACAGGGTCCTTTATAGAAGTCCTACTCTGTTCCGCACACACATACACAGTTGGCTTGTGCAGTTTCAACAGGCCTCAGGTTGCCTTTATTACTGAGATGCCTCATTATCGGCCTGCTTTGCTGATAGCGTGCGTGGTTGGTGTCTACAGCTGTCTGCACTTATGCAATAAAACCTGTGTGTGTGTGCGAAGAGGACTTAAAGAGGACTTGGGTTAAAGAATATCTATTTTATTAACCCTAAGTATGTGTTTTTAAACACCTAGTAAACTCTTGCTATCTACTGTCACATTATCATTATTTCAATGACGTCAGATGGTTGCACTTTTGAGCTACTAGAGCTACCTGTTGCCCCCTACACTATAAATAGACTATAAATATTTTTACGGCTACACTCTGAAAATATAACACTGATACGATGACCACGGCTACTGAAAGAGCTTACAGGTGGCAATGGATATAAGCATTGCCTTAAACCAAATGCTGTACCAACGATTTTTTTAACCACAAGGATATCAAGTGAAATCCACGCTGCGAAACTCCTTCAGTGGCTGCGGCCACTGCAGTTTTTTCAGAAGTTGCAATTTTGAGAAATAAAGTCAGAATTGTAAGATGCAAACTAATAATTCTGAATTTTTTCTCAGAATTTTTGCAATTCTGACTTCATAACCAGCAATTGCAAGAAAAACTCAGAATTGGTGAAACAAACTCGCAATTCCAAGAAAAAAAGTTGCAATTCTGAGAAATAAAGTCAGAATTGTGAGATGCAAACTAATAATTCTGACTTTTTTTCTCAGAATTTTTGCAGTTCTGACTTTATAACAAGCAGTTCCAAGAAAAACTCAGATTTGTGAGATACAGACTTGCAATTCTGAGAAATAAAGTCAGAACTGAGAGATACAAACTCATAATTCTGACTTTTTTCTCAGAATTTTCGCAATTCTGACTTTATGACAATTATGAGAAATGTCAGAATTGCGAGATGCAAACTTGCAATTCTGAGAAATAAAGTCAGAATTGAGAGATACAAACTCACAATACTGACTTTTTTCTCCGAATTTTCGCAATTCTGACTTTATAACAAGCAGTTCCAAGAAAAACTCAGAAATGCGAGATACAAACTTGCAGTTCTGAGAAATAAAGTTGCAATTCTGAGAAATAAAGTCAGAATTGAGAGATACAAACTCATAATTCTGACTTTTTTTCTCAGAATTTTCGCAATTCTGACTTTATAACAATTACGAGAAATGTCAGAATTGCGAGATGCAAACTTGCAATTCTGAGAAATAACGTCTGAATTGAGAGATACAAACTCACAATACTGACTTTTTTCTCTGACTTTATAACAAGCAGTTCCGAGAAAAACTCAGAATTGTGAGAAACAAACTCATAATTCTGAGAAATAATTTTTGCAGTTTTGAGAAATAAAGTCAGAATTGTGAGAAACAAACTCAATTCTGACTTTTTTCTCAGAATTCTCAGACTTTTTAAGGTACAAACTTAGCCAGAAGTCTGAAAAAAAAAGTCAGAATTATGAGTTTGTATCTCACAATTCTGAGTTTTTCTCGCAATTACTTGTTATAAAGTCAGAATTGCGAAAATTCAGAGAAAAAAGTCAGAATGATGATTTTTTATCTTGCAATTCTGACTTTATTTTGCAGAACTGCAAATTTATTTCCCAGAATTGCGAGTTTGCTCGCAATTCTTATTCATTTTTTTTTTGCAATTCTGACTTTATAACAAGCAATTGCCAGGAAAACCTCAAATTGCAATATACAACCTCGCAATTCTGAGAAATAAAGTTGCAGTTCTGAGAAATAAAGGTCTATCTATCTCAGAATTGCAAGATACAAAATCAAAATTCTGACTTTTCTCTCAGAATTTTCGCAATTCTGACTTAATAACAAGCAGTTGTGAGTAGAGTCAGAATTGTGAGATATAAATTTTGCAATTCTGAGAACATATCAGTCTTTTTTTTCCACTCAGAACGTCTTAATAACTTGCGATTACGAGTTTATAGCTCACAATTATGAGAAAATAAGTCAGAATTGCGAGATATTAACTCGCATTTGCGAGAAAAAAAGTCAGCTAAATCTATTTCTCACTATTGCGAGTTTATATCACACCATTCTGACTTTATAACTTGCAATTGTGAGTCTATATCATGCAATTCTGAGAATATTTTTTTTTTTTTTTTTAATTCAGGGGTAAAAACAGGTTTCCATAGAGTCATGACATAATGCACTTGAGAGTATGCTGCTTCATATTTTATTTAGTACTCAAAATTTTTGTTTATTATTTCTTCATTAGGTGATGTGATCGTCTACATCAATGACATCTGTGTTTTGGGCACCACCCATGCCGATGTGGTGAAACTTTTCCAGTCCGTTCCCATTGGCCAGAGCGTGACCCTGGTGCTGTGTCGAGGTTACCCTCTCCCTTACGACCCAGAAGACCCCTCCGCTAGCTCCTCCATGCCCCCTCTGGGTCTAGTGGATCACCCATTGCTGCTCAATGGAAGGAACAACTATGAAAATTACATGGAGTACATGTCTTTGACTGGCCGCTTGGTACCGGAGCACGGCGAGGGCCTTACCCCGCATCCCCATCCTGGAGACACACACCTGGATGGCTCACAGCCTCCGTCCCTGACCACACCGGGACCCCCACCTGATGACAGCGTCTCCATGGCGTCATCCTCAGGAGCTACAGCTGGTGCTCAAGTGGCTCCTGAACTTCTGAGTCTCACTATAACCAAAGGAGCAGAGGGTTTTGGGTTCACTATAGCGGACAGTCCCACAGGACAAAGAGTCAAACAGGTGCACTGATATCTTTGAACAATCATTTTAATACAAGGGGTCTCGAACTCAAATTAAATAGTATGCGTATATAAAACAATGGAAAAAATATTCATAATTATTAATAATTTTATATAACCTATTTGTTCAACTGGCTAGTGGCCAGTTGATATTTGTTTTTAAGTAATTTTAAGAATGACATTACCTATCTATCTATCTGTCTACCTATCTATCTGTCTGTCTATCTATCTATCTATCGATCGTTCTATCTTTCGTTCTGTGGTTCTGTCATTCTTCGTTCTATCATTCTATTGTTGTGTCTATCATTCTATTTATCGATCGATCTATCGTTCTGTGGCTGTATCTGTCTTTCTGTCGTTCTATCATTCGATTGTTCTATCTATTTTTCTGTCGTTCTTTCATTCTATCTATCTATCTATCTGCATATCTATCTGTTGTTCTATCGTTCTATCTATCATTCTGTTGTTCTATGGTTCTATCTATCATTGTTTTTCATTCTTTCATTCTATCTATAGTTCTATTATTCTGTCTATCATTCTGTTGTTGTATGTCTATCATTCTATTGATCTATCTATCGTTCTATCTAACGTTCTGTTTTTCGTTTTTTCATTCTATCGTTCTGTTATTCTGTTATTCTCTGTCTTTCTGTCATTCGATCATTCTATTTGTCTATCTATCGTTCAGTTTTTCATTCTGTTATCATTCTGTTGTTGTATCCGTCTATCATTCTATTTATCGATCGATCTATCTATCGTTCTATGGTTGTATCTGTCTTTTTGTCATTCTGTCATTCAATCGTTCTATCTGTTGTTCTATTGCTCTTTCATTCTGTCTATCTATATATCTATCTATCTGTGTATCTATCTGTCTATTGTTCTATCATTCTATCTATCATTCTGTCGTTCTGTGGTTCTATCTATCATTGTTTTTCGTTCTTTCGTTCTATTATTCTGTCTATCATCCTATTGTTGTATGTCTATCATTCTATCTATCTATCTATCTATCTATGTATCTATCAATCTATCGTTCTGTCATTCTATGGTTCTATCTATCATTCTGTTTTCCGTTCTTTCATTCTATCTATTGTTCTATTATTCTATCTATCATTCTATCATTCTATTGTTGTATCTGTCTATCATTCTATCTATCGATCTATCTATCATTCTATGGTTGTATCTGTCTTTGTCGTTCTATCATTCGATCGTTATATCTATCGTTCTGTTGTTCTTTCATGCTGTCTATCTATCTATCTGTTGTTCTATTTATCGTTCTGTGGTTCTATCTATCGTTGTTTTTTGTTCTTTTATTCTATCTATCGTTCTATTATTCTGTCTATCATTCTATTGTTGTATCTGTCTATCATTCTATCAATCGATCTATTGTTGTATCTGTCTTTCTGTCATTCGATCTATCTATCTGTCATTCTGTCTATCTTTCTATTATTATATATATCATTCTATTGTTGTATCTGTCTATCATTCTATCCATTGATCTATCGTTCTATTATTCTATGGTTGTATCTATCTTTCTAACGTTCTATCGTTCTGTCTATATCTCTCTCATTCTATTCTATTCTATCATCTAATGTTTTATTGTTCTATCTATCGTTCTTTCTTTCTATCTATCTATCGTTATTTTGTTCTATTTATTGTTCTATCATTCTATGTACCGTAGTGTTGTTCTGTCTATCTGTCTTATTGTTCTATATATAGTAATATTTCTTGTTATTTTAGAAAATAATTAAGGCTACTGTTTTACTTCAGATAATGGTCAAATCAAAATGCAAACAAAGTGAAAATTCACTTACAGGCCGTATTTAAGGACATTACATGGTTGTATGTCCTGTCTTAATGCTTAAATGCATATTTAAGTGCATGATATATATCATAACTGTTTCTATACGTTTGGATCAGGTTCTGGAGCCGCAGGGTTGTCCGGGGTTATGTGAAGGAGATTTGATGGTGGAGATTAATCAGAAGGGTCTCCAGGGACTCAACCACACACAGGTGGTACAGCTGCTCAAGGACTGTCCAGTGGGAACAGAGGCTACGCTTGTCATTCAGAGAGGAGCAGCAGCAGGTGCACACATTTTCACCCTTCATTTTTAAAACCAAGCTCATCAGAAATGTGCTGAAGGTCGCCTGAAATCTACGTCAGACCTTGGCAAAGCACAATGTTCACTGAAAAATGAAAATTCTGTCAGCTACTCAACCTATATGTCTTTTTCTATTGAAGACGAAAGGAGAAATGGATGTGGAGGTTATCAAATACTTACTTTTAAATGAGTACATTTTCCTCAAGTTGTGCTTTATAATTATTTAAAGATGACAGAATACCATTTTGCGTGAACTTTTCCTTTAAAGTTTTGGTTGAAACGATGAAAGTAACTTTGCACACTTCAGTGCTTTAGCTTCTAGTCTTTTCTAAGTGCTCTGAACTTGCCTTAAGCTTTGATTCAGCAGGATTTTGAAATAAGAGAAGAGAAACTTTCCTATTATAGACTCCTAGACACGCTTTGCCTCACAAACTAACCAGTACATCTCAATTTCTCAGACTCGAACTGTTTTCTTTCAGAATAACTGAAGCTGATGAGCGGTTTTGGGCAATTTTAGCAGAGCCTTCGCAAGATTGCACACTGTATCATCTCTTGGCAAGAGCTGGTGACAGTTATTAGCATATTCAGACCGGAGCCAAGCTAATCTACTAATTCCATGCGAGTCCACTTATCGGAGTGCTTACTTTCATTAAAATGTCTGTGCAGAGCGTAATATTTTAGCACCCTTCTTAATTAGGATATTCTTAGAATGAAAATTAATGAGGTAATTAATAGAAACTATCGTGAAGACGGCTACAGTCTCTCCATGTGTACAGTAAACCTGATATACGTTCTTAAGACGTTTGTCCGTTTCTCTAAACCACTATCAATCAAGTAATTACATCCACGCTTCCTGCCAATTACACAGTGCGTCTGTTCTCACCTCCTCTGCGTGTTTCATGACTATATCGAAGGCTACCGTCTTAACGGACCTCTCAGCAGCCACTCCAAGGCCTCTTGTAACGGAGCGAGAGACGGTCCCGCGTGACTCACCGGCTAAGCGCGAGACCATTCAGTTTCCCGCCGGCGTTCTGCCAAGAGCCCGGTCAGCGCCGGCCATGTTCACAGCTCTTTTCCCCAGTCCTCTAATTAAAGCACAACTCCCACACTGAGCTGTGGAGATAAACAGACAGACGAATCAGAATGCGGAGTGGGTCGAAGGGGGCGGGGCACTCGGCGAGCAGGCCAATCAAAGCGTGTTACTTCCCAGCAGGTAGCACTGAGGGAATACTCTGAAATAGATGCTGATTGAGGGGATGTAATTTATTCTTGGTGACGTTAAGAGTTTATATTATCATAATTTACATAAATTTACATTAATATATCTATTTAAAGCAGCGGGATGAATGGGCAAATAAATGTCAAGGCAAGCATAATTTCACACCAGAACAAGGTGAGAATCCTGAATTCGAAGACGGTAAATAGACAGTCTTTCTTTTGCGGTGTCCGCACTGTTTCCAGGAACAAACTTGCAGCGTAACCAGAGCCAGTTATTTATTTTAAAAGATTAATACAAAATAAGGAATTTTAGGAAATTTAAAAAAACAATTCTGAATCAAAATTGGTTCCATTAAATAATAATAATAATAATAATAATAATAATAAATTAAATAAAGTATTTTTTTTTAGCTGTCTGCATCGTTTGCTACAATTAACACAACAGGACTGGAGACAGTTTTTTAAATTTTGTTATTTTTAAAAAATCATTAAAAAATACTTTTTAATTAATCATTTCAAATAAATAAAAAAAATGTGTTTAAAATAATAGTAGTATTTTTACTTTTTAGTTATTTATTAGGTCAAGGGATGGATGATATAATGATTAAAAAAAAATCTTTATATTTTGTCATTTAGTATATATCTTGATGTTTTTTAAAATATCATTAATATCATATTTGTATAAAGGTATACTTGAGTAAAATTACTGTTTTTATTCTTTATCAGAGCGGTGATGTTGTTGTAAACTAAAACTATTAAAATGATTAAGTTAATTGAAATAAAGCTGATATAAAATAAACTTATAAATTAAGTGAAAAACTCCAAAAAATCTACATGAAAATTAGAAATTAAGACAGAAATAAAAACGTTTAAGTGCTAAAATTACTAAACCTGAAATAATAAAAAATAAATAAATAAATAAATAAATACATACATGCATTCCACTGGAACAGGATGCTGTGAAGTGAAATAGAAGACAATCTGACAGTATATTTAAAATAATATTTTTGTTTAATATTTTTTAGTAGTGTCTAATTAGGACTAGGTATGGATGATATAGCTTAAAAATCTCTATTTTTTTCATTCAGTACATCTCGATATTTCTTAAATATCATTAATATCATATTTATATAACGGTATTACATTACTAAAATTACAGTTTTTTTTTTTTTTTTTTTTAGAGCAGTGTTGTTATTGTAGACTAAAACTATTAAAATGATTTTTAAGTTATTTGCAATAAAGCTGATATAAAATAAAAAAATTTAATTAGGTGAAAATTTATAAAAAAAATCTGCATAAAAATTAGAACTTAGAAATAATAGAAATAGAATAAAATAGAAATAATTAAATAAATAAACATGTAATTAAGTAAATAAATAAATACATACATACCACTGGAACAGGATGCTGTGAAGTGAAAAAAAAAATCTACATGAAAACTAGAACTTAAAACAGAAATAAAAAAGTTTTAAAAAATGCTAAAATTACTGAACCTGAAATAATAATGAAAAAACACAATTAAATAAATAAAAATAAATAAATAAATAAATACCACTGGATCAAGATGCTGTGAAGTGAAATAAAAGACAATCTGACGATATGTATGAAATAATTTTTTCGTTTAATATTTTTAGTAGTGTGAAATTAGGCCTAGGGATGGATGATATTGCTAAATAAAATCTCAATATTGTGTCTTTCACAATATGTTCTGATATTTCTTAAATATTATTAGTTTCATATTTGTATGAAGGTATACTTGACTAAAATTACTGTTTTGTTTTGTTTTTTTTAATCAGAGCAGTGTTGTTATTGTAAATTATTACTAAACTGAACTACTTTAATAACTAAAACTATTGAAATGATCTTTAAGTTAATTTAAATAAAGCTGATATAAGATTAAATTTGACAATTAGGTTAAAAACTACAAAAAAATTCAACATGAAAATTAGAACTTAAAACAGAAATAAAAAATTTTAAGTGCTAAAATTACTGAACCTGAAATAATTCAAAACCATTTTAATAAAATAAATAAATAAATAACAAACAAATTGTAGCTAAATAGATACATTAAAAAACAGCACTGACAAAACACATGAAATTTACTAAAATTTAAGCTAAAATAAAATTCAAATGAATTCAAAATACTAATAAATATTATAATAGTACATAAATAATATTAAAATACCACTGAGCAATTGTGGATTCAAAAATGCTTAAAGTAAAAAAAAAAAAAAAAACAAAAAAAAACTAGTTGAAAATAAATCAAGGCTTGTTTTCCACTCTGTTTATTATATATTGACAAAATAAAATCCAAATAAAATCCAGTATCCAAACCTAAAAAAGGTTAAAATTTCACCATGTGTTGGGTTTTCCTAGATCACATCACATATATTGTAAATATTCAGTATATCACCCAGCCCTACTTGGGATGAGTTATTGGATTGCATTTGCACCCATGTGCATAAATGCAACTTTTGCAATTTCTGCTGGAATCAGAAATGATCTCATTTGGCAACAGACTGCCGAGGGAGGTGAATGCAATACGAAATGTATTTCTTATCTCCAAATTTGCCCAGAGTACTAAAAGAATCATTAAGGAACCAGAATTGTCCCATTTCTAATTCGTCCAACATTTCTCTAGCTTATTAGCGCAGCAGTCAGAGCACAAATCCACTGTCCGCCTTCCTCTCTGAGTTTCTTTTATAAGGATTATTGACATCTCAGGTAGGACTGGACAGGCAGGTGTGAGGTGATAACTATACTCCTCTGACTCCCCTGTACTGTCGGAAATATCATCAGGGCCGTGGCATTTCAGCAGTGCCGACAGCTCTCTTACATCCTCTTGGCTCTCTTCCATCTGGGTCTCTGAGAACTCGGAGCTGACAGTCACCTCGAATCCCTCATGATTCCATCTGACTCACCTTTCAGACTTCACCTGAGAGAGACGCATGACATGAATGAAACCCAAGGACGCGTGAGGCCACTGACAGAACATGGCATTCAACTTAAGTTTGACTTCTTTGAAGGTTGTTTCAGCGTTCAAGTCTGAATAAAGCAATCAGGAAATAAGAGGGCAAATCCTTTGAAGCTTTGCAAGCGAGATTGATCGAAGTTCTTCTCTCTTTGTTGTCCATATGGCATCTTTTGTGATGCATTGGGGGAGGATGAGGACTTGTGGAGTGGCACGACTGTGCATATTTGCCCGAGGCTTTATGTTTAGCCCTTCGTTGCCAAGTCATGTCTTGGTCATATAGCATTTGATGTAATCCTGTTAGTTTAAGTAGGCATAAAAATGCCTTGCTCCCCTGCAAATCCAGATGTACAGGCCACACACACGCATGCGCATTTCGTAAAGACTCACAACATGGTCTGTGCAATTGAAAGAAACAGGTATGAGACTAAGAAATGAAAAGTCATAACTCATTATTCTCATAGCACCTCTGGCCATGGTTTAATCACACTGCAGATGAATCTTAAACAACCTTCTTCATACCACAGACAGTCATATTACAAATGCACATCATGCATTTTATTATATGGGGAACTCAGAATAAAACAGTATTGTGGTCGTTCTTTGCATATTGTAAAAAGTGAAATGTGTAGTTGTAGATATGGATTTCTGGTAGTGTAACCTAATGCGGTCAGTAAGATGCAGTATGTATAATCCCATAATATTTTTCATTGATTTTTGTTTTTATTTGGAAAAAGAAAAAAAGGTTAGTTGTTTTAGGTGTAATTCATATAAACACAATATTCTGTTTTTTCTTATTTGAATTAGCTAATTATTTTTCATTTACAAAGACATATTTTAATATATAATAAATATTCTGAATTAATTTTACTAATCCCATTGGCACTTTTTTAATAAAACAGTGGAGTCTGAATAGTAAACTTAATATCTAATGCAAATTTTTATCTCAAGTATGTCTTTAAATAAAATATCTTGCTATATTGAGTTTTATATGGAAGGCTGTTTCCAGTTTTCTTGCAACTTTTTATCTCACAATTCAGATTTTTTTTCACAGTTGTGAGTTTACATCTCGCAATTCCTACTTTTTTTTCTTAGAATTGTGAGATATAAACTCGCAATTGTGAGTTATAAAAATTCACAATTGTGTGATTTAAACTCACAGTTCTGATTTTTTTTTTCTCAGAATTGCATGATATAAACGTACAATTGCAAGTTATAAAGTCAGAATTGCGAGACAAACTCGCGAATCTGAGAAAAACTCGCAATTCTGTGAAAAATTTACAATTGTGAGATATATCTTGCAATTCTAAGAAACGAAGTCAGAATTGCAAGATATATCTCACAATTGTAACTTTTTTTCTCAAAAATGCAAGTTTATATCTCACAATTCTGAGAAAATAAGTGAATTGTGAAAAAAGTCAGAGTTGCAAGATATAAACTCGCAATTCTGAGAAAAAGTTGCAATTCTATGAAATAAAGTCGCAGTTCTGAGAAACATAGTCAGAAAGTCACAATTGTGAGATATAAACTCAATTCTGAGGATATAATTGCAAGTTTATATCTTGCAATTCTGACTTTGTTTCTATATAAACTCGCAATTCTGAGATATAAACACGCAATTCTGAGAAATGAAGTCAAAATTGGGTGATGCAAACTGACTTTTTTCTTAATTCTGACTTTTTCCTCAGAATTGCGTGATATAAACTCGCTATTGCAAGACAAATTCAATTTTGCAATTTTGAGAAATAAAGTCAGAATTGCAAGATATAAACTCACAATTCTGACTTTTATCTCAGTATTGTGATATAAACTCACAATAGCTAGTTATAAAGTCAAAATTTTGAAATATAAACACGCAATTCTGAGAAATGAAGTCAAAATTATGTGATGTAAACTCTGACTTTTTTCTTAATTCTGACTTTTTTTTAGAATTGCGTGATATAAACTTGCTATTGCAAGACAAATTCAATTCTGAGAAAAACCCGCAATTATTTTGAGAAATTGTGATGTAAACTTATGACTTTTTCTCAGAATTGCGTGATATAAACTCACTATTGCAAGACAAACTCGCAATTCTTAGAAAAACTAGCGATGTTGAGAAAAACTCGCAATTTGGAGAAATAAAGTCAGAATTGTAAGATTAACTCAATTCTGACTTTTTTCTTAGAATTGTGATATAAACTTGCAATTGCTAGTTATAAAATCTGAATTTTTACATATAAACTCAATTCTGAGAAATGAAAGTCAAAATAGCGCGACTTTTTTCTTAATTCTGACTTTTTATTCAGAATTGCGTGATATAAACTCACTATTGCAAGACATAAACTCGCAATTCTTAGAAAAACTTGCAGTTTTGAGAAGTAAAGTCAGAATTGTAAGACATAAACTCACAACTCTTTTTTTTTTTATATCTCATGAAACTGGCAGTTCCGACTTTATAACACTCGCAATTGTGAGTTATTAAGTCAGAATTGTGAGATATAAACATATCAGTCTTTTTTACCCATAAAAATTGGATTTTATTTCTTTCAGTTGTGAATTTATATCACGCAATTCTGAGAAAAAGGTCAGAATTATGAGATAAAATGTCGCAATAACTTTTCAAAATTTTGAATCAGTGGCAGAAACGGGTTTCTATAGTTTTCTGATGTATTTACTGCAATCAAATTCATTTTTATCTTGACAGATATACTGCTTAAGAAATAAAAGTGCAGTACAGTACATAATATATGATATAAAACCTCAAGAGTCAAATTTAATATGTGCTGTTATAATAATGATAAAAATGCTAATTTGCATTTATTCTTCTTGTAAGTGATTATAATCCTAAATGATTCTTTAGAGTTGCTGAGTTTCCTATTACTAATATTTAGACATTTTGCTACTATTTATCTGATATGAATAAGCTCAGTGATGCAGAGATAATCAATAGCTGCAGTGATGTAGATTCAACATGTATGCTAAAAGCATTACTGGCTATTCATATTTCACAATTATTCAGAACTGACTGGAAGTTGCAGAAATCTGGTTTAGTGTCTTCTGTCTTCTTTATGGGCCTTAAATACTGTTTGGCAGACTCAGTTTTTGTCTTTTTTATTTAGGTTGAGTTTGGCATCAGCTCAAAGCTAATGATGTAATTACCTCGCAAATAAATGCAATAAACTTTCCTCACCGCCTACAGGACAACAAAATGAAGAGGAAAAATGGATGACTATTATGTGACTATTATGAAAAGCATGTTATCTTGCTCCTTAGATCTAATAATATTAATCATTCTCTCTTTCTTTTTCCATCAGGCCTCTACACACCCTGGGATCCCACAAAACAGGTAAATGATTTGAAATACTTGCTTTTTTAAACTGACCTTGACACCTGATGTAGCTTCAAAGGGTTGTGATGTAAGGCTTCAATACAGATTCAACCACATGCCATTTAGTTTCATTAAAGGATTAGTTCACTACCAGAATAAAAATTTCTTGATAATTTACTCTGTTTTCATGAATGAAAACATTTTGTAATATGATTTTGATGTACATTTTCCGTGGTAATGCAATGTCTGATTTTAAAATGCCTTTCAAAGGATGAATTTTGAGATTTTAAGTTTTGAACTGATATATAATTTCTTATGATTTCTAAAGTGTGAAAGGGAAAAAGGCAATGAAGAAAGTCTTTTGTGACAAAGGTCAGAACTCATGTTATGATGTAGATTTTTAAAGTTGCACTCTTGCACTCATATAGTCATCTATTACTTTTCTTACATAATTTGTAACACAAAAATATAGTAAAATATCTATTTAGGAGTCTTAGACCTTTCCAACGATGTATTGTTTGTCATGATTAGATTAGAATTTATTTGTAATATGGTGAAGTAAACAGTTAAAGGGTTAAACTAGCTCTATTATTTATTATAGTATTATTTCCACTATTTTACTATACTCCATTACTATATTTACTATATTTCATTATTTTACATTCTTTTTCCACTGATGTGGAAACTCATGAGAGTATGTCGATATTTTACAAGGTGATGATTTCGTATGAATCTGTATTATGAATGGAAACATATGAATTAGCCAACCAATTCACCAAATGTAATATAGTTAAAAATTGCCAAAAGAGTGTGTTATCTGAGCAATGTTTTAGTGAATCAAATAGATACAGTGCAACCAGTGGAGCCCGAACCTTGAACGAATGACTCAATTGAGCCGGTTCATTAGAATGAATCAAACACATACAGTGCAACCAGAGTTGTCTGGTTTCAGAACAAATGACTCTTCTGAGCCAACCTGATCTTATGAAAAAATTAAACTTTTTCAATGCGGTATTTTTGTATGGACTTGTACAGTGTGATTTGCACAAAAACATGATTTTGAAAAAAAAAAAAAGCAAAAAGAATCACGCTTACACTTAACTTTCAGTAGGAAGTAAGCAGATTATATGAATACAAATGACATCATACACATTCATTCGAATTGGGCACCAATTTGCCAAACATAGAATTACAGTTGCCACTGCAGTGTGTTTTATCCATTTTTACTGTATCAAACACAATACAGCACAATCAGAGTTGTCAGATTTCTGTACAGATGACTCTTCTGAGCCAACCTGATTTTATCCACCTTTTCCCTCAATGTGTAAGTAAGCCTATGGAGTGAGACTTCTGGTTCATTATGCTCTATAGGGAAATAACAAGAATAACAACGTGCAGTAAACGGTAAAACTGTTTGCACTACAAACCAGTGTGTTCATTATTAAGATAATTCATTAAAATAATATGGTGAGACACACCAAATCGCAATATCAAGCAGCAAAACGATCTGTTTTGTACAGCTAAAAATAGCTAGACATGGGTGAGACCGGAATCCAGATCCAAAACATTTACAAATGGCTGCATAACTATTTTTCAAGGTGCTGTTTTTGTACAGAATGATTTGTATTGAAATACAGCCTACGCAGAATTGTCAGTGGGAAGTAAACAGTAGTATGAAAACAGACAAATTAGATTTTTGAAATTATTTTTAATCAAAACACATGCAGCAGAACCAGAGTTATCCACTTTCTGAACAAATGACTCTGAGTTGGTTCGTTGTAGTGAATCAAACCTGCGTAACAAGCATGTCCTGATTCTTTAATGTATGATTCTAAAGAAAAATTCTTTATAGTGACTCATATAGTGCAAGCAGGCTAGTTTGTTTTCCAAACAAAAACAGCTTTTTTTTTTTACAGATACTAACTGGGTGTTCATATTACAGAGTGTAAAGATGCATATTATGTGTTTTGGTTATAGTATTTGATCATACAAATTATTGAAATACATGAAATGTATTACCACTTTCTTTTGGTTTAGTATTGTTCTTTAATAGTTAAAGCCAATTATTGGATTTTTTGCAGTTAAAAAAAAAAAAAAGTCATATAGGGTACAACAGTGCTAAAGGCGCCCCAGGGTAAAAGGAAAATTTAGAGGAAAATTATTTTTCTTTAAAGCACTCGATGGCAGAAAAACTTGGCGTAGCGCTTTTCAAGATGCACGTGCAAATTTGTCTGATCCTTGACGCAATCATGGGCAGCAGAGCAAAGTCGAATCTGTGCTTACTTGATCTAATATTTGATGTTTTTAAAATGTTGTAGATTTAAGTAGCAAATGAGAATCGCTAAAATTGTTGATTGTATTTTGAGACAAAGGTGTTCCTAATGATTTTCAGTTTTGTTTAAGATAAGACAGTTTTTAAACAACGAAAGTATATGTAAAAGTGGTATTTGGGGTAAAAAGCGCCCCTGCTGTCGGGGCTAAAAGGCACAATAATTAACATGATAATTAATAGATGGTTGACTTTTCCATTTGTTGACACAGCATGGTTAGATTCAGAATGTAAATATCATATATTGTGTTTGGTGTCCATCTTAGAGGTAATCACCATGTTAAGAATGAAATCATCTTATTTAAAACATGATATTAATCATATCATATAATAAAATATCATTTGTTGCTAACTATTGTTAATCTATATTCAGTTATACTTTCAGAATCTTTACTTTTTAAAATGATTTTGTTTCTGTATTTTAAAATGTATCTTTTTATATTAACATATTTTAATGACTACATTTTTTGAACAAAAATTCATTTGTATTTATCAAAATAAGCAGAAAATAGGAAAAACTTTGCTAAAGAGATTGTTTTGAACAAGTTTTAGTTTTGGCATCATAAAAAAAAAAAAAAAAACATTATGTTAGCTAACGTATTTATATCAATAATTTATATCAATACCTTGCCACCTCATACATTTTTAAGATTTTTAAAGAAAATAAATGACTTGAATGATTTATTTTCACACAAAATCTGTTGCTCCATAAATGTTGAATACAAATGTATATTTTTTCTGCAATCATACATTTTGGGTGCAGTGAAAAGCACATTGTTTGTTAAGGTGTGCCTTTAGCCCCGTTGTACCCTACATATTTACAACTGTATTCACCTTTTTTGTCCTGTAAGAGCGGCCGCAGACATTTGTAAATTGTATGGGTCTGGCTTCCGGTCTCATCCGCGTCCAGCTATTTTTAGCTGTACAAAAGAGTTTTGTTGCTTGATATTGCAAATTGGTGTGTCTTACCATATTATTTTAATGTATTATCTAAATTACGAACACACTGGTTTGTAGTGCAGTTTTACCGTTTATTGCACGTTGTTATTCTTGTTATTTCCCTATAGTGGATAATGAACTGGAAATCTCACCTCATAGACTTTTTTCCGCAATGAGGAAAAACGTGGATACTCCTGCCCTTAAACTGATTGTGGCAATATTTGCAATGTAATACAGAGCAAATTGATTCATTGTTTCAGCAGATACGCTGATGGAATTTTGACAGTTGTAATTCTGCGATTCAGCGTTAGCTGGAGAAATGATCATATCATGTTTTTATGTAACGTAAGAGGATTTGAGCACCTGCACACCTCTGGCTTGCTGCTGCCCTTTAGCAACGATCTTAGAGCAGCGTCTGTGGCCGAATCCCTCAGCGGCTCAGAGCTACTGCAGCATCAATCTCCGATCGCAGCCACGAGTTCTCAGTCTCAGCACGTGTTCAGCGGCGCGCTGGATAACACTCTGATGAAACCCGACATGGAAATGTCCCGGGTGACAGATGCATTAACGCAGTCGCCATGGGTGGCGTGCTTAATCAGTATGCCTCTTGTGCTGCTGCATTAGCAAACAAAAAGCTTTAACTGACAGCAAAGTGGGCCTCTTTAATATGTGTGTTTGCCAAGGTGGAGCATGCTAGAATGTGTTTATCATAAAGAGAAATTATTCCAAGCTAAGATTATGCAGGCGATACGCAATTGATATTCCTCCCCCTCGGTCACCGAGACCCGCGGACTCAATCACGATGCCGTGTGATTTATAGCTCCGGCCGACTTAAAAACAAACCTCGTTTCTGAAAATGGATTAATTTTAAGTTCTAAATATTAAAGAGAGGGTTCATGTGAAAATGAAATTTCTGTCATTATTTACTCACTCTCATGTCACTCCAAACCTGTGGGATTTGTTTTTCACAGGCTATTTATTTGACCAAATAAACAAATTCAGCATGATTCAAACCTTTTTAGAAGGGTCCAAAATCATGGCGAATCAAGTTTATTATTTTATTATCCACAAACCAACCAACCAACCAAAAAAAAAATAAAATAAATAAAAATAATAATAATAATAATAATAAAAAAAAAAAAATCATATTAATGCTGAAAAATTAGAACCCTGAATAAATGTACTTAACTAAATATTAATAATAATAATAAAAATGTTTCTTAAACAGCAAATCAGCATATTAGAATGATTTCTGAAGGATCGTAATGAGTAATGATGCTGAAAATTTAGCTTTGATCACAGGAATAAATTACATAAAAAAAATATATAAATATATATAAATACAAATAAAATATATTCAAATAGAAAAAAGTTATTTTAAATAGTAAAAATGTTTCACAATATTACTGCTTTTGCTGTATTTTAGATCAAATAAATGCAGGCTTGGTGAGCAGAAGAGACTTCTTTAAAAAAAAATTAAAATCTTTTGACTGGTAGTGTATATTTAATTTATTTCCATTTCTGATTGGCCAATCAGAATCAATTTCAGCAAGACATTTAATAAAAGGGGATATTTAGCACACAAAAAAATGCATGCTCCACAGTGTTTATATAATTTTCCTTCATTTCACATGTCTCAATTGCATTGCGAATCCACAAAAGCCGTTTGTGAAACTAATGGACTATACATCTGAGGTTAAGTTTCTCCGAAGCCTTGAAAAGTAATGCAACATTTCATTTAGCACATTTAGGTGTTTCTAGAACTGGCCATGATATCTAATTTCATGTGAGTTCACTTTCATCCCGGTGTGAGATACATCATTTTCAGGAAGCCGTCCAGTTCGGCTGGATTCAGGGTTCGTAATGGAATTGGCAGGTTAAGCGGAGAGCTGCAGGTGAAATGAACAGCTCACAGGAAATAGGATCCATTAGCCCCCGGGGCGCATGACTGTAGCACAGATACTTCGCTTCGCACTTTAGTCCCTCACTTAGGGCTTAATTCATCTCCCCCGCTGAACCTCCAGAGAGCGATTGGACTGCTAAACTCCCTCCTCGCAGAAAAAAGACAGGAGTAATGACAGGGGTCACCTTTATGATACGCCAAACGTTCTCCTCTTGAACTTTTAAAGGGTCTACATGAGAGATTTTCATTTCTTTATAGTGCATGTATATATATTATCCACTCAAACCATTGTATATCTGCTTTGTCCATATAGTGGGATCCTCAAGGAAGCCCCCAGACCAGCTTGTCAGCTGCTTTGCTCCCCCATGGTGCCCCACATCCCGCCCAGACGCTCCATCGCTCCTCTGTTCCAGACACAGAGGGCTTCCACCTGGGCAAGCCGGACCCCTACGACCTCTATGAGAAGTCACGTGCCATTTACGAAAGCAGACGTAAGTCAGAGCCTTGGGTGGGCAGTGTTTTCTAGCTATTTATAAACAACTGAAGTGACATTGTTGTGCTACGTGGTCACGAAAATGTATCGTTTGCATGAGCTTTTAAAAACAAGTGATTTTAAGCCGTTGAAATGCAATCAGCAGCAAAAGAGAACTCATTTCGCTATATGCGCACATGGTCTGAGAGATGTGAAGAGCACGGAAGTTATTTTTGCAACTTTATAGGCCTTGAACGGTTAAATACACGCACTTGTATATGTCAAAATGCCGTCTTTGCAAGTATCCTCTTAAACACGGTAATTTAGGTCTTAAGTGAAAGCAAACAGCTGGGAAAGAAAACACGTGTAACAGTATATTGGATCCAGGCAGCTCTTAAAGTGACAGCAGTCTAATATTCCTGCTGTCTGTCATTGATGTTAATCAAACAACAAAAGAGAGAAAATCTCTCACTGCTCTTGGCTAAATCACTTTTGTAACTTTAATAAGAGGAAATATATATTTAATTTACACAGTGAAGAATATGCAGTGTTTTTATACATTTGATTACTTCATACAGTGTATGTACCATTTAATATTTAATTATATTTTTTGTACTGTAGTTTTTTTTATTTCTTACTTTCATTTAATCAATGACTATTTACTTGTTTTTTTTTATTTTTTTTTTTTTTTATTAATTTAGGCTAGTATTAGTTTTTTGTGATATTGACACTGGTGACAAGAATTATGACATTTCTACAGTATCAAAAATGTTGATATCATAAGGACCTTATTTACAGCAAAAATAACTATATGATGATATACAGTCAAACCAAAAATTATTCAGACCCCAGTGAGGGACACTGTAGTTCATTTATGTAAGTGAGAATAGCAAAATAAAGTAAACTGACACATTAAACCCAAAAATTCTTCATAGAGTGGATTACCAGTAAATTTGATTAAAACATTTGGGACCAAAAATTATTCAGACACTTTGACCAGACCATGTTTTGCTTAAGTGTTTTTTCTTTAAAAGGGTCCTATTTTGCTTTTTCATTTTCTGAATTTGCGTCAGTGTGTGGTGTGTATGTTTGGACATAAAAAAGATCTACAAAGTTACAAATCTGAAAGTCCACTCCAAAGGGAGATATTTTGTTTTTAAAAAATCTCTTTTTTTAAGAACTACAACGAACGGCTCCTTTGGAGTACCGCATTTGTTTTCCAAATGCAATGATGTCACAACATGGTCCATTAGAATATCATTAAAGTAAATCCCGCCTACGGAAATTCTGGTTTCGGGCAATCAAATCTAAGTATATAAAAAAATTAAATAAATTAGCACGATAATATCATGTATCGGCGATCTGGCAGGCTGACAATAGGACCCAACACTACTGTAGCATATTATTTACTCACCCTCCATGCATAGGTGTGTATGACTTCCTTCTTTCAGACGAATGCAGTCGGAGTTATATTACAAATTATCCTGGCACTCCCAGGCTTTAGAACGGCATAGACAGGTGTTTCTCTTCATCAGTCCAAAACAAGTCCTATCAAGTGCATCCATCTATAATAAAAAGTGCCTCACACAGCTCCAGGGGGGTCAATAAAGGCCTCCTGTAGCGAATCAATATGTTTTTGTGAGAAAAATATCCATATTTAAAACGTAAGAATCACTTTAATCTAGCTTGTGTAAACTGCTTTGGTAACCCCCAAAAACGAAATAAAGACTTTGTAAAAGAGCACAATAGGACCCCTTTGATTGCTAATGTGACCTTTTTACACCGCAGACTGAACAAAATTAAGCATTGCTTGGTAATTGGTTGACCTGAATTGGTATTAACTAATTGTGTACTTAAATTTAACAGATGACTGCTGACTAATTCATTTGTGAGACAGTCACAGAAGGATGGCATTATCAAGATGAATTTGTTCTGACACAGCTTAAGTCTAAGACCTTGTCATATTTTATTACCATTTTCTAAACTGTAGCGAATAAACTGTGATAATGTGAGAAATGTTGAAGATGTCTGAATAAATGTTGGTTTGACTGTATATTGTTACAGTGAAATAAGATTACTCATATCATGATATAACATTTATTCACCTCTAATTTGGATGTTTTACTTTTTTGGTTCTTTTATCCTCATTATTCTCAATAATTAATCTTTTAAAGGGGTCCTGATATGTTCGCACATTACTTTCACATAATTATCATATTACAGTACCTTTCCACCCAGCCTGGCACAAATCGCTCAATTAGTTCTGGGTTTGATGAAGGCCCGCCTTCCAAAAAACAAAATGTGTTGTGATTGGTTAGCTCTCCCAGTGCATTGTGATTGGCGAACAGCTTAGACAGTGTTTCAGTGCTGCCACGCCCCTTGCCAAAGCAGCAAGTTCCGTCTGCTCCGTTATAGTTAAGGATATATTAAGGTATAGTTGACACTACAGTAGTGTTGGGTCCTATCATCAGCCTGCCAGATCACTGATACATGATATTATCGTGCTAATTTGTTTAATTATTTACATACTTAGTTTCATTGCCCGAAACCATCTGCAGCAAAAGGCTAAAAGCAGCCTAATGTTTTTAATATGTCTGAATTTGTATTTAACATGACAACAATTGAATAAAAACATTGTAACATTACTAATTATAATGCTTACATTTCCTTAGTTATTCAAAAAGCAGCTATAGAAAACGAGCCTAGCCTAGTCTAGTGCAAGTTTATGCATTTTCGTGTTATAAGTGAAGTTATCTACGCTGTATGATGTACACTGAATAAATCTCTTACCACGCACTGCACACCGGAGCTGATCTCGGCCACTCTAGTCAATGCTTGTGTTTATACCAGCTCCCCCGTGACTTGTTGAAACGTCCCAGGAGCAGCTCTCCACGCTGCATCACTAAAGTTAGGCTAATCCCCACCTCGTCCATAATAGGACCCCTTTAACATTTTTATTACCGGTATGTAAGAATTATTTACTGTATTAAAGTAAAAATAAAATTGTAATACAATTAGAGAATTTTTGGAAAATTCTGAAAAATGTATGGAGTTTATTCGTTTTATTTTTTAAATCCTTTTTTTTTTTTTTTTAAATCAAGGAAATTACTATGTTTTAAAAAAAAGTACCATGTATTGAATATACTTTTTTCTATTTCATCAGCTGGAAGTGGCTCTACTGTAAATTAAATTTGCTCACAGCCCTACTGAGGGACTTTTTACTTTCTTTTTTTTTTTTTTTTTTTTCAAAAAATTGGCCAAACTGGTTCACAAAGTGAGTCATTAATAGATTGGTTTGAATAAATGATAAAAAAAAAAAATCATCCAATTATCACAAACAACAATTAGACTGGACATGGATAAATGAATATATATATATAATATAAAAAATAAATATATTTTAATACAGTTATTTTTCACATTAAATTAAAGAGGGCATAACACACTGACACAGTATGTGAGAGGAAAGGCGCAACACGAAGATGAAATGCAATGAAAAGTCTTTAATATAATCCACAACAGGTAAATCCACATAGGAAGGGCAGAAACACATGCACACAACGATGAGACCGGACACAAAGCATAGAACTCAAACAACTTATAAAGGGTGGCAAATGAAGCACAGACAGGTGATGGTGATTAACTAATAATGACACAATGAGGACAGGAACAACCATATATGGGCACATGAGGGAAAAACCAATACAGATAGTCCAGAGGTGTGACAGACACACAGTTTCACCCAATCTCATGTTAATCTTGAATACCTACTAAAGGACTGTTTCTTTTTTTTTTTAACAAATTGGCTAAACTGGTTCACATTAGCAAATTGGTCTGAATAAAAAAGTTTTTTAAAAAATCATCCAATTATCACGAACAACTAGAGTGGTCATGGAAATAAATATAAATAAATAATAAAAAAAGAAATAAATATATTGTAATACAGTTATTTTTTCACATTATATTAAAGGGGGCAGAACACACACAGTTTCAGCCAATCTCATGTTGATCTTGAATACCTACTGAGGGACTTTTTCTTTTTTTCTTTTTTTTTTTTTTTTTTTTCCAAAAAATTGGCCAAACTGGTTTACAAAGTGAGTCATTAGCAAATTTGGTCTGAATAAAAATGATTTTTAAAAAATCATCCAATTATCACAAACAACAACTAGAGTGGTCATGGAAATTAATAAAAAATAAATAAATATATTTTAATACAGTTATTTTTTCAGGTTATATTAAAGGGGGCAAAACACACACAGTTTCAGCCAATCTCATGTTGATCTTGAATAATTACTGAGGGACTTTTTCTTTTTTTTTTTCCCTTTTTTTTTTTCTCAAAAAATTGGCCAAACTAGTTCACAAAGTGAGTCATTAGCAAAGTGGTTTGAATAAAAATTATTTTTAAAAAAATCATCCAATTATCACAAATAACAACTAGGCTGGTCATGGAAAAGTCATGGAAATTAATAAAGAATAAATAAATACATCTTAATACAGTTATATTTTCACATTATATTAAAGGGGGCAGAACACACACAGTTTCACCCAATCTTATGTTAATCTTGAGTACCTATAGAGTAGTATTGGATCCTTCGTATCTCCAAAAAGTCTTTTAAAAAGATATATAAAAGAAAGATACAGCTTTACGATTCCCTCCAAAAACGGCTGAGCTCCTGGAAGCATGCCGTGGGTGGACCTAAAGAGTAAAACACAGAAATTTGATGCAGTTTCACTTACCGCCCTTCAGTTTCGAATCATGATCAGAATCTTTTATTGCCTGGAACACTTTATCTTTCAGTAGCAAACGACGTGCAAATTCAGCGTCGAACTGGGCCTTGTTTATAAAGCATTCATCACCGAAATGACAAACAATCACCTGTGAAACTCTGTTCCTGCCCCGAAAAAAAACAAACTGTTTCCACTGTTCAGGTAACGCTAGGTTCTCTGGGAAGCTAGAAATGCCCATACAAGGAGTTCCACCCTTCATGAAGACGTCATGAAGAGCCATGCTCATTTTCGTCAATCTAATAATAATTTCTTATTTATTTCTTTTTAATTCGAGGTGAAACACAAGCCTTTAAAATTCTTGACAGGTTCTTTGTGACTCCTCTACATGTGAGCCTAAATAAAGCATAAAGCTAGTTGATAGTACCAAGTATTTTTCGAAACGTTTCATTGTTTGAAGCTCTCATTTCTCATTCTCACAGAGCCGGTCCCTCCTCGGACGCTGACAGACTCTACAGGCAAGTAGAGGATTGTGCCGCTTTCCCTTTCTTTATGTCACAAAGCACATATGCTGTTAGTCACATTTCAGTAGCTAATTTATGTAACCCATGTGACTTCAATGCACTATATTTAGCTCTCTGTCTACCACTATACTCTTATTCTTCACCACCATCAGAAGGTTCAGCACACCAGTTTGTGAGGTGACCTACATAACGTGTGGCGTTCCCTGATCCTTCAGCTTGTGTTCAGGTTTAGGGATGGTTTGATGTTCCTGAGGAAATCCTGCTCTTTGCTTTCATGTCAAGCATGATCAGTTCTTACATTTTATAGGATCTTAGAGTGTTATTGCTAAGGTGTTTTGCTAGGTAGTTAAATATCCCTAACCGAGGAAGCACCATGATTTTCATGATCAGGTTTGAGTTTATTGTGTATGATCTAAACTGTGAATCTTGTTCTTCAGGTGTGGAGTATCAGGAAGTGGAAGTGCACCTGCTGCGTGAGAAGACCGGCTTTGGCTTTAGGATCTTGGGTGGAGACGAGGCGGTGCAGGCTGTGAGTCCGGAGGCCCGTGACAAGGCTCGTATGGGGCAGGATAAACAGATACTGGTTTATATCTGTACAGCTCCACGAGCAGCAGATGGAAACATACCTGAAAAAAAAAATCATTTCCTGCTTCCTTCAGCTACTTATACAACATTACAATAGCAAAACCATGTTTTTTTGGGGCATATACCATGATAATATAGTTTCGGTAGTCATTATCAAAGCTGGGCTTTATGATAATGAATGACAGCAGTTCAAAAGTTTGTGGTTGGTAAGATTTTTTTATGTTATTGAAGTAGGTTTCTTATGATTATCAATGCTTCATTTATGTGAAAACAGTAATACTCTTAAACATTACTATCATTTAAAACAACTGTTTCTTTTTTTAATGCATTTTATGATGTGATTTATTTCTGTGATGCAAAGCTGAGTTTTCAGCATCGTTGCTCCAGTAAGTAATTATATTATGCTTATATTGTTTTTGTGAAAACCATACTTTTTCGAGGTTTATTTGATGAATAGAAGGTTTAAAAGAACAGCTTGTAGTTTAGATATATATTTTTGTAACATTGTAAATGTCTTTAGTCACTTTAAACAATTTTAATGCCTCCTTTGTGAATAAAATTATTTATAATAATAATAAAAAATAATAATAATAACAGGAGAAAAAAAATCTTACTGACCCCAGTCAGACTTATGATGTGTCTGATGACATTATTTTATGAGATAAATTTGTGCATCAGGCTTCAAAAGAAAACATTTTTCAAATCATTTTCAAAGTATACACATTAAATTATATATATATATATATATATATATATATATATATATATATATATATATATATATATATATACATACATACATTACTCATATATTTTTATTATAAAATAAATTTGTGCATCAGGCTTCAAAAGAAAACATTTTTAAAGTATACACATTACATGATTATATATAGATATATATATTTTTGGGGTTTTACAGCAGTTTACAGCAAAATTAAATATATTTTGAGATGTTACAATAAAATTAAAATTACTCATGATTTTTATTATAATATATAGATTTTTTTTTTTATTGTAATGCCCAAATAGTTTTGCTTTTATTCTTTTTTTTTCATATTTTTTTTTATTACATTTGCTTTTTAGTTTTACTTCAATTCAGTGTAGTTTTCATCCCTTTCATTTCATCACAAATTGTTCCATCTGCCACTAATGAGATGCAACACTGTGATTGGTTGTTTTACATGTCAACCAAACAGCAACTTTTTAAATTGCATTGCTGTTGTTCTTCTTGTATATTTATTCATTTTATTTTTATTTATTTATTTGACAGAATAATATTGACAGTTGCTGGTCTAAGGACGCCACTGAATAAAAATGTAAAAAAAAAAAAAAAAAAATTTTGAAAAGAATTGCATGATATAAACTCACAATTGTGAGTTAAAAAGACAAAATTGCAAGATATAAAATCACAATTCTGACTTTTTTTTCAAGAAATAAAGGTAGAATTGCAGAAAAAAACTTGCAATTCTAACTTTTTTTTCTCACAAATGCGAGTTTATATCTCGCAATTCTGACATTTTTCTTAGAGTCAGTTGTGAGTTATAAAGTTAAATTTTGAGGGAAAGACTGTTCTCCGAATTGTGAGTTCATATCTCACAATTCTGACCTAACTCACAATTGCATGCTATAAAGTCAAAATCGAGAGATATAAACTTGCAGTTCTGAAAAAAAGTCACATTTGTGATTTTATTATTACTACTATTATTATTATTATTATTATGTAATAATTTTAGTACCATTGACAATGTTTAAGAATATTTTAATAGCAAAATATATACATTATAAAATATTTGTATTATGGTTAGATCAATGATAAATATTTTTGTTTTTATCACAACAATTTATAATAATATATCTAAATTATAAGTATAACTATTACATATATTTATAATAGTAATATTAAAATATGTATTATAACAACTGAAGTCTATTTCAGTACCATTAAGATTGCTATTGAGAATATTTATAATAATGCAAATAAATTATAAACATCAAATAAATGTATGATAATAATGTTAATAATGTTTACCTTATATTAAAATTAAATAGTTATTATTATTATTATATAGTAATGAAGCCTATTTTAGTACCATTGAGATTAATAGTTGAGAATATTTTAATAAAAAAAAAAAAAAATTAATAAAAAGTCTCATTTGGGAGTTTCAGCCTCACAATTCTGACTTCATTTCTCAAAATTGTGAGTTTATCTCTCATTTCTGATTTTTTAACTCGCTGTTACAAGAAAAAAAAGTCAGAATTATTAAAAAAAAAATTCCAGATTCAGAATTTTTGCTTGTATTTTAACACCTAGTTTTATTCTTTTTTATGCACTTTCCGCATTTTTAATTTGTGTATAGTTAACAAAATGATTTTTTTACTACTTATTTTCTTCTTCATAATAGTTGTAATGAACAGTAACACTAACCTTGTTGCATACCATGGTACTGTATATATCAAATAGACTATCAAAAATAATCTGATATAGTCTGAATATACAATTTACCACCATTGTACATTTTCGTAACGTTGAGCTTCATTTTACACAGATTCTCTGCAGAATTGTGCCTGTTTAAAGCCATTAAACTCCAAACTGAATTGTCATGGATTTTCCTCCATTTGAAGTGACAGTTTATTTACAGTCATCTCTTTGCTAGTCGTACTTGTTAATCTCTGGTAATTAATTTAAATTTCTTAAATAAATACCAGCAGTTGAGCAACTTTCTGTCAGGCTAGATATATATAATCCCATCAGCTAGTCAAGAAAAATTGCTGTTTGAACATGTAAAACCGGTGACAATATTATTATGAGACTGCGCATGTCAGTTCACATTAACATGATGACTGATTTTTCTTCACAGATTGTGATCGGAGCAATCATAGAGAACAGCCCAGCGGAGCGCGACGGCAGACTGCGTCCGGGAGATGAGCTGGTCTCGGTTGACAGGATGCCCGTGGCGGGGAGACCTCACCGCTACGTCATCGACCTCATGCACGCGGCGGCACGAAACGGACAGGTCACCCTCACCGTCAGGAGGAGAGTTCTGCCGCAGCAAGGTGAGCAAACTCTCCTCGAAACCCTCCAAACCAACTAAAGCAGCAATTTTATCCTCAAGACCAGTCATTAAAAAATGATTTCATATGTCTGGATTTACATTATTAAGAAGTAAAAGCGCAGTAATTGGTGGCAATTATCTCTTGAGTCTTGATTGCTGTGGATGTGTGTTTGCATTGACTGAGATTGTGTTTGCTGCCACCTGCAGGCCAGCCATGTGAGGAAAACGGTGCGGCGGCCAATCAAAGCAGTTCTCCCCGGGGTCATGCAGTGTGCCCGGTCAACTTGCCCCCTACCACTGATGTAGTTATTCACCGTAAGGAAAGCGAAGGTTTTGGCTTTGTCATCATCAGCTCCCTCAACCGTCCAGAGACCACTAACACAATAAGTAAGTCCTGCCTTCACATTGCCGTTTATCTGATGCTCTGGTGGACACTAATGCATTCTTTTACACATGGTGATGTGTTAAAGGGATGTGTTTATCAAGAGAGACTCTTTATTATCTTAAAGTTCAGTTTGTAGTGCAGATGTGTTGAAAGTATGGGATCAGGCCCAGAATGTGTCCAAAAATACAGTCCATACATTTTAAACGAGGAAGCTGATTCAAAAAAAAATTTGTTTGACTCATATTTCAGGCCAAAATTAAGAAAAATAAAACAAAATTCTTAGTTGATTAGTTAAATTATTAGTTGATTAATAGATTAATAGATGAATACATTCTAAATCTAAATATAATTTTATAATAATTTATATAAATTATAAGTATAAATTGAGAATATTTATTATAGTAATGTATATCATTTATAAATACATTGTGAATACTATTATTATTATTATTATTATTATTATTATTATATAGTAATGAAGCCTATTTTAGTACCATTGAGATTAATAGTTGGGAATGTTTTAATAGTAATATATAAACATTATAAATATAAATATAAAATAATTGTATTAATTATAAATAATAATATTAATGATAAATATTTTTGTTTTTATTACAACAATTTGTAATAATTTATGTAAATTATAAGTATAAATTGAGAATAAAATAATGATTAATCATTTTTAAATACATTATAATAATAATAATAATTATTATTATTATTATTATTATTATTATTATTATTATTATTATTATTGGTAATATTTAATAGTAATATGTATACATTATAAGTATGAAATACTTTTATTATGGTTAAATTAATAATATATATATATATATATATATATATATATATATATATATACCATTAAGATTACTATTGAGAACATTTAAATTTGTAATAATTTATATAAATTATTAGAATAAATTAAGAATATTTATTGTAGTAATTTATAATGTATAAACACATTATTATTATTATTATTATTATTATTATTATTATTATTATTATGTAGTAATCATTTTAGTACCATTGACATTAATGTTTAAGAATATTTTAATAGCAAAATATATACATATATTTATAAATATAAATATAAAATATTCGTATTATGGTTAGATGAATGATAAATATTTTTGTTTTTATTACAACAATTTATAATAATATATCTAAATTTTAAGTCTAAATATTAAACATATTTATAATAGTAATAAATATAATAGTAACAACTAAAGCTTATTTTAGTACCATTAAGATTACTATCGAGAATATTTATAATAATGTAAATAAATTATAAACATCAAATAAATGTATGATGATAATGTTAAAAAAAAATGTATTTATGATTAAGAAAATGTATTCTTATATTAAAATGTAATGTTTATTATTATTATTATTATATAGTAATGAAGCCTATTTTAATACCATTGAGATTAATAGTTGAGAATATTTTAATAGTAATATGTATACATCATAAATATAAATATATGATACTTTTATTATGGTTAAATTAATTATAAATAATTTTGTTTTTATTATAACAAAATTATAAGTATAAATATCACATACATTTATAATAGTAATATTAAAATGTGTATTGTAACAACTAAATCATATTTTGGTACCATTAAGATTACTTTTGAGAATATTTAAAATAGTAATGTTAAAAAATCAAATAAATATACAATACAATAATAATGTTAATAAAATGTTTATCTTACATTAATATTAAATATCTATTATTATTATATAATTTTCAGTAAATATTGGGGGTAAATTGCTAAAGTAAAATGAATTACCATAATAAGAATTCAAAAGGAAAACATGCTCAGTTGTGATGAAAATATCACAATGTAAAAAAGAATTACAGTACTAAAACAGGCTTAATTTTCTTTATGAAAAATTGTATTTCTATTTTTTTTATGTTCTTTTTATATTGGAGGGAAATATGACATGTCTGATTTTATTATTTTTTTTACAAACTACAATATGACCAAATTATCTCACATGCAGTTCTCATGATATTTACATTCCTATGTTTTGCAGCTGTGCCACATAAGATCGGCCGCATCATCGAGGGCAGTCCGGCTGATCGCTGTGGGAAGCTGAAAGTTGGTGATCGTATAATGGCTGTCAACTGTCAGTCTATCATCAACATGCCTCACGCTGACATTGTCAAGCTGATCAAAGACGCTGGACTCACTGTCACCTTGCACATCATCCCTGAGGAAGGTATGATCAGAATATGTTACAACAAGAAAGATTTCTGTCTTCTTCCTTTGTAAACACAATCATTGTGTGCCCTAGACGTAAACGGTGCTCATTCGGCCCCTACATCAGAGAAGCAGAGTCCCATGGTGGCCCAGAAGCACAGCCCTCAGACTCAGTCCAGCCCAGCAGCCCAGCAGAGCCCGACCGTGGCTCATCCCAGTCCACCAGCCCCCCACCCCAGCCCGGCCACCACGCAGCCCAGCCCCCTGCTGATGGAGCCGGGCCCTGGAGCTCCACACGGCAGCCCACCAGTGACTCAAAGCAGTCTGCCTGTGAGTCAGGCCGGCCTGGAGGCCATGCAGTCGGGCTCAGCGGTGACTCAGGCTGCTGCTGCTGCTGTGGATCCAGGCATGGTGGGAGTTCAGCCCACCTCCATTGGATCAGTGCCCGTACCTCCACAGCTGTACCTTCATGACACCAGGTACTGTTTCCCGGGTATATAATTCTTATGGCTTGAAAATCAATCTATCAATCATCTATCTATCTGTCGTTCTATCTAGCGTTCTGTTTATCGTTTCATCATTATATCTAGCGTTCTGTCTTTCGTTCCATCTTTCATTCTTTCTGTCTATCTATCTATCTGTCTGTCTGTCTATCATCCATTCATCCATCCATACATCCATCTATCTATCGTTCTGTCGTGCTATCTATCTATCTATCTATCTATCTATCTCTCTATCTATCTATCTATATGTCTAGTTATCATCCCTTTGTCTGTCCGTCCGTCCGTCTCTATCTATCTATCTATCTATCTTATATATCTGTCTATCTAGTTGTCATTCTTTTGTCCATCCGTCCATCCATCCATCCATCTATGCATCTATCTATCTATCTATCTATCTATCTATCTATCTATCTGTCTATCTATCATCCATTCATCCATCCATCCATCCATCGTTATGTCGTTCTATCTATCTATCTATCTAGCGTTCTATCGTTCTATCATTTTATCTATCTATCTCTCTACCTATCTGTCTATCTATCTATCTATCTATCTGTCTATCTATCTGTCTATCCATTTATCTATCATCTATCTGTCGTTCTATCGTTCTGTCATTTTATCTATCGTACTAGCATTTTATCTATCAATCTATCGTTCTATCTGTCGTTCTATCATTCTGTCTATCTATCTATCTATGGTTCTATGGTTCTATCATTCTGTCTATCGTTCTAGCATTTTATGTATCTATCTATCTATCGATCTATTGTTCTATCGTTCTGTCTATCTGTCGTTCTATCTATTATTCTATCTATCTATATATTGTTCTCTGGCGTTCTATCTATCTATCTATATATCATTCTATCTATCGTTCTGTCTGTCGTTCTATCTATCGTTCTATCATTCTGTCTATCATTTTAGAGTTTTATCTATCTATCTATATATTGTTCCATCTATCTATCATTCTATCTATCTGTCTATCTATCTATCTATCCATCTATCTATCATTTATCTATCTATCTATCGTTCTAGCGTTTTGTCATCTATCTATCTATCTATCTATCTATCTATCTATCTATCTATCTATCTATCTGTCTATGTCATTCTATTCTATCATCCTATCGATCGTTCTATCATACCTTCTATCTATTGTTTTGTCATTCTTTCTGTCTGTTTTACTTTTTATTACAATTAAGCACATTATATTCATGTTGCATAAAGAAGATTTAGAAAGAGAGATTTAGAAGATTTAGAAAAAAAATAATAATAATCACCATTAAGCACATTTTCCCCCAAATAATAATTTCTGTATTTTATCTGGATGCTTCTGAGTTTTTTTTCTGTAATTTCTTAATAAATGGCTCTAATGACGATTCTCATGTATTACAAAAATAAAATCAGCATCCTGTCATGAGATATATGTACTATACAATTTAAATAATATATATATATATATATATATATATAATTTAGTTTTTGGCAATGACATTCTTTGAAGAAATTTAGCTTAATTATCATTAATGTGAATGCAAGTAGTTTTTAACTGGTAAAAAAAAACATTGTTTCTATATGAAATATAAAATATAAATTCATAAAGTATTTTTAATTAACTTAAAATTGTTTTCAAATAAAATACTAACATTTTTTAAATTCATAAATTGAAGTAATATTTTTGGGGACGGGCTTGTTCTTGACATGCTTCGGGACCCATCTAAATCCTTTTATTTTTTTCCTGTGTTGTTCCATGTGTCCATGTCTGTTTAAATGCTTCTCTCAGGTACTCTTTGGGCTCAACCAAACTGCCTTGGGCAGTCTCGCATCATGCTTCGAGCGTCAGCTGTCTTCTCTCGCACCAGCCTGAGTAACATCACTTAACACTTCATGATAAATTATTTACCTCCTCAATAATACATGCTTCTCCTCTCAGGCAGGGTTTGCACGTTTTTTTTTTTCCCAGGGTTGGCTCAAGACTGCTCTGATTTATGCATCGTCAAAGATGGGAAGTGAGACTTGATAAATATGGCCCATGAGCAAAGCCCTGGTCACATGGTCAGAGAGGGGGAAAATTCACTGCTAGATATTGAGTGTTGTTTTCATAGTATATTGGACATAATAATATTTAAACCAACACCCACAAATAGTTTAGGTGGTTTAAATTTGAATTTGGTGGGAAATGTGTAGATCAAGGTATTCAACCTGTTGAACTGTAGGACAGGATTGCTTAATTTGATCTTGTTGGTGCCTACAGGTCAGAGGTTAAAGCCAGACAGGATGTTAAACCTGATATCTGCCAAGCTGCGTACACGGACTACAGACAGCCTCCGGTGGACTACAGGCATCCTCCAGTAGCAGACTACAGACAGCCGCCCACCATGGAGTACAGACACCCACCTGCTCTCATAGACTACAGACAGCACTCCATCGCCGATTACAGACCACAGGTCAAAATGCACATTTTATTAAACAAAACATTACTTGACATCTAGAGTATGATATAATTACAGTACAGCGCAGCTGGAAAATCAATAAAATCAGCGTTTGAAGTTCCATGTTTTTTTTACACAATGAAATCACCTGCTATAGCACTGTATTTGTCCTGTTTACTGAATATAAATACATAAAAATAACACATTTAAATGCAGTTTGATCTCATCAACAATATAAGACATTTTTTGGCGATTTTTTTGTGTTATGTACAAAGATATAAATTAATGTTAAATATTAATATTAAATCTAAATGAAAGAAAAAAGCTAAGTATGTCAGATGTGGGGGTTGTCTTGAAAAGTGAAAAGTAGCGTGCCACACTTCAATATTTTTATTTATTTATTTATTTTTTTTTTCAGGACTATGACTATTTCACTGTGGAACTGGAGAAGAGTGTGAAGGGATTTGGCTTTAGCATCCGCGGAGGACGGGAATACAAGATGGACCTGTTTGTGCTGAGACTGGCTGAGGACGGACCTGCGATCCGCAATGGCAGAATGAGGGTGCGAAAACTCTTCAGACTGTTAGATGGAAAAGGTTTTTGATAATTGCACTTTAACAAATGAGAGTCTCACACCCAAACTGTTAAAATCTATTTTGAATGTTTCACCCTGTGTAAAAATGCATTTTTTTATGTAAAAGTACATTTGACTCGCAGCATATGCTGTACAACCATTTAAAAGTTTGGGGTCAGTATCATTTTTTTTTCAGCAAGGATGAATTAAATTGATCAAAAGTAAGAGAAAGGATATTTATAATGTTACAAAAAATCTATTTCAAATGAATGCTGTTCTTTTGATCTTTTTATTAAGGAATCCTGTAGCACTACTGTTTTCAACATCTATTCTCAGCATACTAGAATGATTTCTGAAGGACCATGTGACGCTCAAGACTGGAGTAATGATGCTGAAAATTCAGCTTTGCATCACAGGAATAAATTACATTTTATAATATGTTACAATAGAAAACAGTTACTTAGAATTAATAATATTTCACAATATTAATATTTTTTCTATATTCCAATAAACGCAGCCATGGTGAATATACCCAAACGTTTGAACAGTAGCGTCTTTGCATTTATTCCACAACTCTCTGGAAAGCTTGACTGTGATTGGTCAGTTATCACACTATAAACACCTTCAAGGTGGTACAAGATCATGATGTAAAATATTCCTCTCATATTTTCCTCATGTCCACAGGTTGGAGATCAAATTATTGAAATTAACGGCGAGAGTACGAGAGACATGAGTCACGCTCGTGCCATCGAGCTCATCAAGGCGGGCGGTCGTCGAGTACGTCTGCTGTTGAAAAGGGGCACGGGACAGGTGCCGGAATATGGTGGGTATCACAAGACACAAAGCCAAAAAACACTGTTTTATTCTTGTAAAAGTTGTTCTATTTAAAGGGAATCCCAGGTATTAAGACTTAGTAATGTCTTTTACTGAAATATATAGTAGAAAACCCATAAAAGACTTACTTTATTTACAAAATCCACATTGTTTTATACATATTTTGGACTATGGGGGGCGCCATTATTTTGATGATGTCAAATGGTTGCACTGGATGAGCTACTGCCACTACCTGTTGCTATTTTTAACCGCGATACAACTCTGAAAATAAAATACTGATACGATGACCACAGCTACTGAAAGAGCTAACAGATGGATATGGATATAAGCGTAGGCTTAAACCAAATGCTGTACCGCCAATTTTTCCATACAAGGAGTCTAAATGCTTTTGGATATCGAGTGAAATACACGCTGAGAAACTCCTTCAGTTTTTGCAGCGTCATGACAAGCGTTGGCATGTTTACATCCTGCCAGGATGGTATCTAGCGTTTCTCGTTTCTGCCATTTGTAAGCTCTTCAGTAGCTGTGGTCGACTAAAAGCCTCAAAGGCGTCAGGGCTGAAGTGAAGAGAACAAAGACGTGGGTCTTTAGAAAGTTTTCTCAAGCACAGGCATCTTCCCAGTCTTTTCTCCTCTTTTTATCGTTGGGAACAGCAGTAAAGACTTACATCGCTTCTCGTTGCCCTTTGACTGAAAATTACAACCACAAGCCACACAATCTGGCATCGTATCAGTATTTTATTCAGTTGTGTTGTGGTAAAAATAGCAACAGGTAGCGCCAGTAGCTCACTGAGTGCAGCCATTTCACGTCATTGAAATAATGCCGCCCCCCATAGTCCAAAAAATGTAGCCATTTGTAAGCTTTACCAACTTTTCAGACGAACATAGAATTGACAATCGTGTATTAAAACTAAAAACCCGCTGACTTTGGTTAAGGTAATGGAGTGAATGCTCATAAATGTGCTTATTGGAGAGCATCAAGGAACAATAGCTCAGTAACAGTGGTTTTGATGGTTTGTTTGAGCTGAAAGCTGTCTGTTAAAAACCTAAAAGCCTTTGATGACTCACTATATCATTTAAACCTTTCAGTGAACTCTCATTTAGTGACAAAACGTGTAGTAGTCTGTAACTAGTGTTCTCTTAACTCCTCTTCTCTATCAGCTCCTCTGTTTTTCTAACTCTGATCTGCGATGCAATAGTTCAGTCTTTTACTTCCTGTCCTGTAGGAATGGTACCTACCAACCTTACCATGTGCATGAAAAGCGACACTCTAGCCTCACCCTATTTCTTCATAATGGGACACTCTAAAGACACGGTTCGTGGCATCCTGCACGTCTTTCTGCTTCTTTCTTTTGTGTCTGTAGATTTTCTCTCTTGCTTTTGTTTGCATTGGTTCGCTAGCATACGTCGCATGTCTTAGTAGCTTTTAACTGTGATTGGTCACAAAAAAGTGTTTGTGTGTAGTTTTGTGCCACTGTGTGCATGTGCACATGACAGTGCTGGGAGGCTACATTGAAACTGATGGAAGCACTAAAGTGGTTTAAAAAATCAAACAACCCGTTACTAACGAAATGTAGCTAACTAGATTGACATTTCTTAATATATGACTATAAATGACCAGTGCTGTATTTATCTGACAAAAGCAATTCAAGATCTCAGTCAATGCTTCACTAAGCCCTGCCTTAAAACTGTAAATTATCAATCGTACTTCAGCAACTGTTGCCATAAGTTTGTGGTCTTTTCTAATGAAATTATATGGAAGATCTGTGTGTTGAGTTTTAAATGCAATTTTATGGAAATTATCCAAAAATATGCTAAAAATTTAGGGGCGGAAATTAGCTAAGAGTCAATATTTATTTTTATAAATATATATTCAGATTTTTTTGTTGTGACAATGACTGTATGATCTTAAGATCCATCTTTTCACACTGAGGACAAATGAGGGACTCGTATGCAACTATTACAGAAGGTTTAAACACTCACTGATGGTCCAGAGGGAAACACAATGCATTAAGAGCCAGGGGGTGAAAACTTTTGACCAGATGTGTATATTTTTCTTATTTTGCCTGAATATCATATTTCTTTTTATTTAGAACTGCCCCTCAGAAGCTACAGAAGATACTGACATGTTTCCCAGAAAACAAAAGAAGTTAAATTTAACCTGATCTTCAAATTTCAAAAGTTTTCACCCCCCACTCGACTCTTAATGCATCCTGTTTCCTTCTGAAGCATCAGTGAGTGTTTGAACCTTTTGTAATAGTTGCATATGAGTCCCTCAGTTGTCCTCAGTGTGAAAAGCTGTATCTCAAAATCACACAGTCATTGTTGGAAAGGGTTCAAATACACAAAAATGCTGAAAAAACAAAAAATTTGTGGGACCTAAAGGATTTTTCTGAAGAACAGCAGGCAGTTTAGGTGTTCAGGACAAACAAGGGACGTGAAGAACTATCACTAAACAAAAAAACACAGCTATGGATCATTCAGGTAACAGCACAGTATTAAGAATCAAGTGTATGTACACTTTTGAACGGGGTCATTTTTATAAATTCAACTATTATTTACTTTTGTGGACTATATGTAAACGTCTTTTATGTGAAATATCTTATTCAGGTCAGTACTAAATAAAAAAATAACATGCATTTTGTATGATCCCTCTTATTTTGGTAAAATAATTAACTTTTTGCAGATTCTGCAAAGTGCATGTAAACTTTTGACCTAAACTGTACGCAGACCATCCAAATAAACCAATTCACTAAAATGAATCAGACTTCCCAAAATTGCAGGTGAGGAAAAGTACAATTACGTTACCATTTACCCTTAAACGTTGTTACTGAAAATGCTACTAAAAAATTCACTGCTTCCCAACACTGTTTGACTCGTGTTGTGTCCACTGGCAGTAACCTTGCTGTGCAGTCAGGTGTAATGGGTGATTCACAGGTTCTTTGTGTTTCCTGGTAGACAGTGCCGCCTCCCGGAGTGCTCTCTCTCCAGCCGCCCCTGCCTTGTCGGAAGTAGTCTCACCCCGTTAGCGTGACACTCGCCCTTCGCCGTCACCCGTCATCTCATCCAGCCTCAAACCCTGGACTTTCAGTGGCATTCTGTGACAGTCTGGACCAATCACGGCGCCCCTCATGGTCAGTTTTGTGGGGCTTCGCCCACAGAACGAAGGGTGGCAGGTCCACCTGTAAGAGCTGTGCTTTGAACAGCCTAAGAAACGGAGGAGATGGATCATAAAAGTCGAAAATATTAAGAACAGATGGAGACACATCAACCTCAAATGGATTGTCACATCCAACTTGCTTTTCATATAGTGTCTGATCCAAGTTTGTTTTTTGTTTTTCCGGACGATCCAGATGAACGGCAGCCAAAGACGCGTGGCTCGCCCTCTCGCTGTTTAATTCTGGATCCAGAGCGGAAACTTCTCGCAGGGGAACGAGCCGAACTTTCAACGCCTCGTTCTTCCGTCCGGTGGACCCGAGCTCTCTTTATTTGTTTATCATGTAGAGGTTGTTTATTTTTTGTATAATTTCAAGATGTTCATACCAAGCCCCTAGCGATACCAGGGGTCAAATATCGCAAATATATGTGTAGCATGAAAAGAGATTTCCGAAGAAACACACAGACTTCTGAGTTGAGAACTTCAACGTTTCAGTATTGCGTTTCGTTATATGTCTGATGGGAAAAAAAAGTCACCATAGACATTGTGAAACACTGACAGTTAATACAAAGGGAGACCGCCATGATGGAGATACAAGGGTAAGTATCACGCCGATTCATTCGGCCTGAATTGTGGGAGGTAAATGCATATCAATCGCCAAATCTGCCACATGGACGTATCCCTTTAGATCCCAAGACGATATGTTATATTAGTATGGTTTAGTCGATGAATTCCACACCCAGCCAAATGATTGCTTACATCGCGAACAACCGACAAAGGACCGCAGATGTTTTCGAAGCCTCAGTGCGTCAATCTGGCCTCATTGGCCCTGTACTGTGTGCCACCACTGTGGATTTGGGGTGCCATCTTACACCTCACAAGCTTCATTCCCATGTCTCTGATGGCTCCGGAGTTCATGGAAGCTAATTAGCGGAGCTAATTAAAAAAAGATGGTTTTTCAGGACAGTTTGGTCTGAGACCAGGAGACATGTAGTCTTTCACCGTGTCCTAACCAAGTGCGACATGACAAATAAGTTCCCTATTTGCTCCAAATGTGAAAACGCTGCATAATCGCATCCAGTCAGAACTTATTTGATATGTAATACACAGCAGTATGGATTTTGGACCAACAAGATAGCTATGGGCGTGGCTACATACAGATAAATTTGGATTTGGACCAATAAGATGACAATGGGTGGGCTACATGCAGATAAATTTGTATTTTGGACCAATGAGATGACAACTGCAGGGCTACGTATAGATAAATTTGAATTTGAACCAATGGGATGACAGTGGGATGCGCTACTTACCAACAGATTTGGGATTCACACTAATGAGATGACAATGGGAGGGGCTACTTACAGATAAATTTGGATTTGGACCAATAAGATGACAATGGGTGGGCTACGTGCAGATACATTTGTATTTTGGACCAACAAGATGACAATGGCAGGGCTATGTACAGACAAATTCGTATTTTGGACCAATGAGATGACAATGAGCGGGGCTACGTATTGATGCATTTGTATTCGGACCACTGAGATGACAATAGCTGGGGCTACGTACAGATATATATTTTTTTGGACCAATGAGATGACAATTGCAGGGCTACGTATAGATAAATTTGTATTTGAACCAATGAGATGTCAATGGGATGGGCTACTTACCAACAAATTTGGGATTCACACTAATGAGGTGACAATGGGAGGGGCTACTTACAGATAAATTTGGATTTGGACCAATAAGATGACAATGAGCAGGGCTACATACTAATAAATTTTGGATTCGGACCAATGTTAAGAGAATGGGCGGGGCTACATACAGATAAATTTTGGATTTGGTCCAATAAGATAACAATGGGAATGGCTGTACAAAAATAAATTTGGGATTTGGACTAATATGATAACTATGGGCAGGCTACATACAGATACATTTATTTTTGGACCAATGAAATGGCAATGGGTGGGGCTACTTACGGATAAATTTGGACCATAGATTAATTTTAGATTCGGACCAGTATGATGACAATGGGCGGGGCTACATACAGATAAATTTGGGATTTGGTTCAATAAGATAACAATGGGAAGGGCTACACAAAAATAAACTTGGGATTTGGACCAATAAGATGACAATGGGCGGGGCTACATACAGATAAATTTGGATTTGGACCAGTACGATGTCATTGGACGGGCTATATACAGATTAATTTGGATTTGAACCAATAAGATGACAATGGGCAGGCTACGTACAGATACATTTATTTTTGGACCAATGAAATGACAATGGGTGGGGCTACTTACAGATAAATTTGGACCATAGATTTTTTTTTAGATTTGGACCAGTATGATGATAATGAGCAGGGCTACATACAGATAAATTTGGGATTTGGTGTAGGCACCATTAGCCTTGTGGACAGCACGTTGCATACAGCGCCATTGCACTATAGGCGTCCCGATTTCAAATCCTGGCTCATGGACCTTTCCCGATCCCGTCCCTCTCACTCTCTTCTGCTTCGCTTCTTGTCAGCTCTGTACTGTCCTGTCACAATAAAGGCAAAAAATGTCAAAAATAAATACTTTAAAAAAATGTGGAATTTGGACCAATACGATGACCATGGGCAGGGCTGCATACAGATAAATTTGGATTTGGACCAATAAGATACTGGCTATCGGCCGATATCGCTTTTGGTCAATATTGGATATTTAATTGTGCATATTAATTGTGATATTTAAAATGCTAATTTCCCGTTTTATGTTTTATGCATTTCATTTGCCGCCATTGAACACTCACTTCAAAAATCAAATTTAATAACACTGTTAAATGTATTCTTCAGCAAGTCTCGTAATGAATATTAATTTTTCATACTGTACATTATAATGTCATGATGCCCAAATTCACTTGTAGCATTTAAAACATGATTTTTTAGTGTTCTATTTATTATTTATCGGCTTATCGGTATCAGCCAGAACTTTATATTTTGCCTTATCACTTGATGTTTTATCACGTCACGCTTGGTTAAGACACGGTTAAGGTTCAGCTGGGAGAAAACATGAAAAAAAAAGGATGTTTTTAAATGATGCAGGCATGATCAGGGTCTCTCTAGCATGAATGGGTGGGACCCAGTTGTATGGGGCAGAGTGCCTTACTGGCAGGACAAAGAGCAGTATGAAATATGCATTTTACATAAAAAATAGAAATATCTTAAGAGCTGAGCTTTTGTTTTCACCTTTGATCAACGGTGACAAACTTTGCCAATTTTTTTCTGATGTCGTGAAAATGTTTTGTTAGTAAAATCAATGTATAAAGATCAAAACTTCTGATCTGGCACATGTGGAAAGCGGTAGGAGAAGATTTTGTGTTTGTTATGGCAAACAATGTTTTATCCGAACCTCTGTCATTCTGACCTTTTCATTAGATGGAGGAGACAGTGTTAATGGATTTCATATGGTGATAGTGATCAACAGAAACATTTACAGTGATTGAATCTCACAGTGTGGAGCGAGGGTTTGATGCCATGCAGTGTTTTGCCTCTTTTTGTATTCATTTAATTGTGAAATTGTCTTATGCTGCTCTGCACCTGTCATTCTGATCACAGGCTGATAACTGTGCCAATTCAATTGTTCTGGAGGTACGTGGAATGTAATTCCAGATTTTCAAGCGGTTTTGTGAACCACAGAATATCCTAAAACTGCGTCGGGAGCTGCAGTGAAAAAGTTGCATATCAATACAAGCTTATCACATTCCTACTTCATAACACTGCAAAAAAAAAAAAAAAAAAAAAAAAAAGATTTTTTTTTTTTTTCCCTTTACAATTTTTTTTGCATAAACCTCACTACATTTGGGACAACTATGCTTTATTTAAAAAAAAAAAATCTTTCAAAAAGATGTTTCAACTTGATATAATTTGTTACCCCGCTGCCTTCAAATTTTTAGTTTAGTCAACTTGAAATTTTAAGTGACAACTGGAATATTTTAGTTGACTAAACTAAAATTTTAAGGCAGCGGGGTAACAAATTATTTTAAGTTGAAACAACTTTTTTTTTTTTTTTTTTTTCTGGTGTAAAAAAAAAAAAAGATGTTTAGATTTTTGCTGGAAAATGAAAAAAGTTTTTTTTTTTTTTTTTTTTTTTGCAGTTGAAACAAGATAGTGTATATTAGTAATGCGTGCCACAATAAAACGCTCCCTGTTCATATCTCCCTGATGGTTTTGTAGCTAGCACACAATATTCGTAGTCTCCATTGATCGCCATCATTGGGTGCAGTGTGCTAGATTAAACTGCTGTTTACATGGAGAGACAGACAGCGAGAAACGGTGAAGGAAAATGTGGATGCATTTATTGCACAGCTCATAGCTTTTACTGTTTGAAGCTGTATCCTGCCTGCTGTGAAAATAAGACAAAGAAAAAAAAAAACATTTTATATTATTGAGGAAAATATTGAATCTGTTAAAGATGGCACGTGCCGGGGCCCATTCAGATCAATATTACTGTCTAGTGTTAGATGTGTATTTACCTTGTACAGCTGTACTCCTATAAATATGGTTTAATGTATTATTGATAGTTTCAAAGACTAAGTGATCAAATATTTTTATGAAATGCAACAGTACGGATATAATAAATTTTGCTAAAATCTTGTTTACCTGTATGATATTCTGATATACTGTTAAATAAACTCTTGACAAGGTCTAAAGTTCGTTTTATATCTATCATTATGCTCATGTCTGGTCCTCAGAGTGTGAGTATTCATTTATTGTGATAGATAGATAGATAGACCAATAAATAGAAAGAACGATAGATAGAAAGAATGCTAGAAAGATAGATAATAGATAAAAAAGAACATTAGAATAACAGAACAATAGATAGAAAGAACGATAAACAGATGATAGATAGAGAGAACTTTCGAATAATATAGATTCATTAGAACATTAGAATAACAGAACAATAGATAGAAAGAACGACAGAACGAAAAATAGAATGACAGAACGATAGAATAACACAACGATAGATAGATGATAGAAAGAACATTAGAATAAGAGAACAATTGATAGAAAGAACGATAGATAAATAGATGATAGAACGATGGATAGATGGACAGATAGAAAGAAAGAAAGAACAATAGATAGAACGATAGATAGATAGACATGATAGAACGATGGATAGAAAAAGAAAGAACAATAGAAAGACAGATAGATAGAAAGAAAGAACGATAAATAGAATTATAGAAAGATAGACATGATAGAACATTAGAATAATAGAACAACTGATAGAAAGAACGATAGACAGATGACAGAACGATGGATAGATAGAAAGAAAGAACGATAAATAGAATTATAGAAAAATAGACATGATAGAACATTAGAATAATAGAACAACTGATAGAAAGAACGATAGACAGATGATAGAACGATGGATAGATAGAAAGAAAGAACGATAAATAGAATGATAGAAAGACAGGTAGAACATTAGAATAACCGAACAATTGATAGAAAGAACGATAGATACAGAGACAGATGATAGAACGACGGATAGATAGATGGATAGATAGAAAGAACAGAAAGAGAACGATAGAAAGAACATTAGAATAATAGAACAATGGACAGATAGAACGATACATAAAGATAGAAAGAATGATAGAAAATTAGAATAACAGCAATACATAGAAAGAGCGATAGAACGAAAGATAGAATGACAGGACGATAGATAGATATAAAAAGAAAGAATGATAGAAAAATAGACAGATGAGAGAAAGAACATTAGAATAATAGAACAATACACAGAAAGAACAATAGATCGATAGATGGAAGAATGATAGAACGATAGATGGAAGAACGAAAGAAAGATAGACATGATAGAAAGAACATTAGAATAATAGAACAATAGAAAGAACGATAGACCGATTTATTTTTCACGTTGGGGCAAGTTGTCACACAAAAATTTGTATACAGTTGTTCAATACATTTTTAATCGTTTATTTCTTTTATTTAAAGCTGAAACTTTAAAGTATGTAATACTATGAAGATTTTCCTGAAGTAAAACATGACAACTAGCCCCGGTCTCCTCTTCGTGTTGTCTTCCAGACCACACGATGGCGTATTATGTTACATTCAATATGTGAAAAACATTCAATGAAGAGGTTAAAAACAGTATTCTTTATGGAATATTCGATTCAAACGAACTTTAAACCACATAATAATGTCTGAAAAGCATAGAAACCTTCCTCCGTGGATGGTTAAGTCAAACGTTCAAAGCAGTAAACACAAAGAAGGGGTGAAGAAGAAAACGCGTTATGAAAACACAAAATGGACAGCGAAAAAACGGCTCGAAAGGTAGAAACTGCTTTAAGAACTATCGTTTAATAACGTTAACGGATGTTTATATGAGAAAAAAAGTTTATGCCAAACGATATTATTTTCAGTGTCGTCACGTATTGGATGAACGAGCGGGAGTTCGTGGAAACAGCACTCAGCCTTTTAAAGGAGGATGAGGTAACGTTAAACGGATTTTCATTTTCAGAAATGACTTGTCTTTTAAAACTGTTATTTACGCCGTATGATACAGACTTATTATTATTTCTCTCATGGATCGTAGCAATGTGCTAAAGATGCAACGCAAGCCCCAGAGGAGGTAAGGATCATTCCGAAGACAGATGAAGAAGACATGTCCGACTCAGACGTGCAAGACAGGACATATGTTTCACACATTGCAGAGCTAGAGACTGTGCCATATGGAAACTGCATGGAAGAAGGTACCAGTACAAAACCAGACTGCCATCTGAAACCTCCTACTCGCGGCTCAGGAGCTTCTGAGAAGCCTGATGTGGACGATGAGGCTCTCAAGCTTGTTCGAGAGATTTTTTTCACATAATTTGATCATTTTTACAGTGCTCAGAATTTTTCATTTAGTCATCTTCATGTTGTTGCAAACCTTCCTGTTCATTTTTTCTTCTGTGGAGCACAAAATGTGATGTTTTGAAGAATGTCCTGATTGCCCCTTTCCATGCAGTTTCAACCTTCAAAACAGACTAAAAAGTGCCTTTTTTAATCCTTTTTGAAGCTTGACAACTTCATGAATTATGATGAACTAGAAACTATTATTGTCTGGAAAATGAATTTTAGTCAAAATTTCTCTTTTGTGTTCCTCAGAACACAAAAAAGTAATTTAGGTTTGGAACGCCATGAGGGTGAGTAAATTGCTTTTGGTAAATTATCTTAACTTTTTTGTCTTTATTTCTTCAGGGAATGAAAATCTAGTTATGATTTGTATGGCTTTTTTGATCTGTTGGTTGATGCCTGAACAAAGGTGATTTCTGATTTGTTTTCTAAACCAGCTGCTCTAATTGTCATTCGCACACTTGCACTTTCTTGAGTCCTTTGAGTAAAAAAGCGCCAACAAAGAACAAATTAGAATGTTCAGTGACATGTAAGAACAGATTGTATATTTATTCATTTAAAAAAAAAAAAAAAAAACCCACCTCAGGTTTTGAGTGATTGGTACTTCGAGAGGCATCCAATGTAAGAGTTTACAGTGAGGGCAGTCTGTCAAATATAGACAGTCCAGGAGACAAGAACAGACATGTGGTGATGCTTAAAAACAGATCATGGGTGTGCAGGTGCATAAGAAACTCTTTATTTGAACTCTCAAGAGACAAACACAATAACAGGCGAATAAAACATCCCTAACCTGGAGAGCGTCATGTTAAAATTCATAAATTAACCAAAATACATCAACAGGATGTGACTTAAAAAGGAACTATTAGAGGGAGCTTAATTGATCTTAATGGAACTAGAAAAGGCTTTGGCACAAGAAAATATGCATCAACAGTGTGATCTGTAATCATGCAAAAGTAATGTGGGAAATGATTTCCATCAGAAAGAATGTTCAATATGCTTTAAATGAATTATTCCACACTACTTCCCTTATAATTCCGCCATTCAAACAATACAATCGTGACTGCATTTTAATAAACCCTCAAGTGTCATTTATTAATATTATCAAACACAATCTCTTAAAATGCACATGGATCAATAGAACAATCCTTCCTGAGGTGGAGATCTCAGATCTGGATGGGGACGATCACAAAACATCCTTACCAGATCCTAATACTGTCATGATGGGTCGTGTCTGAAAGCTTCCTGATGCTGCTTTATCATTTAAAAGAACACTCCACTTTTTTTTAAAAAATATGCTTATTTTCCAACTCCCCTAGAGTTTAACAGTTGAGTTTTACCACTTTTAGCATAGCATAGCATAGATCATGGAATCCGATTAGACCGTTAGCACCCCCCTTAAAAATGACCAGAGTTTCGATATTTTTCCTATTTAAAACGTGACTCTTCTATAGTTACATCATGTACTAAGACTGACGGAAAATGTTAAGTTGCGATTTTCTAGGTTGATATGGCTAGGAACTATACTCTCATTCCGGCGTAATAATCAAGGAACTTTACTGCCGTACCACAGATGCAGCAGGCGCAATGATATTACGCAGCGCCTGAAAATAGGCTAACTTCCGCCAACATAACCAAGAGTATAGTTCCTAGCCATATTGGCTTAGAAAATCGCAACTTTTCATTTCAGTCTTAGTACACGATGTAACTACAGAAGAGTCAAGTTTTAAATAGGAAAAATATCGAAACTCTTTGGTCATTTTTGAGCGAGATGCTAACGTTCTAATCAGATTTAATGATCTATGCTAAGCTATGCTAAAAGTGCTACTGCCAGACCCGGAGATCGGCTGAATAGATTCAAAAATGGTAAAGCTCAACTGTTTAACTCTAGGGGAGTTGAAAAATTATTTTCAAAAAAAGTGGAGTGTTCCTTTAAGCTAAATTGTCTGATATTCAGATTTAGACCTGCGCTTTTTAAAAGGGAGTATTTCATCTAAAGTCATAATTAAAATACTTGCGTTTAGAAAAATAAAAGATGAGTGTAATAATAATAACTGACAAGCTTTTATGTGAGAATAACTACAAATTTTTTAAAAAAGTTGTCTACTAATTTAAAGAAATAGTTCACCCAAAAATAAAAATTCTGTCATTAATTCCTCACCCTCATGTCGTTCCAAACCCGTAAGACCTTCGTTCATCTTCAGAACATAAATTAAGATATTTTTAATGAAATCCGAGAGCTTTCTGACCCTATATTGACAGCAATGAAACTGACACGTTTAAGACCCAGAAAGGTATTAAGGACATCGATAAAATAGTCCATGTGACATCAGTGGTTCAACCATAATGTTATGAAGCTACAAGAATACTTTTTGTGAGGAAAGAAAACAAAAATAACAACTTTATTCAATTTCTTCTCTTCCGTGTCTTCAAAGCACACATGGAATATTTTAATGATGTCCTTACTACCTTTCTAGGTCAGTTGCGTTACTGTTTATGCAGGGTCAGAAAGCTCTTGGATTTTATTAAAAATATCGTAATAGGAGCGAGTTTGGAATGACATGAGGGTGAGTAATCAATGACAGAATTTTTATTTTTGGGTGAACGGTCCCTTTAAATTCACTTAAACAATTTTTGCACCAAACAAGATTTTCTGGGAATGTTCCAGTCTACTCATTTATGAATTTAAGCCTGTTTAACAGTTGTGTCAGTGCTTAGATCTTTACAGTACCACAAATGAAAACCAACCTCAATAGCATGTATTAACAGAATCCTGAAACTTACAGTTGTGATTCAGATTGAAATGTGACTGAAATGAGCTTTAAATGTTGTAAAGAGGAGCCCAGCTACTGTTCAGCATTCTCGGAAAGAAGAGGTGTCAGGCTGTTCATGTGGCCATCGAAAACACTCATCTAAAAGACAAAAATGGCAGTGCTTAGTTCCATAATTCCAAAATTAAGCACAAAAAAACAACAGCTACTACTTACACTCTTCGGCTTATAAACGCCCAGTTTAAAACGACAGCACACCACGTCTACGCAGAAGCCAACCAGACTGTGTAACATGCCTGCAGAAGCGAATCACAATCGTTGAATCATTTAAAAAATTTTATTTTTTGTTAGCAAATATTCTCTCCATTTACCTGTTGTTGAGAAAATGCCTCCTATGATGCCACAGAGCCGCACGAGGAACTGCCACAAGGGCATGTGCTGCTCAGTCACCTTCACCATCAGAGAGCTGATGTCATACTTCATAAAGATCCCAGAAACCCCATGACTCCCCGCTGCATGGTTTATCACTCGCTCCTAAAGCACACCGAGTCCAAATGCGGGATCAGTGATCGTCTTTAGGCAGTCATGCATACAGAATGTACTTTACAAAAATAACTTTTAAAATAGAACTTTGTAAAATGTAGAAACTGGTGTCAGTTTTAAATATAACTTTCATTTAAACAACAGATGGTTATGAATATATATTTAAAGCTGTCTGTACCCGCTCAGTGACTGAAAACTGGTGTGTGTCCGCGGACACCTTGTACGTCTGCAGTTTTGTGGGCACAATGGTAATAAAGTACTGGAACATTTGATTATCTAGCAAAAAAAGAAAAAAAAGTCAGGCATGTTTTTTTTTTTTAATGCTGATGTAATAATTTGTGAGAGGGAAAAATTATATTGAATTAGAAAATGCCAAAATGGTCTCAGACCAATGATTTACAAAAATAATTTAACTGAACTTTTTTTTTTATATTATAAGTTTTACGTATTATTTATATATTTGTAAATTTAAATTGTATTACCAGCATGGATATATTTTTATGCTGATAATATAATTTTTAATATGAATAACTTAATCAGTAAAATGCTTTCAGATCTAATGATATAATTTAATAATTGTATTTATAGCATTTTTTTTTTTTTTTATTTATACATTTTTATATATGAATTGTATTATCAGTATAAATATATATGCTGATAATTTGTAATTAAAAAAAAAAAAATTATACTATATTACATTAGAAAATGCTCTTAAATTTCTGGATCTTAGTATATTAATGTGCATTCTGATAAGAAAATCTGAAAGTAATTTGGATTTAAAGCACACACGCACTTATTTCCTTAAATATTGATAAACGTTTTGATTTCTTACGATCTGCAGACACTTTTTCCGTGCCATCCAGTGGATTTAATATGCCAGGGATTTCCTCTCCAAAAGACAGATGGTCTATCCGATGGGAGAAGTTGTATGCTGAAACATAAAACTTGTTAGCAAACTGACCTTATAGACATAAAATTTAAGGCACCATTTGCTTTTTTTTGTTTTTTTTTTTGTGTGGAACAGATGTTGCATCTTGGTCTGGTTTCAAAAGCACTAGATTTTTGCACTAGGTTTTGCATAGAATTAGTCATTCAGATAATATCTAAAGAATCACTTGCTATGCTAGGTGTGAAAAAGCTCTTCAGCTTACTCTCATGGCTGACCAGGGCTGCTAGATGAGCATGACCTCGAGGGTGTGGGATGGCCCTGAAATGAACATGAAATAAGAAAATATATAAAGATGATATAGTCAATCAGAAATCAAACTTCCCAAGTGACACACATTAGGTCTGCAGTACTTAGAGGTATAGCTCACCCAAAAATGAAAATTCTGCCATTAATTACTCACCCTTATGTCGTTCCAAACCTGTAAGACCTTAGTTCGTCTTAAGAACACAAATTAAGATATTTTTGATAAAATCCGAGAGCTTTCTGACCCTGCATAAACAACAATGCAACCGACACGTACAAGGCCAAAAAAGGTAGTAAGACATTGTTAAAATAGTCCATGTGACATCAGTGGTTCAAATGTAATTTTACGAAGCAACGAGAATACTTTTTGTGTGCAAAAGTTAACAAAAACAACGATTTTATTCAACAATTTCTTCTCTTCTGTGTCAGTCTTCAACGTGCGTTCATGACAGTAGCACGATGATGTCACATGGACTATTTTAATGATGTCCTTACTACCTTTCTGGGTCTCAGAAAGCTCTTGGATTTCGTCAAAAAAAATCTTCATTTGTGTTTTGAAGATTGACGAAGGTCTTACAGGTTTGAAACAACATGAGGGTGAGTAATTAATGACAATATTCATTTTTGGGTGAACTATCGCTTTAAAAACAACTTTCAATGGAGATACGATGCAGGATGAAAGGAAACATACTTGCCAACAGTGATGTGGAAATTTCCTGCTACTTTATTAACATAAAGATGTCCGTGTATCCGGCAGGCGTTTAGAGGCTGAGTAGGATCATCTTCCCTACAGAGTGAATAAAAAACAACAAACTCCGTTAGAAATGACTGTCATATTTGCATGATGCTTGTTTGATATGTAGTGTAAAGTCTCGTACAGGTGTCATGTGTTCTGACCTGGGTGGGAGTGCAGTGGGGGCACCTTTCATGACATTCTTAAACAAAACATCCTGGAGTGAATGTTCCTCACGCAGACGGTTCTGAATGAGCAAAAGTGTTCTGAGACACAATTTGACAGTTAGGATTTTTCTTTTAATAATCACATCTGTATATATTATTGCTATTTGAATATTATTAATGATGATAATTTTATATATATATATATATATATATATATATATATATTTTTTTTTTTTTTTTTTTTTTTTTTTTTTTTATATATATATATATATATATATATATATATATGAAAATGAAACCACTACAAACAAATTAATGTAATTTACCTGTGCCAGAGCCTCTGCTGAGGAGAAAGGTCAAAAACAACCTGCAAAAGAGTTAATAATGTTGTAAAATATGTTATGACACCACTTTAACAGGATACTAACAAATAGGTAACATTCAGTTACTCACTGGTTCATACTGCAGGCCATCAGATGCCACCATTGTCTCAGCTAGATCCAACACATCTGCTCCAACAACTGAAAAATAAATAATAATAATAATTAAATCCACAAGATTAATGACAATTTTATGCCACAAGTCACACAGTATATTACTAAGTTAAGATTAAGACTTACATTGGCATCTCATGGCAACTGTGATATCAATATTAATTCGTAGTTTGCTGCCAGATAAAGAAATAACAACAAAATGTTAGTTTTATTCCACATAAAATCATATTGTGCTACCAGTCAAAAGTTTTTGAATGGTAAGATTTTCACAGCTTATAAAAGAATTTCTTCTGCTCACCAAGCCTGCATTTATTTGATCCAAAGTACAGCAAAAACAGTACAATTTTGAAATATTTTTACCATTTAAAATAACTGTTTTTTATTTAAATATATTTTAATATGCAATTTATTCCTGTGGTTTCAAAGCTGAAATTTTAGCATCGATACTCCAGTCACATGATCCTTCAGAAATCATTCTAATATTAATTTGCTGCTCAAAAAACAATTATCATTATTATGTTGAAAACAGCTGAGTAGATTTTTTTCAGATTTCTTTGATAAACAAAAAGTTCAGAAGAACATCATTTATCTCAAATAGAAATCTTTTGTAACATTATAAATGTCTTCATCATCACTTTTGATCAATTTAAAGCATCATTGCTAAATAAAAGTATCAATTTCTATGATTTTTTTTTTTAATCAAAGCATCCTGAAAAAATGTACTCAACAGTTTTAAATACTGATAATAATAAAAACATTTTTGTTGAACAGCAAATCAGCATATTAGAATGATTTCCGAAGGATCATGTGACACTGAAAACTGGAGTAATGTTGCTGAAAATTTACCTTTGATCACCGGAATAAATTACAATTTAAAATATATTCAAATAGAAAACAGTTATTTTAAATAGTGAAAATATTTCAAGATTTTACTGTTTTTAGCTGTACTTCATATCAAATAACTGCAGGCTTGGTGAGCAGAAGATACTTATTTTAAAAAAACATTAAAAAATCCTACTGTTCAAAAACTGTAGACTGGTAGTGTATATCTAATAAATAAATAACAATTTACTGTTACATTATGAGAGTTCACCTAGTAAAATCCTTATCCACTTCATACTCGTACTTCATCCATGTGTCTCGATATACAAAGAACTCGAAAAAGGCCAAGAGTGCCATGGCTGCGAAAGCCAACACAGATACTGAGGAAGAAAAAAAAACACCAATCAATATAATTTGATTTATGGTTTTCAATTCAAAATCACAGCTGTAATATTTGATTAGAGTCAGAAAGGAAAATGTGCAGTATTATCTATAAATATATGTGTGTGTGTGTGTGTGTGTGTGTGAGAGAAAGTTATTTGTAGTATCACCAAGATACTATTATTTATTCATGCTTTCATTTTATTTTAAATATATATTTTCCACTATGTACATCTATATAGTATTTAACTATTTATTTACCTGAGTTTTAGTTATTTTAGTACATCAAATGAATTTAAATATGTGACCCTGGACCTCAAAACCAGTCATAAATAGCACAGGTATATTTGTAACAATAGGCAGTAATACATTGTATGGGTCAAAATGATAGATTTTTCTTTTATGCCAAAAATCATTAGGATATTAAGTAAAGATGTTCCATGGAGATATTTTGTACATTTCATACCGTAAATATATTAAAACTTAATTTTCAATGAGTAATATGCATTGCTTAGAACTTCATTTGGACAATTTCTAAGGCGATATTCTCAAGATTTTTTTGCACCCTCAGATTGCATCATTTTCAAATAGTTGTACCTCGGCCAAATATTGTCCTAACAAACCATACACCAATGGAAAGCTATTCATTCAGCTTTCAGATGATGTATAAATCTCAATTTTTAAAAAATTTACCCTTATGATTGGTTTTGTGGTCCAGGATCACATATGGCAAATGAAATCTCAGCTCATCTCACCAGTTCCTCCACTGGCTGTTGCCTCCACATAACTCTCAGGAACCTTGGGAAAAGCATCCAACTCCTTCACAAAGTTCAAAGCTTTCTTTTTGTTCAGCCTCCTCATCGTCACAGCAGCTGGCTGTTATCTTCCTCATGAATTTAGGCAGCGATTCTTCATTTATGTTAATTGGTAGGCCTACATCAAGGTGAGTTGCACAGTAACATACATTTGTGAGCAGTAATTACATTGCCTGTCTATGTTTTTAGCTCAGTGCTAAATATACTAAATGCTTAACCACATACAAGTTAGGTCGTAGACCTATTTTGATTGTAAACAGCTTCTAAAGAGTACGTTTTTAATAATTTGTTTGTGAATGCTCAGTTGTCTATGGTTACTATTAGCCACTGCTAGCCGTGCACTTATCTTACTTTTTCTTACTTATTTTGTTTTCTACCTACCTTGAAATGCTATTTCAAACGGGACATTGTGGTTTCCGCAATTTTCAAGTAAATAATCTCCTTTAACAATGAGGGTTTAATGAAATAACGGAGAGAATGCACAGGACTCTAAAGAGAGCGGACGCTGATGTGTTGTAGTCGCACACTTCCGGTCTGGTGGATTATGGGATATGTAGTCATAAATACGGAAGCAACTGAATACTATCTTACTACTCTTACTATTTCTGTCATGTATTTATGTTTTAGAAATATTCAGAACACAAAATAATCCTAATCCAAGCAAACAGTGTCTAATTAAAACACTCACACTGCGCACTGTGAGATCGCTTTTATTTAATGACATTTTTTTCTGAGTCCAGAAATACTACTAAATAATATGGTTTTGAACATGAAAATTTCACAACACCAGGTAAACATGTCTGTTTTTAAATGTATCCTTAAAACCTTCTTTATTTGTGAAACGTAGGCTAGTTTGCATTATTTTTCCAAGCCATTACCACAGCAGTCATTAAATATATATAAAGCTGTAACACAAAACATAAAATTGAAATAACATTTAACAACAGTACCAAATTAGTAGCACTAAAAACATTTTCGCTTAGTAAACCTTAAGCTACAGGCTTGCATCACCACACTTCTAAGTGGCATTTGGATGTGGTCAGCACAGTATTATTCACATAAATCTAAATGTCAGCTGAATCCGGCCCCTCGTCCCGTAACACTGGCTGTTCGTGGCTGTCAGAGGTTGGTGTGCCGGTGTTTTCTTGAGAGGGGTCTTCAGAACAGCAGCTAATGGTGGGCGATATCACATCAGGGCTTGTGTCACATGACTCCGTGCTCTGTTCGGACGTGGCAGTGGTAGTGATGGTGGTGGCCACGCTGGGAGGGATGGGGTCGAATTCATCATCATCGTCCTCCAGGTTGGAAGATTCATTGATGTCTGTTGAGTGGTTGGATTACACAACTTAATAGAAATTAGAAAGGCATAGTATATTTATATTATACAGGACCAATTCAAAAACTTGGGGTCAGTATGATTTCTTAAAGTTTTTGAAAGTCTGAAATTTTATGTCTAAATATGAATTTTTAAAATCTGAATATGTGAAATTGTACGAAATAAAATACCTGTTTTCTATTTTATTTTAAAATGTAATTTATTCCTCTGATGGCAAAGCTGAATTTTCCATCTTCAGTGTCACATGATCCTTCGGAAATTTTTATTATTATTATTAATGTTAAAAACAGTTGTGCTGCTTCATATTTTGTCGAAACGTATATTTTATGATGAATAGAATCTCAAAATAACAACATTTAATAATATTATTAAAGTCTTTACTGTTATTATTAATTAATACAATGCATCCTTGTTGAATAAAAGTAAAAATAATAATAATAATAATAATAATTAAAAAAAAAATGTAAAAATCTAATTGACCCCCAAACTTTTGAAGGGTAGTGTATTTTTTTTTTTCTATCAGTAAATATTGGATATTCAGTTGAAAATGCTAATATTTTTTAAATCTTTGATGAACAGATTTCAAAATAACAGCACTTAATAATATTATTAAAGTTTTTACTGTTAGTATGGATGAATTTAATGCATCATTCTTGAATTAAAAAAGAAATTAAAAAAATTAAATAAAAAAGAAATCTTACTGACCCCCAGACTTTTGAAGGGCAGTGTTTATTAGTTTTTTATCAGTTCATCATGATTGAATATCATTGGATATTTAATTGCAAATGCTTTTTTTTTTTTTTTTTTTTTTTGATGAATAGAATTTTAAAATAACAGCATTTGATAATATCATTAAAGTCTTTACTGTAAGTATGGATGAATTTAATGCATCCTTGCTGAATAAAAATAAAATAAAGAAAAACAATTTTAAAATGTAAATTAAAAAAATTAAAGTTTTGGCTTAAAGTTTTTGAAAGAAGTCTGAGATTGTATGTCTGAATATGAATTTTTAAAATCTGAATATGTGAAATTGTATGATATAAAATACCGTTTTCTATTTTATTTTAAAATGTAATTTATTCCTGTGATGGCAAAGCTGAATTTTCCATCTTCAGTGTCAGATGATCCTTCGGAAATATTTATTATTATTATTAATGTTGAAAACAGTTGTGCTGCTTCATATTTTGTCGAAACTTATATTTTTTGATGAATAGAATTTCAAAATAACAACATTTAATAATATCATCAAGTCTTTACTGTTAGTATAGAAAAAACTTACTGACCCCCAAGTTTTGAAAGATAGTGTATATAAGTTTTTTTTCCTATTAGTAAATATTGGATATTCAATTGTGAATGCTCTTTTTTTAGTCTTTGATGAACAGAATTTCAAAATAACAGCATTTAATAATATTATTAAAGTCTTTACTGTTAGTATGGATGAATTAAACGCATCCTTGATGAATAAATGTAAAATAAAAAAAGCTATTTGAAAATTTAAATAAAAAAGAAATCTTACTGACCCCCAAACCTTTGAAGGGCAGTGTATATTATATCATTAAAGTCTTTACTGTAAGTATGGATGAATTTAATGCATCCTTGCTAAATAAAAGTAAAATTAAAAAAATCAATTTAAAAGTGTAAATTAAAAAAAACATCTTACTGAGTCTTACATTCACAATTGTGAACACTCTTTTTTTAGTCTTTGATGAATAGAATTTCAAAATAATAGCATTTAATAATATTATTAAAGTCTTTACTGTTAGTATGGATGAATTTAATGCATCCTTGATGAATAAAAGTAAAATAAAAAAAGAAATTTGAAAATTTAAATAAAAAAGAAATCTTACTTACCCCCAAACTTTTGAAGGGTAGTGTAGATTAGGGTTTTTTCTATCAGTAAACATTGATTATTCAATTGCGAATGCTCATTTTTTTTTTAAAAGTCTTTGATATATAGAATTTCAAAATAACAGCATTTCCTAGTATCATTAAAGTCTTTACTGTTAGTATGGATGAATTTAAAGAATCCTTGCTGAATAAACGTACAATGAACAATTAAATAATATATATAAAAAATTAAATATACATATTATATATATATATATATATATATAAAAAAATTGACTATTCGCAATTGAATATCCAATATATATATAAAACTACTGCTCCCCAAACTTTTGAAGGGTAGTGTAGTATTTTTTTTTTCTATCAGTAAATATCAGATATTCAATTGCTATTGCTCATTTTTTGTTTTTCGATAATTTGTCATAATTTAGCAGTAACTTAAAGGGATAATGCTAGATTTTTTTATTCTATTTTATTCTGAGATTTATTCTGAGTGCTTTCCAAGAGATTACAATATTGTTTTAACATGAACAAAAACGACTGATTTTAGTTTTGTGTTTTACTTACAAAATAGTATTGATTATTAATAATATCTGCCATTTATCAGTTACCTTTTATAAACTGAAAATAATTATTGTCACAGTTTTAATAACAGTGCATCCCAATCCAATATACGGCATTATGACTTACTGTTGAAGGCTTCTGGATATTGTTTTGCAACTTTGCCTTTTAAAGTCCTGAGGAAACACAGTTCATGTTATGCATAGGAAATAACTTATGTTACACATCATAATGTAATATTATGGCTAATGATATATAATATTTATCATTTAATATAAAAATAATATTAATATAATGTAAAACAATATTTTCTAACATGCCAAACCAGCTAGAATGAGTAAATCTGATTATAAGCTTGCTTGTAATGGTGGACGAAATGTCCAAATCACATCTTTGGTTTCCCGCATTACCACAATTCATAATTAATCCTACATGCTGTTTAACGATGTCTTAAGTTTTGGATATAGTACCTTATTCGTCTGAAAATGCTGTCCAAGTCTTTCTTCATCTCTATTAAAGTACGTGTATGCATTAGAAAGTGTTCATTCATCTGTTGTAAACGGACATTGGACAGTCCGTTGAAGTTGATCAGCATCTCATTGGTCTTCTCAAACCGGTCCAGCCTGGAATACACGAACACATACAGAAAAATCAAGTTTAAAGCTAAATAAATATGCTGCATAGGCAGGTCACGAGATAGGGAAACTCACATGTGTCTCTGAGCCTGAATGATGGCGTTCACATCTTCAGAGTTCACCATACTGAGCATCCTATTACAGAATATTCCCGATGCTGTGGGCTCCATGATGACGCTTTTTATAAAACACAAGATATTAGCGTTACTAATAATTCAAATCAATAATGAACTGACAGATATAAGTATAGTCGCTAACGTGGTAAAATATTCACTGACTGGTTTGCGTCTGCCTTGATTTTATTTCAAAAACGTCTTCATCAGTTGCGCACTTCACAGAGGTTTTTAAGCACGCTTTAATTAATAGTAAAACGATACAAAATTCACCGCACCGAAAAGCAGGCAGACATTTTTGTTGTGATGCTGTCATATGATCACAAGAGAGTGACGTAAGTGGGGAGGCGGGGTCACGGAGATATTGAAAGCGTTGATTGGCTCTCCAGAAAAAGCGGAGTGTGTGACTTTATTTTGATTTTTATTATATTTAATATTAAAGAACAATTAATAATGAATTGAATAACGCTCTAGTTAATAATTGTTTAAGTTGTTTAAATAATTGTTTAGTTGTTTTAAACATTAAATGTTAATGCTAGACATGCTATTTTTTTACGTGAAACTTTATGCATTTTTAATCATAACATTCTATAATGACAAATGTATTAGATATTACGTGTCACGTGAGGATAAATAGTTCATAATAGTATCATAAAAACTATATTTGATGCACACATTATATATTTAATAATTTAACATTTATTTTATGTTAATTAATAACTGATAATGACTATTTCTGGTAAAATAATGTGTCACATGATAAGGATAAATAGTTAACTTTTGAAACATCATATAAAAATCATTTATTTGGCACCACAATAAAGCACACTGCAATATCTCTTCAAATCAAATCTTGTAAAAGAGTCTCTGGCTTGAGGGGCCGGTTATGTCGAATCCTGCTTCATCTTTGTTCAAACAAACACTGTGCTGGCGCTGGTTGTCACCGCTCAGACAGCCCTGAAGGCATCTCAGGTTCTGCTGGAGCTTGTGGGAAATGTCACGGTGAATGGGCTTTGCATGATTTGTTTCTACCAGACATGTGCAGGTTCCTCTTCTGGCTTTGACCTTAATAGATAACACTGACTTCTCAAAATGTCACGCATAACTGACAAAAAGATGGTTGGTTTCTGATTCAAAAGGTGTTTCTGAGAATATGAGAACACCCCTGTGCCAATTCCCACTCTACAGTGCTATTTTAGTATTTGATGTTGACTTTATTATAATTAAGACTTGTAATTAACATGCTAAAAATTCAGCTTTGAATCCACAGGAATAAATTACATTTTAAATATATTGAAATAGAAAACAGTTATTTTAAATAATAAAAATATTTCAAAATGTTACTGTTTTTGCTGTACTTCTGATCAAATAAATGCAGGCTTGGTGAGCAGAAGAGACGACTTAAAAAAACATTTAAAAACTTACTGTTCAAAAACTTTTGACTGGTAGTGTATATATGCAGATTAAAAATATATGTAAACATTACATACATTTTTAATGTAAATTTCATAATTATAAATTATAAAACAATATTATAAATAATAATTCATATCAATAGTTGCTTAATTTAAGATTTCTAAGTTTAGCTGCATTGCAGCTCAACGTACTTCCGCTGTAATCCAGTAAGTGGCAGTAAACAGATTCAAAACTGATACTCGCTCAGTGAATCATCATAGAAGAAGCCGTTCACGCATTCGAGCTCTTTAGAAGAGTTAAACAAAAATATATCTCAGTAAACCAGTTATTCGTATTATTTAACGGATATACTTTTGACAACAGGTGAGGAACTCATTTTACTAGTTTTATTTGACGGACGACGAAAAAAAGGTAGCTTCTGAAGCCGTTGCGTCCTGTACATCGAGCTGGCTAACATTAGCATCTTCCCATCTAACGATTTATCTCTTCATAATATTCTTCATATTAATGTTTTTCTTCACAAGGAACTCTTTAAGAGCCGTGTTATAATATAAAAATGTCTTAAAAGAATACAAAACGTCTTTAAATGTCATTTCAGCTGTTCAGGATGGCATCAGACTGGATTGGCTGTCTTGTTTCAATCCACTGTGGACCAACTCTAGGAGTTTATCAAGGAGAAGTATCTTCAGTAGATCAGACCAGCCAGACCATCTCTCTCAGACATCCCTTTCACAATGGAGTCAAGTGTACTGTGCCTGAGGTCACCTTCAGGTAAATAATAAAACGAGGATCATAAAAAGGTCACTGTCTAACATTGTAGTATCTGTTTTTGATCCTTAATGAATGGTTTTAAAGGAGAAGTTCACTTCCAGAATGAAGATTTCCTGATAGTTTACACACCCCCATGTCATCCAAGATGTTCATGTCTTTCTTTCTTCAGTCGGTTTTTGAGGAAAACATTTTGGGATTTTTCTCCATATGGTGGACAGATTGAAGGTCCAAATTGCAGTTTCAATGCAGCTTCAAAGGGCTCTACATGATCCCAGCCGAGAAATAAGGGTCTTATCTAGCGAAACGAGTGATCATTTTCTCATATATATATATATATATATATATATATATATATATATATATATATATATATATATATAATTTTTATTATTGTTTTTTTTTAACAACAAATGCTTGTAAGACGCTTATTACTCGTCTGGGATTGTGTAGTGTCCTTTGAAGCTGCATTGAAACTGCAATTTGGACCTTCAGCTCATTGATCCCCATTAAAATCCACTAAATGGAGAATAATCCTGGAATGTTTTCCTCAAAAACTTAATTTCTTTGTGACTGAAGACAGAAAGACATCAACATCTTGGATGACATGAGGGTGAGTAAATTATCAGGAAATATTCATTCTGGAAGTGAACTAATCCTACAAGACAGATCATCTCGTCTTATTTGTCATATTCTACATTTTTGTGGTATTTTGAAGTCTGCTAATGCACTCTTAAACTGTTATTAAACAGTCTTGATACAACAATTTAATACAGGATAATCAAAATGTACATACCAAATGCTATAGTTTATTATATTAAAATCTTCTATTCTAATCTGCAGTGCCATGGACATTAAAGATCTCAAAATCCTGGAGATCCGTAAGAGTGGCACTGAAATCCCAAAGCAGAACGGTCCAGACTCCAACTCCACGTTGACACCGCATGGCGGACGCAAGGATAAGGGTGGTGGCGCCCCGGTTAATAGCACTCCTGTTACGGTACCTAATAAAATTGAATCAAAAACGCAGGAAGGAGGAGTATCTCCAGTGCCGCACTACTCAAAGAGTTACGGTGAACGTCACATGGACATGGCTATCCAAAGTAAAGGCTTTAGACGAAGACACAACTCCTGTGAGTTTCCTGTGTCACTGGATTTTCAACGTAATCTTTTCAATTTGAGCTTTTGTATATATGTTATTGGTAAATACACTACCAGTCAAAAGTTTTTGAACAGTAAGATTTTGTTTTTTTGTTTTTTTTTTTATAGAAGTCTCTTTTGTTCACCAAGCCTGTGTTTATTTGATCCAAAATACAGCAAAAGCTGTAACATTATGAAATATTGTTACTATTTAAAATAACTGCTTTCTAAGTACGTTTTAAAATGTAATTTATTCCTGTGATCAAAGCTAAATGTTCAGCATCATTACTCCAGTCTTCAGTGTCGCATGATCCTTCAGAAATCATTCTAATATACTGATTTGCTGTTCAAGAAACAATTATTATTATTATCAATATTTAAAACAGTTGTTTACATTTTTTTTCAGGATTCTTTGATGAATAGAAAGATCCAAAGATCAGCATTTATCTGAATAATCTAATAAATCAAAAGCTTTTGTAACATCATACACTATACCATTCGAAAGTTTGGAGTTGTTTATTTATTAATTATTTATTTGTCTGTTTGTTTATTTTTTGGGAAATAGATTATAGAAATTAATACTTTCATTTTGATGATAAAGACATTTATAATGTTACAAAAGATTTCTATTTCAGATAAATGCAGTTCTTCTGAACTTTCTATTAATCAAAGAAAGAAAAAGATCGACTCATTTAATAATAAATGTTTTTTGAGCAGCAAATTAGAATGATTTCTGAAGGATCATGTGACTGGAGTAATGACGTTAAAAATTCAGCTTTGAAATCACAAGAATAAATTACATTTTAAAATGTATTCAAATAGAAATCAGTTATTTTAAATAGTAAATATAGTTCAGAAATGTACTGTTTTTGCTGTACTTGGTGAGTAGGAGAGACTTCTTAAAAAACATTAAAACCCTTACTGTTCAAAAACTTTTGACTGGTAGTGTATTTAAATATGTATGTGTATTAGGGCTGCATAATTTGGGCAATTGCAATTTTAAATGCAAAAAAATCCAGGTTTGCTGTGTTTGTTTGTAGAGCTGCAAAATTTGGCTCAAATGTTATTAAATATCAATTTTATTACTAATTATAGAATTATACTAATAAAAATAAACAATAAACAAACAATGCTTATTTTATTATTATTTTTACTAAATAAAAAAAATACTCTTAAAATATTCTAGTTTAAAAAAAAAAAGTATATATTTTTAAAAAGTATTTAATTAGTGTATTTAATTAAAATAAAATCATTTGATTTTTACACGGTTTAGTTAAATAAATGCTTTGTTGATTTTGACAACAAACCTCCAAAGAAATATGTAAATATTATCAGTATTAATTAATTGAAAAATATATATTACATTTAAAAATAGAATTGATTAAAATAAAATTTATTTTATAGTATTATAACAATATTTCTTATTTTGTATAATGTTTATTTTTCATAATACTCCCAATAAAGTCATGATTATTATTTTATAGTCATATTAAAATGATTAAAAATGGTGGAAATGTGGCCTATGAAAAGTGGAAGGAAATTTCTTTAACTAATGTCCATTTTACCTGTTTGTAGGGTCGTCTAGTTGCAGAGGTCCAAACCAGGCCACACCGAAAAAGAATGGGCTGAAGAACGGAGGTCATATGAAGAACAAAGACGATGAATGTTTTGGAGACGGTATGGACGATGTTCTCGACGAGGACTTTGATTTTGAGGGAAACCTGGCGCTGTTCGACAAGGCCGCGGTATTCTCGCAGATCGATTCGTCAGAACGGCGAGGCAATGGTGCGAGATCTCGAGGAACGCCTGGAGAGCAGACGCCATCACGGTACCGGCATGACGAGAACATCCTAGAGGCCAAACCCGTTGTCTACAGACAGATCACAGTTCCACAGAATGGAACGAAAGAATATAGCACTGGTAAGAATCTGACCTCATGGTGTTTTTAATAATTTATCTTAATCTGTCTTAATTCATGCCGTTCTCTCAGACTCAGGGCTGGTGGTACCCAGCATCTCTTTCGAGTTGCACAAGCGTTTATTAGCTGCGGCAGAAGGTCACGGTCTCTCTCTGGAGCGCAGGCTTGAGATGACGGGTGTATGTGCGAGTCAGATGGCCCTCACGCTACTTGGAGGACCGAACAGGTTTGTGGCGCTTTAACAGAAATCGCATAATCAAAAATATTTTCAGCATGTCTGGCTATCATTGGTCTGGTTCTTCTGTTAGACTTACCCCAAAGAATGTACATCAGCGGCCCACGGTGGCTCTGCTGTGTGGACCACATGTCCAGGGCGCTCAGGGCATCAGCTGTGGCCGTCACTTGGCCAACCATGAAGTGGAGGTCATCCTTTTCCTGCCAAACTTTGTCAAGATGTTGGAGGCCATCACCAGCGAGCTTGCACTTTTTGGGAAGACTGGAGGCAAACTGGTTTCTAATGTGAAAGGTGTGTATCACATTAAATAATAATTCATGATGCAACAGTATGAATGTTTACATTTATAACTATGATAATTTTATTAAAATGTCAGATACTTTTTTTAATCATTATTGGTTGATATTGGAGATGGGGCCCACAAAGATTTCCAAAATCCTAAAAATGCAGATTGAACTGTGGAATCCTGTAATAAAAATGGAATTTACTGTGTAACATGGAATTTTGGGATGAATAAATCAAAAGTAGGTCAGTATACTTAAATCAAAACACGATATGGACTAGTGTCTGTGAATATTAAGCTGCAAAAATACAATTTAAATATGAATCCTGCATGTTCTGAGTGTCTCTGCATGAATGAATGGCACAGACTCACAGTTTAGTTTGCTACACATGTACATAATGACTATCGCTATGTTTTTAGCCTCTGCCGCCTTAATATGAGTGCAAGAACACATAAACATAATCTCTAGAACTGCTCTGAGTCACTTAAAATTATTAAAATAAAATTATTATTAAAGCATTTTTTAAGGAGCATTTACCGTAGAATTTAATAACCATAATTGATCTTTCAGAAAAATATAAATACACAACACCGTATTTCTGAAAAAAAAACCAAAACAAAACAAATAACAGTAATTAAAGTATTTTTAATAAAATCAATTCATTAAAGATGATTTTGATCATTAAAGTTGAATGAAATCATTGAAATGGAATGCAGAAAATGAAACATAGAATTTGATAAAAATAGAACTGAATTTACCTTTTTTTTTTTTTTTTTAAATGTATTTCATAGAGCCTTAAAAATATAATTTTTGTTGAACTTTTGATAAATTGCTGTTAAATTGTGTATGATTCATGATTTCAAATAATTAGACATTAGACATTTTTTGATTCTTTTATTTTTTAAAAATGTAACCATTAAAACAGTCTAGAAAAATTGAAACAGAAAAAAAAACAGAATCCAGAAAAATTAAAATGGAAAAAAAATGGAATTTGGCAAAAAAAAACCCCTTTTGTAAAAAGTTTTGTAATTGATAATTATAATAATTTTATAATAATTATATACATTATATATAATATATATCATGAAATGTGATGCATGATATTTTATTTTATGAATGTGTTATGAATTAATTCAAACTTGTATGCAAACTTATTATATATAATAATTCCCATAAAAAATAATAACCCATAAAAAAAAGAAAATGGAAATTTGAAATAAAAATAAAAATTCATAAGGCTCTATGTTATTATGTCATCCTTTTTTTCTTTTCTTTTTTTGTGGTAATGATTCACGTTTTATGGTTCTTGGAATATAAAGTTCAAAAGAACAAAATGTTTTTTAAAAACGTATTTTTATTTATACTTGTCAGTTTAATGCATCCTGACTGAATAAATGTATTAAAAAAAAAAACTTGCCCTAAACTTATAAAACAGTAGTGTATATATAATTTTTTTTAAACTAGTGGTTATTATTATTTACTTGTACATTATATATTTAAAGTTAGTTGAAGTTAATCTTTGAAAGTACTAAAAATGTAATCTTCGGTGTAATCTTATGCCCAATTGGAACCCTGGACCACAAAACCAAGGGTCAATTGTTTTTAAATTGAGATGTATACTTCATCTGAAAACTAAATAAATAAGCCTTCCATTGATGTGTGGTTTGTTAGGATAATAATAATAGGATAATATTTGGCTGAGATACAACTATTTGAAAATCTGGATTCTGAGGGCGCAAAAAATCTAAATATTGAGAAAATCGCCTTTAAAGTTGTCCAAATGAAGTTCTTAGCAATGCATATTAATAATCAAAAATTAAGTTTTGATATATTTACGTTAGGAAGTGTACAAAATATCTTCATGGAACTATAAATTGATTTATAACTATAAATTGATTGATTTGAAATTGTAGTGTTATTTTTACATTTATTTAGGTAAAATGGTATAAAATTGTTTATTTAACAGTGATCTACCATAAAATGAAAATAATATTCATCTTATCCTATTATCCAGAATTATAATATTGTGCATCCCTAATCAACCTGACCACTGACAACTTATGATCGGATCACAAACTGTAACCCAGTTGTTTCCCCTCCCAAATAGATCTGTTTTCATCAAAACAAATTTTGATGACGAAGAACTTTTAGCATGGTTTCTGTATGTCACATATCTTCCAAACACACCCACCTGAATGCTTAGTTTAAGTGGGCTTATAAAGTCTTGGAAACTTCCACTCTGATTTGCAAACAAATGTTTAACTTTGCACCCACCCACCCTCCTTACGTAACATACCGTAACACTTATGAAAGCCAGTGGAGGTGTATGATATATAAATAGCTTCTGTGTTAAAAATTAGTCTGCATTATCCACAAAATGTAATTTCACCCTCAGATTTGCCCGAGACGCCAGTCGACCTGGTCATAAACTGCCTGGATTCGCACGAAAACGGATTCCTGAGGGATCAGCCCTGGTATAAGGCCGCCGCCGACTGGGCCAACCAAAATCGAGCCCCGGTACTTAGCATCGATCCTCCAGTAAGTGGACAGGCACATGCTGTGGAAGCAAAATGGTCACTTTCCCTAGGCCTCCCGCTCCCTTTGTCTGAGGGCGCCGGCCGAGTCTATCTATGTGACATCGGCATTCCCCGACAGGTGTTCCAGGAAGTGGGAATCAAATACCACTCCCCCTTTGGATGTAAATTCGTCATCCCGCTGCACTCCGAATAAGCCGTTGACTGAACAGTCAAGGCTCACTGAACCTGCCTTAAAGATTTTAAGAATGAACAAACCTCGGTTTGAATGTTGCAGCAGAACTGGAACCTCTCAGTCTCTATTTTTTTTTCTCAAATTCTTCTATACTTCTCTGATAAATCCAATTAAAGGGAAGTGATGGGAAATGATACCAGCTCTTGTGACAAACCTGATATGTTAAAAGCAGAACCAATATATGTATACTCACCGTCTGTTTTAATACACAAAACCGATCTTTTTGGATGAAACAACTTTCATAACGCATAACAAATGTGCAGGTATGCCACTCAGTGCGACTTTATTGGTCTTAAGGTATTTTTGGATCTTATTTTGTTTCTTTCAGCATCTCAGAATTTGCTTTTAGCTCATCGTCGGATATGCTGACCTAGCCCAGCTTAATATTTTCCATAGAAGAATGTGCATTAGATGGGGGTTTTGCTTTTTTCCCCCCCTCTTTTTTTCTTTTTGTGCCAGGTTGATCAAAGTCAGTGTTGAGGCACTGAGATTGAGGCAGTTTATCACTTGCAAAATTTCTTACAAAGCGTTGTTTGCTTTGTCGACCAAGCCCAGTGTGCTGTAAACTTGACAGATTGACTGGGTTCTTATCAGTGATAAATTGCATAATTAAGATAAGTGTACTAAAAAAAAAAGTTTGTGCTATAGGTTGGACCAATACTGACTGGCAGTCATTGGCCACTACCATCAATTTTCTTATGCTGATAATCATTTACCTCGTTTCCATTTGTTTCTCAAAAACAAGCAGCGTATGAAATCCTGTTTTAAACAGGTTTAAAACATCTTTTATTAAGAAGGATGCTTCACGTGTTGCAATAAAGCTGCTTAGTGATATCGATTCGTCATTGTATTACAAGTTGTATTATTATGCGCACAAACCATTACAAAGCAAAAAGTCTCAGCTCTTTCGGGTAATGAGCTTTGCTAAAGCACTGATGAAGAAATATTTGTTTGAATCTGCAGATTACCATATGCCTTCACCAAAATTAGAGGCGCTCACAAATCCTCAATATGCAACAGTAATGAACTTAAAAACTGCTCAAAAACACCAGGAAATAATGTACTGCTTTCATCACAGCAGACTAATTTACTTTTTTACTAAATGTTTTTCGTTTAAGCTTTATTGTGACGTCTTCTGAATTTGACTAGGAAAAATTTCATTTTTTTTTTCTGAAATTGAATTTTTTCTACTGCTTTTATCTTTAAGGTTTAAGCACTTCTTTTTCCTTCTCTTCGCTTTTTTAAATATTGGTTAAGCTATGTACAATCTAGGGGTGACCTCGTTAAAGTTAACCGCTCCAGATGTCTATTTTTTTTTTTCTTGTCACAAGTGTTTAGATAAACTAGAAACCAACAGACCTTACACATCACCTATTTTCAGTCATAGGAAAAAAAAATGTGAATTTTTGGCTTTTTTTTTTTTTTTTTCTCGTTTCTTTTCACTGTTGATGTTTGTGTCTGTAAGGTCATTGGTGCAGCCTCTGATTGCTGTTGGAGAGCTTTTGAATTAGCTTTTGAGCTTAAAAACTAAGAATAAACGAGAGGCAGTTATTAAAAGCATTAATAAGTTAATGATTCTAATAAGTTGCACTGGCACAGAATAGCAAAGGTCCATCTTATAGTGGATGAATACACATGTATGTCTAATATACAGCAGTTACTGAGCAAATCCAGCACTAAAAAGCTTAAAAATGGTGCCAAAATCCCTTGCTGGTTTTTACAACTCGTTACTTGAGATATTACTGCTGTATACTTTTTTTTTATTTGGTTGGCAAAATAACAAATTGGCTCTAATTGATAGCCACAGAGCCCAGTTGTAATATTCAGTTGAATATTGTTTGATACCTAAGCACTGCATGTGCTCATACGGATGTTAAAATTCAGTTTGATAAAAATCATTCCTCTGTAGGAGTTGCTTCTGAAATCTGACCAAACTCTGTTGAGCAATTAAAAAAAAAAAAACAAATTGTGAAAACGTTTTGTTGTTATCTGGTGACGTTCATCTGGTGGCTCCCCCACGATGATGTCATCAAATGCGTTTGCAGATCTGAAGGTTTGAGGGAGTTTTGTTCAGTATCAAGTTGAAAGCTACTTTTTGGTTTCTTTCCACAGGTTTCCATTCTTACGCCTTTTTTCTTCACAAAAAGGTTGTTGGTATTGCGTAATTTTATCATTTATCTCTGCACCTGTTTGTATAAGGCAAAATTCAGTACTGGTTTAGACAACGACATCATTACCATTAATTGTGAATTAGTGACACATCTGTTCGGCATAGTTCTGATATCACTGGAAACCTTACATGCTTAACATTGTCAACCTTGAAGTGTAAGGACTGAATAAATAAAGAGAATGGGAGTACGACTTTATGGCTGTTGTTGTTTTACTAGCGGACATGATATGAGAAATCATATGAGAAATTTGCCTTGATCTTTTGGCATATAAGAGGTCTTTGTTCCATTGAAACATCCTGCAAGTTTCATAGCTTAAAACTTAGTCCTTATTATAAACAATTTATTTATCAAGCTCCAAAAATGGCTCGTTTGGATCCGAGGTGAAAGTTGACGTCACCCAGGCACTAGTGATCGGAGAAGTGAAACTTTTCGAGGCTTCGAAACCAATTGAACCAATTGTTTCACAAAATGATTCACTGTTTCAAAGCACTCGAAAACACCATGCGCTGGTCAAAACTGTAAATTCAATAAAAACATGCAAAAAAAAAAGGCTTTCTTGAAAGTCTAATATATTTAAAGCAATTGAAATGATAAAATACCATTAAACATGAAGTGTTTAAGTATTATTAATGTTTTTGTTTGTTTTATGAAGAGCTTGTCTAAACAGGCCAGTAAGAGACCATTAATTACTACTCATCCTTTTAATTACATAATGGTCTCGTTAAAAATGTCTACAAATTGATGAAACTGATCCGAGATCAGGTAAAAACCATAGACGCTGGTTCAGTGATTCGCCACTGGTGGGATTTCTCATGATTCGTGGGTTTACAGAGATCATTGCCCCCCAAAAAAGGCAAACCATTTAAGTTTCAAAACGTTTCGAAAGATATGACATTAACAAAGCCATGTGCTTAATCTCGTGTCAAAAGCAAATAGAAATTACAGTCACTGCCGCTATCTTGTCTACAATGCATTTAGTTTACAGATGTGCGTTCGTTTTCTGACACAGTCCTCGCGCTTGATTCTGTCAATTGGATAAATGGAGTAAAAGAACGTTTGCTTTGATGCGTTTGGTTTAATTGGCTTGTTCGCGTCTTTGTACGCATATCAGAAAGATCCCAGCGTGAGGAACAAGTGGATAGTTTATTTTAATGATATCCTGGATTGTGTCTGAGGATTGATTGGAGCATTTTGTTTTGTTTGTGTCATGGAGAGTTCACAAAAAAAAGATTAAGCGGTACTAGATTTGACTGCAGCTGCATCACAAATGGTAAGTAACTGGTTTTATAATGCTTTGTTTGGAAATGACTTTTTTTTATCATGTTGTCAAAACACTCCACAGTGTGGAAGTAAGTTGTTTTCTGGCAATGTGTGAGACTTCTGGTTCGTAAGTTGCCACAGAGAAATAGAGAGAAGAATAACGAAGCATGGTAAACAGTAAAACTGTTTGCACTACAAACCATTGTTTTCATAGTTAAGATAATACATTAAAATATAGTAAGACACACCAGTTTGCAATATCAAGCAGCAAAACGAGCTGTTTTATACAGCTAAAAATAGCTAAACGCGGATGAGACGTAAAGTCAAACATTAAATTTACAAATGGCCACGCCCACTCTTACGGGAAAAATAAGGTGGATAGACAAAGCGTCATAATGAGATGAAAATAATAATTTTTCCACATTTTTTTTCGTGCAAAAAAAATGTTATTAACATTATTAGTAAACTTCAAGGAACATATTAAAATAATTAAAAAATGGTAAGACGCACCAGTTTGTAATATCAAGCAGCAAAACGAGCTGTGTTGTACAGCTAAAAGTAGCTGAATGCAGATGAGACCGAAAGTCAGACACATTAAATTTACAAATAGCAGCGCGCGCTCTTACGGTAAAAATAAGGTGGATAGACAAAGCGTCATTATGAGAGTTGAAAATAATAATTTTTCCACATATTTATTTATTCTTTTTGTGTGTGTGTGTGTGTGCAAAAACGTTTTAATATTATAAGTTAACCTTAAGAAACATATTAAGATAATAATAAAAAAAAATCCCTGTAATGACTTTAATTGCATTGCACTTCACAAAATTCCATAAAAATAGGATACAGCCAAACAATTCTTTTTTTAAAATTGAATGTGTGAATGTCTTTATCATTGCAGTTCTCTTTAAAAGCGCTTGCTGTCGCTCCTGTCTCCAAATGCGAAATTACGAATCCTACCACGGAAAAGGCTGATTATGAATATTAATTAGCTCACAATACCGTTCCCTGGTAACCTTCCTGGAGCGTCCGGTTACGCAAGCTCATTAATATTGACGAGTCGTCATAGTAGCGCTCGCTAACTGGCCAGCAACCTCCCAACGTCTTGCTTTCAGCAAATCACATCTCGCCACCTAATTAATATTCATAAGCAACGCCTTTGCCGTAGTAGAATTAGTAAATTCTCCTACCAGTGAGACGCATGCGCACAGCGCGCGGGGCTGTCTGAAAAAGTGCGTTTCCTTTTCAAGGGCCTGTATGTGTGTATGTGTGTGTGTAAAAGACAGCTGTAGCCCCTGGGTGTGCTGCGCTTCCGTAACGCTTAAAAACAGCTCGCTTCAGGCGGCTTACCGTTTATCGACTTCTCCGGTCTGTGAAACCCTGCAACAGTTGTGTTTTTTAGCCGAACCGTTTGTTTTCTTACACGCGTTGTGTTTTTAAAATTGAAGCGCATTCAGTAGCCGCTCTCTTAACGGTTTTTGGGGTTATATTTGTATGCACGGACGAGCCGTTCATCTTTTGTCTGCATTGATGTTAGAGGAAAGCTCTCTGGAAGATCTATTTTGCTGAATGTGTGAATGACCACTTCTGTATCTTCTGTTTATACAATCTAGTGGGTTTGACCCACACATGGACTAAGTGGACAAGCCTAAAACATCTCTAACTTTAAGCCATTTGGATTTGGTCATCTACAGAGCACACAGGTACTGGTATGTCTTATGTATTTTATGCCAGTATTGTAGATCCTAACCACCTTTTTGCCTTTATTCAATCTTCTGCATGTCAAGAATGGGCGCTTTGTGTTTTTGATTCTGAATGCGATGGTCTGCTTCACAGCTGTCTAAATAAGAGCCACTTGAGGCTCCTGCATGAGACAAAACGTGTATTTGGACGTCCATCATGATTTGTTAATCATCTTAGAGCGTATGTGCAAAATGCATTGGATGGTGCATAATGGAGTAGTTCTAGTTTCAGCTGTATTGTCTCTTTGCCAGTCCTGATTGGGTCAGCTGTGCTGTTCTCCATCAGCATCATTTTGGGATTATGTTGTCATGGTTTCGTGAGTGTTTAATAACAACATCTGAATGTGGGGACTGGTCTGTATATAATTGAACTGGGGTTTTGAAAGCAGGCGCTAATTTTGAGTGTCAAGGTAGCATGAATTGGTACACATATTTTCTAGTAAACACATACGGCTCAATCACTTGTAACCAAACCTAGAACATGGCATTTGAGCCAGAAAAAAATTCCCATGTTTAAAGGGCAGTTATTCAAATGATAGTAGAAAGGCCTCAGTGTGGTTTGGCTGCATTAATATTAATGAGATGGATTTAGAAAGGTTGAAATCCAAAGGTCACTTCCTCCTGCTAAAGTGCAGGTTTTAAAGGACCAGTTCCCCAAATTGTCACTGTCATGCGTCAAACCTGACTTTCTCTTTATTATAGTGTATTATTTTTATGTTTGTTTTTGTTTTAAAGAACATCCAGACCACTTTTGGTTTTTACATAAAGAGAGTGAATGTGGACTGTCGTGCTGCTTTCATGAGAGTAAAAGTTGCATAAAAATAGTTCATATGTCTGGTGCACAATATTCTAGTGGTTGCATCTAAAGCTGTGAAATGGGCTCAGAAATGTACTTTTAGTGTACAGAAATGGTAGTTGCATGTCTTTTTACCCAGGTTATTATAGTTACCTGAAACAAAGTTGTGACATCATACATTCAAAAGCTTGGAGAAATTATAGAAATGAATACTTTTATCTAGCAAGGATGCTTTAAATTGATCAAAAGTGATGATAAAGACATTTAAAATGTTGCAAAAGTTTTCAGTTTCAGATAAACGTTATTCTTCTGAACTTTCTATTAATCAGAGGAACCTGAAAAAATCAGTTTTAAACAATAATAATAATAATAATAATAATAATAATAAAAGTTTTTTGAGCAGAAAATCAGAATGTTATAATGTGACTGGAGTAATGATGCTAAAATTCAGCTTTAAAATCACAGGAATAAAAAAAAAAAAAACATATTCACACAGAAAACAGTTATTTTAAATAGTAAAAATATTTCACATTTTTACTGTTTTTGACTGGTAGTGTGTTTGTGCGTGTGTGTATATATATATATATATATATATATATATATATAATATTATGTAATATTATGTATATAAAACCCCATCTAGCCTATTTCAGCTAATTGCTAATTACATAATATTAAATAATAACATAAAAATAAAATATATTTAACTTGATATACTAAAATAACAAATAGTGCTGTCAAATGGTTAATCGTGATTAATGGCATCTAAAATATTTTTTTACATAGTATATGTGTATATACTGTGAATATTTATTATGCATATACAAATACACACGCATACAGTATACATTTTGAAAATACTTACATTATATATTACAGATTTTTAAATATTTGTAATATATAAACAACATATTTTTCTTAAATATATACACATGTGAGAGTTCTCATGTATATTCTTTAAAAATGTCCTTTTTAAAGTCATACATCTTTAGAATGACATTAGATTTAAATAAATTCTAACTTTTTTTTTTGTTTGCTTCCCCGGATTGAAATGTTAACTGGTCAGCCATTCTAGAATGTGTCCCATGTCATCATTATATGTCTCTATGTATATTTGATGCACTTTCTGCCTTAACTGATTCATTCTTTGTTGTTTAAAATTGTATCCACTGTCCTTGTCGTTGCACAGATGGCTGTTAAAAGCAGAGCCTCTCTTTTGAAGAGCATCAAAACAGCACTTCCTGTTCAGTTCCTTTAATTCACACCTGCAAAAGCTCCTCAGTTGAGCTTCATTGCATCTCAAAGTGTCTGTCTGTATTAATGTCTTTCTGTATTTCTGAACTACCCCGCTCCGTCATTTGCAATGGGATTTCCCCTGCTGCTAAACTGCTGTGCTTTTCACTTGCTTAGAGAAGCAAGTGCATAGAAAAGCTCACAGAAAGCGTTCTGTGGTGTGCTGCTCGACTTCTGTGCAAGAACATGGTGTTTTTTGCTCATTTTGCCAACCGTAGTCAGATTTACAGACATTTCCTTATTCTTGTATACTGCTCAGTTTAATAACAGCACTTCCTTACAAAGCCTGACACGCGATACTGATACCGCTCATTACTGTCAAATCTCTTTGCAATGTTATTTTGCCATTCAAAATAAGGGGACAGATACTGTCCAGCTGCAAAAATGAGCATCAGTGTTGTGTTATGTAATAATCTAAATCTTCTGTTAGGGGATCTGTCCTAAACTGAAGTGCTTCCAGTTGCATGTTTGGTTGTAGAGCTCGTCTTGTTTGTGTTGGTCGTCTCTTTGCCTCCCTACTGTCACAGTGGCTTGTCGGTAGATGACAGAGCAGTGTAATTAAGCATCAAAGGGAGCTGGAGGAGCAGCTCTGCCCAGAGGGGAGAGCGTTTGCTGGGTCAAGCTGGTGTGAGACGCCCCCTGCCATGACATTGGCTGGTGTGGAGCTTAAAAAGCTTTGTGGTAACAGAACAGAAGGAAATAGCTGGGAATAATTATGAAGGCTAATGATATACGGCCAATGTGACCCTCTTTTAATAGGGTTGTTTTTGGCCTTGCTGTATTTGTTTTGTTTGTTTTTTTTTTTAAATAATGTCCAATTCAATCTTGTGTCAGTTTCTTAAGTCGTTTTTAACTAAACAATATTGGTTCTTAAATTTCAAGAATCTGTTTTCAGTTAATGAACGGAACATTAGCATGCATCCCATTCAGTAAATCACAATAAGTTTTGTGCTTTGTTATTTTTGATATGAAACAATCTCTTTGATGAAGCTTTTAAATGTGGAGTGACGGATCGCTGTAGCAACTCACATGAGCTAATCATCTCTTCCGCTTAAACACCAGTTTCAGATCTAGTTTCTGAAATACACATGAATGAACATCCAAAAGGTATGTTTAAAAAAAAAAAAAAGTAGCCTCTAACTTACCGAAATCTGCATCCTGCTTTCAATTTGCATCGCTCGTTCAGTGTTTCAAACGAGAAAAGACATCAGTAAAACAGCTTGGAAACAATATCTCACGTAACGTCACATTTAACTCAGAAAATATATATATTTAGTGACCATAAACTCGTTAGTCAGCTAGAAAAGTGAACTCTTTGAGAAGCCTTTTGCTAAATACAGTTAAAGTCAAAAGTTAAACTGCCTGCCTTCAGGTCCCACAAATTCTTTGGTTTTTCAGTATTTTTGTGTATTTAAATCCTTTCCAATAATGACTGTATGATTTTGAGATCCATCTTTTCACAATGAGGACAACTGAGGGACTCATATGCAACTATTGCAGAAGGTTCAAACACTCACTGATGCTCCAGAAGGAAAAACAATGCATTCAGAACCAGGGGTGTAAACTTTTGAACAGAATGAAGATGTATAGATTTATTTTGCCTAAATATCATATTTTTCAGTTAGTACTGCCCTTCAGATTCTACAGAACATACATGTTTCCCAGAAAACATTTGCAATTTGCACTTTTATAAATCTGCTAATTCTAAAAGTTTTCACCTCCTTAATGCATCGTTTTCCTTCTGAAGCGTAAATGAGCATTTGAACCTTCTCTAATAGTTGCCTATGAGTCCCTCAGTTGTCCTCAGTGTGAAAAGATGGATCTCAAAATCATACAGTCATTGTTGGAAAGTGTTCAAATACACAAAAATGCTGAAAAACCACAGAATTTGTGGGACCTGAAGATTTTTCTGAAGAACAGCAGGCAGTTTAACTGTTCAGGACAAACAAGGGACTCTTGAACAACTATCACTAAACAAAAATAACACAGGATCATTCAGGTAAAAACACGTATGTAAAATTTTGAATGGGCCACTTTTATACATTCAACTGACTGCCAAGTGACTGTCATGTTTTTTTTAATTGAGAAAAATTGGCATGTACTGCACCTGATATATCCAAAATAACCAATATCAGATTGGAAATTGAATTCCAAGCTTGTGAATCAGAATTAAATCGTAACAACCCAGTCTCTCTATAGTTAAAATGTCAAGTAGCCATAAGAGTGTGTGGTAAACTCACTTTTCTTAGTACATGCTTAATACTTTATTTATGTTAAAACAAAATATATGCAATTATCGTATTATATCATTTAATATTTTATAATGAAAATGTTATTCTCTCAGTATTAGCCCCTACACTGTATTTCCCTTTGGCATTTGTAGAAACGCTTTGTCTTCCACCGCTGTGGAATTTTTCCGCATGAATATTAATGACATGCACAAGGAATTTCTTGGTGATGACGTATGAAGGGCTTCCCGTACCATCACAGTGTCAGTGTTACTGTATCATCACATGTGGAACTGAGGATTATTACTAAAATGACATGAATATGCAATTATTTTGTTGAAGCTGGGACTTTTTGTTATTGCAATTAAGTTTTAATAATGTGTACATGCACTAAAATGAATGTAGGTAATTATTTCTAACTTAAAGGCAGCATGATTTAAAACTAATGTATAAATACAATTTTGAATCATGCAGCCAGTATTTTATTTAATTTTTTCTTGTTTTTGAAAGAAGTCTTTTATCCTTACCAATGCTACATTTTTTTAAAACAGTAATATTGAAAAATTTATATATGATAAAAAAAAAATATAAAATATTTTTTGTTTATTAAGAAGATGAGATGATATCATGGTTGTGTGTACTCAGTTTGATCTTGTCAGCTTCTGAGACTCTCACAAAAAAACGAAACGTTTGTGTCGTCAGATGTGAAGTGCTGAACAGTCGGGGGGAGTGGTGAGAAAAATACCTGAGGTCACAATCTCTCAACCTGTTGAATCTTGTCTCAGTGCACTGATAGTAAAAGTTAAGAAATTCACATACCATAATTCTGCTTTTCATTTTCTCACTCTCATGTTCTCATACACATTTAGTGGCACAATGGCAATAATTGCCTTTACAAAAAAATTATTCTTCTGATATTATTTTGGTAATATCAGAAGGATTGAATTATGTCCGTGCTAGACTCGAGCCTTTCTAAAGATCCTTTAAGAGCAGGAATGCATGAAGATGCATATATGTGAATGAATGCCTGATATTGAGCTTTTCCCTCTGAAATCTTCATGGATACACACCCTGACACATTAGCACTTCATAACTGATCTAAAAATAGAGAGCATATCTCTGCGGCCCTCCTGAAACATACTGACTGTACTCATTAAATTAACATGCTGAAAGATGCCCCATTTGTGGCTGAAAGAGAGAATTTAAGAGCATCCAAACGTTCGGGTCGTGTGCTGACCCATCGTAGTATTTCATATGCGTTCTAATAGGTCTGATGTTTTGTTAGGAGGATGTGAAGTAGATGATTTAGGGGATGAAAGGCTGTGAGGCTGGAGTCCGCTCTATCTCCGAGCACATCACGTCTCTGTTCTCTCTCATTGAAGCTGGTTTCCTGGTTCCTCGTGTGGCCTGAAGGCAACTGTCAGGCCTCTCTTACTGAGTCTCAGTGTTGCTCTCACACGTGTGTTACTTTGAACATGATGGCATAAATCACAGTCGGTGACATTTTGTGACATTCAAAGGCGTTTGTTGTGATAGCCTAAAGGCTTTATTTTAGGACCGAACTGTAAAGATGATCAGGACTCCCTTTGTCATGGAAAATGTGGAAATATGAGGGGAAAGGTGGGTCTGGAATAGTCATAGAAATGAACTGAATATTGAAGTCATGAAACAGGCTACAACAAGTGTGTGTGTGTGTACATTTGAACAAAATATAGAGGAATATAGAGGAATGTTAAAAAATATGTATATATTTTAACAAATTGTTAATAGTAGTTTCAAACTAATTATTATTTTTCCTAATTACTACAATAATAAATAATTAGGTTAAAATCGAAGATTGCTTTCATAAAAAGGAATGTTAAAAAATATAAATATATTTTAACAAATTATTAGTAAATATGTATATGTATAAAAGCCATGTATATAATCCAGGGATCTAAAAAAAAACACATTTTAACAAATTTAATGTGATAATTTATTGTTCATAAGTTTAACATTTTTATTTATTTAAAGTATTTTTGTTAATAACAACAACAATAAATGAGTTCATTTAAAATAAATCAAAAATTGCTCTCACAAACAGGAATGTTAAAAAAGATAATATTTTAACTGTTAAAAGTAGTTTCAAACTTATTTTTTAATTATTACAATAATTATTTTAAAATCAAAGATTGCTCTGACATAGAGGAATGTTAAAAAAAATATTAATTTGTTTTAACATTATTTAATAGTAGTTTCAAACTCATTAGTATTATTCTTAATAAATGCATATGTGCATAATCCATGTATATAATCCAGTAATCTGAAAAAAAAAAATCTGAAAAATATGCATTTTAACAAATTTAATATTATATTGTTCATAATTTTAACATCTTTATTTGCTTGACTTTAAACTAATTTTTGTTAATAATGAAATCAACAAATTAATTTAAAATCAAAGATTGCTCTCACTAAGAGGAATGACAAAGATATAAATATATTACCAAAATTCTTAATAGTTGTTTAAAAAATATATATATTATTATTATCATTATTATCAATTACAATAATAAACAATTAGTATAAAATCAAAGATTGTTGAAACAATTATACTTTAACAAATTATTGAAAGTAGTTTCAAACTAATTATTTATTGTTAATTACAATAATAAATAATTAGTTTAAAATTAAAATCAAAGATTGCTCTCACTAAGAGGAATGACGAAGATATTAATTAATTAACAAATTATTAAAAGTTGTTTAAAACAAATAATAATAATAATAATAATTATTATTATTGTTATTATTAATTACAATAATAAACAATTAGTTTAAAATATAAAAGATTGTTAATTTTAATACTTTAACAAATTATTGAAAGTAGTTTCAAACTAATTATTATTTATTGTTAATTACAATAATAATTAGTTTATAATTAGAATCAAAGATTGCTCTCATAAAGAGAAATGTTAAAAATCTGAATATATTTTAGCAAATATTAAAAGTAGTTTCAAACTAATTAATCTTAATAATTACAATAATAATTGATTAGTTTAAAATCAAAGATTGCTCTGAAACAGGAATTTAAAAAATACAAAATTTTGTACCAGATTTTTATTAGTAGTAGTAGCAGTGTTGTTGTTGTTGTTGTTGTTGTTTTTTTTTATTTTTTTTTATTATTTTTTTTTTTTTGGTATTAACTATTGTATTGTATTAACTACGTTTTGTGAGATCTTAATTTAATGTAAAATATTTACCTCAGTTGACGTTTTTTTTATATATATATATATATATATATATATATATATATATATATATATATATATATATATATATATATATATAAATATATAGTAATTATTATTTGTACTTATTTCAGTTTAATTGATCTCTAATCCTTAATAATAATCTGAATAACTGGCAAAAAAGTTCTGTCATAGTCTGAGTAGTGCTTCTGTTTGTATGTGCAGTTGCATATAGGATTCTTAAGGATACTTGTCCTTAAAACCAAAGTCGATGTCCATTTGCCCCAGCCCTGATAGAACCGGATTGGAGTGTCCAGTTCTGGCGTACAAAGGCACTTTTGTGGAAGTCTGTGAATAAAAGGAGAGGCTTTGGTTCTCCATCATACCCTCTGGAAACTTCCGCAGTGCTTGTCATCTTGGAGCCACCAGAGTTGCCTGGATTCAGTTCCAGCGAGCTGTCCGCTGGCCTCCAAAAGTGTGCTGCAAGTTTTCAGATTCTCCAGGAATGAAAAGTTCTCTTGTGCAAGGCGTAGCCCTGCCGATGCAATCCTTAAACAATGATATCATTTGTAACAAGGGATTTGCCAAGGCACACCCCGAAATTGTTGCTGATCACAGAAAAGCCTCATTGATTCTGATTGGTGAATGCATTCCTCTTTAAATGGCAGCAGCTTGTTTTCTAAATGAGCCGTTTTTGTGGCTGCATGTTGCTCAGATTTGGTAGCATCCTGCTTTTTTGATGTGGCACACATTTTATTTGTCTGCATGCACCATCTTTAGGTGTTTTCACATGACTGCATCATTTGTTTCCCTCTGTTACGGTTGTTTTAGGGTGAGCTTAAACTTAATAACACCATCTGGACGATTTCCACAGCTTAGTGTCAGTGCGACAGTCAAATTATTTAATGCAAGTCGGAGATATCCGTTACTTTGCGCTCTTTCACAGGGTTAGCATAAAATTTGTATTTGTTTCTAGGTTGTTGCAAGGGTGTTATGGGCAGATCCTTTAATGAAAATTATTAGGATTTCATTTTTTTATTTTTTTTGCCTGTTGTTTTTTTTTATCCATCAGGCAAAAGTACAGTTTCAGATTGAGTTCTGCGCTAAAGTATATTGCTTGAGGTTAGAAGTATATGTGTTGTTATGTATGTGATGATGAGTAACAATGTATGCCTTAGCAAACAACACTAAAAAAAAGTGTCTTGTTAAGCACAGGTAGATTCAAGTGGCAGAGTGGATTATGAGAGTGGGATATTAATAGCTCATTGCTTTATTTGGCAAGTGTGGTTAGCTAAATTGAAACAAAATGTCTTCCTGCTTCTACTTGCAAATCACTTGTGGCTTTTTTTTTATTGCACAGTTCATTTCACAATCATTTCAATTATTATTTTTTAACTATTATTATTATTGTTTTTTTTTTTTTTAAGCTTGTCTTTTTTTGTTTAGTTTTTATTTTGTTTTTGTTTGTTTTTTTTTTTTATTTATTTTTGGTTTGTGGTTTTGTTTGTATTTTGTTTTGCCTGGTTTTAGCTCAGTTTTCTTTTTGTCTTGCTTTGGTTTTTTTTTTTTTTTTTTCTCTTTTTTTTAAGTTTTTATTTTTTGTTTTGTTTTGCCTTGTTTTTATTTAGTATTCATTTTGTCGTATTGTTTAGTTTGTTTTGTGTTGTGGTTTATTTGTTTTTTTATTTTTAGTTCTCATTTTTGTTTAGTTTTATTTTGTTTAGTTTCTCTTTTTTGTTTTTTATTTATAGTTTTCATTTTGTTGTTTATTTTTGTTTAGTGGTTTTGTTTGCATTTTAGTTTTGCCTTGTTTTGTATAGTGTTCATTTTGTTTAGTGGTTTGTTGTTTAGTTTCTCATTTTTATTTTTTTATTTATACTTTTATTTTATAAGTTTATTATAAGTTTATTTTTGTTTAGTGGTTTTTGTGTTTTTAGATTTCATTTTGTCTTGTTTTGTAGTTTTTGTTTAGTTTCTCATTTTATTTTTTTATAGTTTGCATTTTGTTTTGCTTATTTTTGTTCAGTGGTTCTGTTTGCATTTTGTTTTGCCTTGTTTTTGTTTAGTTTTAATTTTGTCTTTTTTTGTGGTTTGTTTAATTTCTCATTTTGTTTTATTTGTAGTTTTTTTTGGTTTATTTTTGTTTAGTGGATTGTTTTAATATTGTTTTGCCTTGTTTTTTTTTTGGTTTTTATTTTGTCTTGTTTTGTGTTGTTTAGTTCGTCATTTTGTTTTGTGTTTTAGCCTATTTGTTTTTTAATTTTTTTGTTTTAATTTTTTTTGTTTTGTTTTGTTTCTCTTTTTTGTTTTTTATTTATAGTTTTCATTTATTTTTGTTAATTTTTGGCATAGTGGTTTTGTTTGTATTTTTGTTTTGCTTTTTGTTTGGTTTTCATTTTGTCTTGTTTTGTGGTTTGTTTAGTTTAGTTTCTGTTTTTGTTTTTTATTTATAGTTTTCATTTTTTTTTTTTTGGTTTGTATTTTGTTTTGCCTTATTTTTGTTTAGTTTTTATTTTGTCTTGCTTTGTGGTTTGTTGTGTTTTCTTTAAATGCAACACTCAAAGTTTTATACAATATTTAACTTGCTCCAAGATCAAAGGGTTCGTAGATTATATTATCTCCTTACTACCTTTCTGGACCTTGAATGTGGTAGTTGCATTTCTGTCTATGCAGGGTCAGAAAACTCTCAGATTTTATCAAAAACTTAATCTTAATTTGTGTTCTGAAGATAAGTGAAGGTCTTACAGGCTTGCAATGACATGAGGGTGAGTAATTAATGACAGAATTAACATTTTTGGGTGAACTGCTCTATAAGGGTGAACTAACTATAAGGCTTATTTTATTTTACCCTTATTTACATTTAATTTTCTGTTTTGCTCAGAAATACATCACATTACAAAATAAAATAGGTTGCGATTTCATGTTGACCTTTAAAGTTATTTTTCTGTTTAAGGGTTCTTGGCCTAAAAAAGTTGAAGACCTCTAATCTACGACACAAATAATACGATTTAATTCTAGCCTGAAAAATTAGTGCTTTAAGTCGTTGTACCTGTACTCAGGCATTTTGATAAATGATCATTAAAACGAACAAATTCTGACATATTTGAAATGGCAAGCTACTACGAAAACAATCAGTTTCCTGGCTTTAAATGATTCATGCTATTCCTATGTTTGGGGAGTATAAAATTAGGTAGTCAGGGCAGCAGGGGAAGACTGTGTTTTTAAAGGGAAGTGTGTTATATCCTCACTGTAAGGGCTTCTGTGGATTGCGCCGTTGTTGGCGCCCCTTTTGCCGTCTGCTGCTCTAGCCAGCACCCTTCAACCCATAAGGCTCATCACCCGCCAACGCCTGCGTGCCAATACAGGAAAACCGTTTTAGTCTCAGCAGCTCAGACAGGAAGTGACGTCATGTTGTGAAGCTTGCTGCAACTTTCAAACTAGAACTACTTTGCATTGAACATATTGGCTTCAGTGTTGGTTGACATATTAATGAGGTCAAGGCGCTCAGTATCATATCATTTCTAGTTCACAAGCACACCGCACGCACCACACTTCTTTTGAAAATAAGGTGAGAGGATCGAACCAGTGTGAATTTTCACAAAGAATGATAGAAAACCGTTGCAAATGCATGCTGATGGTATCAAAACAAACTTGCACCACCTTTGAAATCAACAAAACTGGGCCTGTTTACTTTCTTAAAGTGATAGTTCACCCAAAAATGAAAATTTTGTCTTTTCTTACCCTCATGTCTTTCCAAACCTGTAAGACCTTCATTCATCCTCAGAGCACAAATTAAGATATTTTTGATGAAATCTGAGAGCTTTCTGAACCTGCATAGCCAGCAACGCAACTGACACGTTCAAGGCCTAGAAAGGTAGTAAGGACATCGTTAAAATAGTCTGTGTGACATTAGTGGTTCAACCATATTATGAAGCTACGAGAATACTTTTTGCATGCAAAGAAAACAAAAATAACAACCTTATTCCGTATATGGGCCTTGAACGTGTCAGTTGCGTTGCTGTCTATGCAGGGTCAGAAAGCTCTCGGATTTCATCAAGAATATCTTAATTTGTGCTCTGAAGGTGAACGAATGTCTTATGGGTTTGGAACAACATTAGGCCGAGTAATTAATTTCTGTTTTTGGGTAAACAGAATTTAAATTCCTGGTCATATTGTACACAAATTAATGACACCAATGAGTAAAATCAAGGCCCTCATCTTATTTTCGCTGAATTTTCTTTTTTTCTCACAAATACATTGATTGCATTACGAAACAAAATAGGTTGCGAACGCAGTTTTGTGTTGACTTTTAAAGCTCTTTTTCTGTTTAAGAATAGATAACTTGTTAGATTTCCACCTAAAAGTATGTTTTCCGTTATGTTGTTCACTTCTAGAGCAGAAATGCTTTAAGTACATTCGGTTTCTGATTCCAGATGCAGTTGAATTCCCGTGAGAAACCTAACTGTCTGCTAATTTGTTCTCATGAGAGTGTTACGTGAGGATGGCAGACTCACATGTGTCACTTGTTTTATTTTAGTTTAAGTTTCTTCTCCATACAAAACTCGTCATAGTGGAAAGAAAGCATAGCAACAATTTTTGAGATTCACATTGCTCATCTCTACAAAAGTGAAATGTTTTTTTTTTTCCTTTTCAACTTCTCATTTCTGCTTTCTGGTGTGCTCAATTCTCTCAATTTTTTTTTTTCCACAGTAATATTTTTTTATTTGTGGAACGGCACAGCTTTATTTAACCTCATGAAGAGACTTAGTCTCACAAGGCCAGATCTTTGCATAAACACCACTAGATATAATCTAGTGACCACTCGGACCAAAATAATCAGACTGAGCATGGCCAGCATATTTATCTGGAAGCGAAATCTAAAAAAGTGTATGTGTTTGTGAGAGTATGTGCATATATAGATATATATATATATACTCACAAAACAAGAAGTGACCTATTTTGTGATTATCTCCTTTCATTACCCTATATAAAATTTCTGAGTGTTTAAAAGAAGTCCATTATTGGCCATATACATTCGTCAGTATATTTAGCTTTAGTCTAGGCTGTATTTAGAGGCTTTTCCAAGTGTAAAGTGTTTGTTTTAAGGCTGGCTTGATGCCCTCTGCTTGCACTGAATATTTAACAGGCTTTTTGCAAGCCTGCTTGCTGCTCAGCCCTTCTTCCTGTCTGAGGCATCGGAAAATCTACAGCCGCCACTTCCCCTTTGAAAGTGTGTGTGCTTGAACTGTATTTGCTGGTAAACAGTGTTTGCTGTCATGCTTGGTATGTCTAATTTTGAGTCATTGTTAAAATTTAAGCTCATTTCCTATATCCATATCTGACCACTTGTTTAGTGTTTTCAATGTTATTCGATTGTTTGAATTTACTTTAAACCACTTCCGGTAATGAATAAATGTATGTTTTTTTGTGTGTGTGTAATTCACAGATCTTTGGCCTGTTCTGGCTGCAGCTGTACGCCTCAGGCTCAGCTCTGATGTTACCGGCTGAAACGGGTCGACTGTGAGAGGACGGTTTCCCTCAGCTATGTCTACCTTTGAGGTAACGCAAACCTCGAAATGTTGCCATTAGGCAATAATGTGAATTATGACTTTATTTCATTCATACAGCATCCTGTGTTTGTACATCAAGGGCTTTTCCTTATGTTCCCATTCCCCTTTCTAGACGATCTGGCCTCCGGGCACAGAGTGTGTGGCCAGGTACAACTTCCCTGGAACGACTGACCAGGACTTGCCTATGTGCAAAGGAGATGTCCTTACTATAATAGGAGTAACTAAGGTACATTTCTAAAATGATTGTGTTTACACAAGTTGCACACTTATCTGAACTATCCTTTTACATTAAAAATCTAAAAAATAAAATTTAGAATTTATATACACTACCAATTAAAGCTTTGTGGTCATAAAGATTTTTAAATGTTTTGAAAGAAGTCTCTTAAGGCTCACCAAGGCTCTGTTTATTTGATCATAAATTCAATAAAAACAGTAATATGTAAAAAAAAAAAAAAAAAAAAAAAATATATATATATATATATATATATATATATATATATATATATATATATATATATATAATATATTACAATTTAAAAATGTGGTGGAATATGTTTTAATACATTTTAAAATGTAATTTATTTCTGTGATACAAAGCTGAATTTTCAGCATCATTACTCCAGTCTTCAGTGTGACATGATCCTTCAGAAATCAGTCTAATATGCCGATTTGTTGTTCAAGAGACATTTTAATTATGGAGTACAGTTGTGCCTAATGTTTTTTCAGGATAGATCTTGTTCTTTCTTGATAAACAGGAAGAACAAGATCTATTTAAAACATTATAAATGTATTTACTGTGAATTTTTTCTCAATATTAATCATCCTTGCTGTGAATAGAAGTATTTAAAAAATCAAACTGACGCCAAAACTTTTGGAAATTAAAATTTTTGTCATATTTTAGTGGAATACTTAACAGAAAAATAGAAGTTCACTGAATATTTGCTACTTTTATCGTACAATGAAAGTGAATAGAAGCCAGTGTCTGCCAAAATATAATAAAATTGCTATACAATAGCTTTTTGTGAAGCCTTAAGTTTATTATGGCTCACCAAGGCTCTATTTATTTGATTAAAAATCCAGTAAAAACAGTAATATTGTAAAATATTATTAGAGTTTAAAATGTTGTGGAATAAATTTGAATACATTTTAAAATGTAATTTGTTCCTGTGATACAATGCTGAATTTTCAGCATCGTTACTCCAGTCTTTTGTCACATGATCCTTCAGAAATCACTTTAATATGCCAGGCTGTTGGTCAAGAGACATTTTTATTATCAGTGTTGAGAACAAGATCTATTTAAAACATCATAAATGTATTTACTGTAATTTTTTGATTAATATTAACCATCCTTGCTGTGAATAGAAGTATTTAAACCTTAAATTTGTGCCATACTTTAGTAGAATACTTAACAGAAAAAGAGAAGTTCACAGAATATTCACACTGTTTTTACCGTACAATGAAAGTGAATAGAAACCAGTGGCTGCCAGAGTCCCAAAAATGGCTTAACAATATAATAAATATGCTAAACAATAGTTTTTTGTAAAGAACAGACTGAAATCTAAGTCAGCATTTGCTAAAATTCAATTCCACTTTGTTGAAAAGTGCATCGTGAACATTCTGCTAAATATCTCTTTTTGAGTTTCACGTAAGAAATTGTCATATGGGTTTAGAACGACATATAACAAAACAAAGTTTCATTCAGAATTTGTCTGCTGGTGTTTCCTTCCAGGATCCAAATTGGTACAAAGCAAAAAACTCAGCAGGACGAGAGGGTACCATACCAGCAAACTACGTTCAGAAGCGAGAAGGAGTGAAGTCGGGCGGTAAACTGAGCCTTATGCCGTAAGTACATTTGCATGCATTTATTTATTCTTTTTTTATATATAAGATGGTTCTGTCTTCACTTGAACTGTGATAAGAGAGAGTGTTTGTGTGAGTCTCATACATACAAACATTAGCGCGCTATATTTAGCATGTATCACTGATATCATCACAGATCACCTACTACAGTATATCTGTAATAATACACAAATGTCTTCCTGCTTTCCGGTCCACCACAATAACCCAAGGACTCATTTGAATCGGCCAGCTGTTTAAAATAGAAGGAGAAATCAGGGTGTTATACAAATAGCAGTGGAAAAAGTCCATCTCTCAGCATCTGATATGCAAAGGCCAGAGACATGCATCACGATTAGGGTTCTGTTGTAAGAGAGCATGTGATATTCTTCAATTACTTGCTGCTTTTAGAAGGAACAATGGACATAATGATGCAGACGTCTCAGTTTCATTTAGCGTGGCAATGCAGCGTCAAGTGAATCCTTCAAAGCTGATGTATGGGATCTGGATGTCTGCTTTTAGCCATGTGTAATGGAAGGTTTAGTTTGAGATGTGTTTGGCTTTAGCAGATCATGACGATAGCAGTCGGTTTTTTTGCTGTCTAGTCTTCGGTAAGTGCACAGCTTTGGTTTATTTTCGATGGTGTGTATGTATATGTGTGGGTAATTGGGAGATACAGATTGGATGTTTGTCATGCCAGGGAAGCCACAGAAGGGCCAGGCAAGGCCAGCGCTCCTTTTGGAAGCCTGTAATTTAGCTTCCTTTTCTCAGCCTTGTGCACAATATTATGTATCTGAATCAGTGTTTCTTACTAAATTTTCCCAGTAGTTGGTAATTCTATTCAGTTCTATTCTGTGTTTGTTTTGACTGATTCATTTAAAAAAAACAACAACTCCTAAGTGTCATTATGAATGTTTACAGTTATAAAATGCTTTTATCTGAAGTGTCTCTCAAATAAGGAACATGACAAACAGAGATATTATTATTTCATTATTCAGTTCATACTGCATTTATATCAACCAAAACAATCAACCTTTCTCACGTTTCCGGGTTTCTCATAGCGGAAGTTGTCATAGTTGGGTAAAATCCAAGAGCAGTGAATGGGAGAGTACCACAAATAGATTTTTTTGTATTTCCTTTTGCTCAAATAGCAAAAGAAAAACTCCATGATAGTGTTTTCATGAATTTCAATCAAAGGAAAAAAATTGAGAAACTGATATCAGCAGTCAGAAGAGAGAACGATATCAAATTTACAGTCCCTCCCCATAGACGCTGCATTAGAAACACCCTTGCATAACATAAAATACCATTACATATATTTTTTTTTTTCTTAATTTAAATTTTCTTTCAGTTCATACTGCATTTACAGTTTAGGTCAAAAGTTTACATACCCCTTGCGGAATTTGCAAAATGTTAATTGTTTTGCCAAAATAAGAGGGATCATACAAGATGCATGTTATTTTTTTTATTTAGTACTGACATGGATAAGATATTTCACTTAAAAGATGTTCACATATAGTCCACAAGAGAAAATAATAGTTGAATTTATAAAAATGGCCCCATTCGAAAGTTTACATACACTTGATTCTTAATACTGTGTTGCTTCCTGAATGCTGTGGGGTATTTTTTGTGTTTAGTGATAGTTGTTCATGAGTCCCTTGTTTGTCCTGAACAGTTAAACTGCCTGCTGTTCTTCAGAAAAATCCTTCAGGTCCCACAAATTCTTTGGTTTTTCAGTATTTTTGTGTATTTGAACTAGGGCTGTCAAACGATTACGTTTGAGTTTGCCTAATATATGTGTGTGTACTGTCTGTAATTATTATGTATATATAAATACAAACACATTCCTGTATATATTTAAGAATATTTACAAGTATATGTATTTATAATTTATATTATATATAAATAAAAATATTTTGTATATAAATAACATTTCTCTTAAATATATACATTATTTTGTGTGCATTTATATATACATAATAATTACACACAGTACGCAAACACACATATATTAGGCTAACTCAAACTTTTATTTTATATGTGATTAATCACAATTAATCATTTGACAGCCCTAATTTGAACCCTTTCAACAATGACTGTATGATTTTGAGATCCATCTTTTCACACTGAGGACAACTGAGAGACTCGTATACAATTATTACAGAAGGTTCAAACACTGATGCTCCAAAAGGAAGAAAAATGCATTAAGAGCCTGGGGGTGAAAACTTTTTGAATTTGAAGTTACAAAATTTGACTTTGTAAGTATCTTTGGAGCTTCTGAAGGGCAGTACTAAATGGAAAAAAAAAAAGATATTTAAGCAAAAAAATGAAAAATGTACACCTACTTTCCATAGACTTCTATAGTGTTTATACTGACCAAATGATACTGTTTATCCCCCCCATCCATCCTGGCTCTTAATGCATTTTTTTTTCCTTCTGAAGCATCAGTGTGCGTTTGAACCTTCTGTAATAGTTGCATATGAGTCCCTCAGTTGTCCTCAGTGTGAAAAGATGGATCTCAAAATCATACAGTCATTGTTGGAAAGGGTTCAAATACACAAAAATGCTGAAAAAACAAAGAATTTGTGGGACCTGAAGGATTTTTTGTGAAGAACAGCAGGCAGTTCAACTGTTCAGGACAAACAAGGGACTCATGAACAACTATCACTAAAGAAAAAGCTATGGATCATTCAGGTAACAACACAGTATCAAGAATCAAGTGCATGTAAACTTTTGAACGGGGTCATTTTTATTAATTCAACTATAATTTATTCTTATGGACGTAAAAGTCTTTTATGTAAAATATGTTATTCATTGTATGATCCTTCTTATTTTGGTAAAATAATTAACATTTTGCAGATTTCGCAAGGTGTATGTAAACTTTCAAACCCCTCTGTAACTGTATACTAAACAAAATAATACTACATTGGTAATCTGTTGGGTTTTTCTACAAAAAAAATACAAATTATTTACATTTATTTTGAATATTGAATAGTATCTGTAACTGCTTCATTAAATAATTTTAAAGCGTTTGAATGATTGAAATGAATAACTTGTGATTTCATAAATCTTTTTGACTGATTCATTAAAAGAATTGGCTCATTAGTCATTTGTGAATCAGAATACAGTGACTGAATTCATATTTATATTAAACAAAACAGTACTGTTTTTTGTGACACATTTTAATGTTTATAACGTAAAAAATACCAATACAGCAACACTTTTTTTTCTTTTTTTTTCCTCAAAAAGTGTTAACTCAAAAGTTCACAAGTCTTTTTCATCATTTCAGTTGTAGTAACAGCTTCTAAGAGTCATTATATTTTTAAAAGGATTACATTTATTCATTTTGCATATTATCCAAACCAAATTTCATATGATGAACATCACAGGCAATTAGATCATTTCAAATTAAAAATTGATTTCATTTTGGTCACTTCATACTGCATTTATACTAAAAAAAACGCTGTATGCTTTTTGTAACATTGAGTTTTCTAAATAAAATAACATTTATTACAACTTATATAGTTCTTTTCTGAATATGTGTTTTTAATAATGTATCCATGCCAGATTTATGATTCAAAGCACAACACTTTTTGACCTACTCATTAAAAGAACTGACTCATAAGAAGACTACATTTGCATTTATGTATATACCAAACATTTTTCTCCAAACATCACAAGCAGTTTGTTATCATTTGAAAAATATATCTCTGGCCTCTTCATCACATAATGAATCAAGACTGTGTCAGACTGATTCAAAACGATAAGTCTTTCTGAGTGTTTCATTAAATAAACTAGCTCATGAGAGTCATTTGTTAGATGCTTAGATTTTATGCACTTTACACTTTACAGTTCTGAAAACCCCTCTTCACCAGACCATAACAACACAAAATATGCATTGATATGACTTGTAAATGATGAACAGAGCAAACACACGTCTTTTATCTGTGGTCACTCAGATGGTTCCATGGAAAGATCACACGCGAGCAGGCCGAGAGGCTGCTTTACCCCCCAGAGACGGGCCTCTTCCTGGTGCGTGAGAGCACCAACTACCCCGGCGACTACACCCTGTGTGTGAGCTGCGACGGCAAGGTGGAGCATTACCGCATCATCTACCACGACGGCAAACTGTCCATCGATGAGGAGGAGTACTTTGAAAACCTCATGCAGCTCATGGAGGTGAGAGTTGCTAGCTTCTGACCTGGTTTAAGTTTAAGTTGTTGTTTTCGTAGCTTACAGGTCTATTTATGCTCTTATGAATGATTGGTAAAATACTTATATAGTCAGCACAAGCAACACTCCAAAGTTAGCCCAGCGGGTTGTGAAACCAACAGGCTTCTTCCTGAGTTCCTCTCACCGCCTCCATCAACATTTTCAAATTGATCGCCACACACAGATACAAAAATAGCCCTAACAGGAAGTCAGTCCACATCAGACGCACTGGCTGCAGAGATGGGGGCAAGCGTTTACGATAGACTCCAGGAAACAATTTTTTACACGCACACCTTGTGCTTTGAGGTCAAAGGTTCAGTTCAGGCTCGTTGGAGGAAGTGACACTGCTACATAAGAGCTGTGAAATGAGGCGGGTGCCTTAATGGAAAATAGATTTTGAGGGCGTTTGGGGATTGTGGTGTTTTTTTTTTTTTTTTTTTTTTTTAAGTTGTATGTCACAATAACTGACAGAGTTAGTGTCCTTTTAACAGGTCAACTAAGTTTAACAAAGCAATATTATGATAATGATTAGAATAGGGTAATATACTGATTGATTACCATTCATTTACAATTGTATTTACATGAAACTGTTTACAAAATACTTTAGAGAAAGCAACATAAAGTAGTAATTCCTATTAATTGTATGCATTTGTGGATTTTGTATACATTTTACATACGTTTTCTATGTATGTTTATATATATATATATATTATGTTTTATGTGTATAATTTTCTTTTATGTGTCTATGACCTTAAGTGATAATTATTAATGTTGATATTTATTAATATATATTTATATTTTTTTATTTATCTTTTTTTTTATTTTTTTTTTAAATATTATGTGTGTGTATGTATGTGTGTGTGTGTGTGTGTTTGTTTTTGGAAATTGTGGGGACTTTCCATAGACTTCTATAGTTTTTATACTGACCAAATGATACCCCCATTATCCCCCCCACCCAACCCTACCCCTACCCCTTACAGAAAACCTGTTTGCATCATTACATTTTCAGATAAACATCATTTACTATTTATAATAGTTGAAATGTTTATAATAGTTTAAATTTATAATAGTTTAAATGTCCCCACAATGTAGCAAAAACAAGTGTACACACACCCACACACACACACATATATATATATATATATATATATATATATATATATACACAGTACTGCGCAAAAATCTTAGGCTGCTAGTATTTTCACCAGCTCAAAAAAATGGTTTAAAGTCAGTTATTTCTATCTTTTGCTGTAGTGTGTGAGTAGGAAATATCAGTTTACATTTCCAAACATTCATTTTGCCTTTAATTGTAATAATAATTCAGTCAGATTTTTGTTTGCACAAGAAGTCTGACAACAGCCAGTGCTCCACACAGAGATCTGATCTCATCATCATCCAGTCTGTCTGGAATGACATGAGGAAACAGAATAAACTGAGACTAAATCCAGAAACCGTGGCAACGTCTCCAAGATGCTTTAAGAAACCTACCTGCAAAGTACTGTTAAATGTTTTTGAGGATGCTGTCAAAAATAATGTCTTACATAGATTTTATTTATCAATTAACTTCTATTAACTAAATTAAATCAACATTTGGTAAACCATATTTGCGTTTAAAACAGCTTTTGCCCTACGTACATTTGCGCATAAGTTTTCAGGTAGCTTTGCATGTAGGTTTCTTGAAGCATCTTGCAGATATTGCCACATTTCTTCTGGATTTAGTCTGTCTCAGTTTGTTCTGTTTCTTCATGTCATTCCAGACAGACTGGATGATGGTGAGATCAGATCTCTGTGTGGAGCACTGGCTGTTGTCAGACTCCTTGTGCAAACAAAAATCTCACTGGATTATTACAATTAATGGCAAAATGAATGTTTAGAAATGTAAACTGATGTTTCCCACTGACAAACTAGATAGAAATAACTGACTTAAAACCATTTTTTTTTGTTGGTGAAAATACTAGTGGCTTAAGACTTTTGCACAGTACTCTGTGTGTGTGTGTGTATGTATATATATATATATATATATATATATATATATATATAATTTTGGTATTTAGTAATAAATATTTATTAGTAATGCTGGCATTAAGTTTTATATATATATATATATATATATATATATATATATATATATATATATATATATATATATATATATATATATATATATATATATATATATATACGCACATATACACACACACACACACACACCCCAACATGTAAAACATGCAGGTTTTTTGTTTATATATATATTATATATATATATATATATATATATATATATATATATATATATATGTATATGTGTATGTGTGTGTGTGTGTGTGTGTACTATTACAATTTTATATTTATATAATTTTATATCAATTTCAGTTTTGGGTATAGTGCTTTTTATAGATTAATCCATTATAAAATTTATTTTAATTGCACTGTATTTTAGTAATATGCTTTAGTATAAAAACCACAAAAGCTGATTGTTTTCTTTTTTTGTTATTGTTATTTTTGTTGGCAATTATTTTTGCTATTTAATTTCGCTGTCTTCACATCTCACACCGCACCAATGGGGTTGTTATTCTTCAGAATATATACAGTAGCTGTCTTTTGTATTTTAGGAAGCAGACCATCATAAGAGGAACATTATATTTGGGGGTCCTTGACATGACAAAGTTTGAAAACCCTTTTATAACATAATATAGAGACATTCAAATTTTCTTTGGCAAGCAAGCACCACTTACATTTTCATGTGCAAATCCATTTTGGCAGCCAACGTACAAGCTTTTTATTGGTTGCCACTGTGTTGCTATGTGGTTGCTAAGGTGTTCTGAGTGGTTTTAGCGTGTTGCTGTGCAGATCATAAGGTGTTCTGGATGGCTGCTCACTGGCATGTATATAAAGAGCCTATCATCCTTCATATTCTGGGTTTTGCACACCTTTTCTCAAAGAGGCCTTATCATTAAAGCCTATTGATGAGTTCACCGCTAATGAAATGAGAGACTTAAAAAGAACCGATTTACATAGATGTAGGATGTTAGTGATTCATTTGTATAATTTTACATATCTTTTTTTTATTCCGCTGTCCATTGGCCTTATTAGAGACGGTTTGTGTGATTAATCAGTGATCCGTCCTCGGTTAAGTGTTGATGGTTCTGGTCTGGTTATTTTCGAATGGGGTCTGGGTGACTTTAGTGGTCATAGGCGCTATGGGTTCCTCAAGTCTCTCCTCACCCTTTCTATTACGGAATTCCACACATTCTTTAGTGTAATTTTGGCTACAGTCGCCCTCTCTCTCTCTCTCTCTCTCTCTCTCTCTTTCTCCTCCCTTATAGCTTCAGCTGAACAGTTGTGCCCTTTCCAAAGAAATGGACGAGTCTCAAACAGTCTACAATAAGCCTTTATGCTCATAGTGATTAAACTACCGCAATAGATATTCTTCCCACAGTCCACTCAATAAAGTTCAGCAGAACACCAGTGGAGAGATATTCAAAATAAAAGCAATAAATTGATAGTGTCCACTGTCGTCTGTAATGGCTCATTACGGCATGTTAAATTTAACCAGTTTTTAAAAATTAAATGACTTTTATTTAGCAGGGATGCATTTAATTGATCAAAAGTGACAATACTAAATACATTTATGAAGTTACAAAAGACTTCTATTTCAAATAAAATGCTATCTATTTATCAAACAATGCTGAAAAAAATATGTATCAGTTTCCTCAAACGTATATTAAGCAGCACACCTGTTTTCAACATTGATAATAATAATACATGTTTCTTGAGCAGCAAATCAGCATGTTAGAATGATTTCTGAAGGCTCATGTGACACTGAAGACTATGGAAGCCCGTTTCTGTCACAAAAAAAAGGTTATTACAACTTTACGATGTCAGAATTGTGTGATATAAACTCGCATTTGCGAGTTGCAAAGTCAGAATTTTCTGACTTTGTCACAGTTGCAAGATAAAAACTAGCAGTTCTGACTTTTTTCTCATAAATGCAAGTTTATGTATCTCAATTCTGACTCTTTTCTTGCAATTCTACATTTTTCTCAGAATTTTGTGATGTAAACTTGCAACTGCGAGTTATAAAGTCAGAATTGCATGACATAAACAGTTGAGAGAAATAAATTTAGAATTGTGAGATAACTTGCAATTCTGACTTTTTCCTTGCAAGTGAGTTTATATTTCAATTTACTTTTATCTCGCAACTCTGACTTTTTCTTAGAATTGTGAGATACAAACTCGCAATTGCGAGTTAGAAAGTTCAGTTTTGAAGGGAAAAAAGACTGTTCTCAAAATTGCAAGTTTATATCATAATTCTGACTTAACTCGCAATTGCATGTTATAAAGTATATGATATATATGATATAAAGTAAACTCGAAATTCTGAGAACAAAAGTCACATAGATATAAACTCACAATTCTGAGACAAAGTTAGAATTCAGGGTTTATATCTCACAATTCTGACTTTATTTCTCAGAATTGTGAGTTTGTCTTGCAATTCTGACTTCATAACCTGAAATTGCTAGTTTATATCACGCAAAGCTGAGGGGGGGGAAAAAACAGAATTGTGAGTTTATATCTTAATTTTGGCTTTATAACTTGCAATTCTGAGTTTATATCACAATTCTAATGAAAAAAGTCAGAATTGCGAGTTTGTATCGCATATGTAAACTCGCAATTGGAAGAAAAAGTCAAAGTTGTATTTCTCAGAATTGAGTTTGTCTTGCAGTTCTGACTTTATAACTCACAATTGGCAGTTTATATATATCATGCAACTCTGTGAGAAAAAAAGTCAGAATTGCGGGTTTATATCAGTTCTGACTTTATAACTCACAATTGCGAATTTAAATTGCAATTCTGAGAAAAAAGCCTGAATTGTGAGTTTTTATCTTGCAATTCTGACTTTATTTCTCAGAATTGCAACCTTATTTCTCAGAAATGCAAGTTAATGATTCTGACTTTATAACTCGCAACTGCCAGTTTATATCACGCAACTTGGAGAAAAAAAGGCTAGAATTGTAAGTTTATATCAATCCTGACTTTATAACTCGCAATTGCGAGTTTAAATGACAATTCTGAGGAAAAAAAAAATTCAGAATTGCGAGTTTGTATCACGCAGTTCTAAGAAAAAAACAATTAAAATTGCGAGATGTAAACTCGCAATTGCTACAAAAAAAAAAATCTGAATTGTGGGGAAAAAAAGTGGCAATTACCTTTTTTTATTTTTTATTTAGTGGCGGAAACGGGCTTCCATAAAAGACTGGAATAATGATGCCGACATTTTCAAATTTACCAATATTACAGTTTTTCCTTTTTTTTTTTTGGATCAAATAAATGCAGCTTTGATGAGCATACATGACACAGTTTCATTAGAAACATTAGAAAACGTCCCCAAACTTTCAAACATGACATTATTGTGTACTAGTAAAAAACGTTTTAAAAATGTCTGACAATATTCATTTATTATGGTTAGTAACTTGAGAAACTATAGTGTGTTACCTTGGTAATTTCTTGTCAGGGAAATAATCAATGCGTCCAAGAATTACCGCAGCGTGTGTTATAGTGTCGTCATGCAAATGTGTTGTTATTTTGAGCGCATGTGTAACAACGGCGCGCGCGCACACACGCACGCTCCAGTTCCTGGAACAGTTGATAACGAGGAAGTGACAAAGAGGAAACGAGCGCAGGTTCCAGATCATTTCAACAGCCCAGTCGATGCCGTTTCATTCATTTAACAATATTATCTCGCCGTCTGGCCTCACGGTTATAGCGTCCAGACATTTAGAATCACAAACACGTATTTCAAGCCTGAAATGATAAGAATGTCGTCGCCTGTGTGGACTTGTTCATCTGAGGAGAGGAAGCGGCGGAATTAATAGGAGAACGTATACAACAGCGACCTCTGCTGGCCATCACAGTTTACCGCGTTCGAAGCGTTTGTTTAAAATGTTTTAAAAGCTGATGATACATTATATTTCATGAGGTATTGTCCATAAAAATAGCACATTCAAGCCTAATTTTACTTTTTACTGTTGTGCATAAAGTGTTTTTATTTGCATCTTGTTTTGCATAATTCAGTCAAATGTTCGTTTGTTTGAATTTAATGTAGCATGGGGCTTCTTTTGTAAGCTAGCTTAATTTGTTTTTAAATTTGTGTGCATTTTAACAGCATTACACTAAAGATGCAGATGGACTTTGTACCAGACTTATCAAACCTAAAATCATGGAGGGGACTGTGGCGGCCCAGGATGAGTTCTCGAGAAGTAAGATACTTATCGACTATACTCGCACATAAATTTGTTGATTTATAGAGAATGAAATTCCTGCATGGCTTCAGGGTTTGTTTTATGAAAGATCTTTTAATAGCATCATTAATCTTCCTTCTCCACAGGTGGCTGGGCTCTGAATAGAAAAGAACTGAAGCTTATCCAGACTATTGGAAAAGGAGAGTTTGGAGGTACGGGTACATGCGTTTTTAACACCTAGATCGTTAAATGTAAATTAATTTGGTTCAGGACCCAGATTTGACATGGTTTAGCTTATAAAAATGAACACAAATATATTAATACCATCATAATTCTTCAGGGCTGGCAAGTTTTACAAAAATATGGTTTTTGAATCTTAGATGTGATGGTCGGAGACTACCGAGGCAAGAAAGTAGCTGTGAAGTGTATCAAACATGACGCAACAGCGCAGGCCTTTGTTGCAGAGGCTTCTGTCATGACGTACGTCCTCCCCGACTATCAAATATTCCTTTCCAATATCAAAAAAAGTTTTTTAAAATTTTATTTTTAAATATCAATATACACGTTGACTGTTACAGGCAATTACGGCATAATAACTTGGTACAGCTTTTGGGGGTGATCGTGGAAGAGAAGGGCAGCCTCTTCATCGTCACTGAGTATATGGCCAAGGTCAGTGACCCAAAGCTGTTGTCACCGAGAAGAACTGGATGTACAGTTGAGGTCAAAAGTTTACATACACCTTGCAGAATCAGCAAAATGTTAGGTATTTTACCAAAATAAGAGGGTTCGTACCAAATGCATGTTATTTTTTTTTTGTTTAGTACTGACCTGAATAAGACATTTCACATTAAAGATGTTTACATATAGTCCACAAGAGAAAATACTAGCTAAATTAAAAAAAAATGACCCTATTCAAAAGTGTTGTTACCTGAATGATTCACAGCTGTGTTTTTTTGTTTAATGATAGTCGTTCATGAGTCCCTTATTTGTCCTGAACAGTTAAACTGCCTGCTGATCTTCAGAAAAATTCTTCAGGTCCCACAAATTCTTTGGTTTTTCAGCATTTTTGTGTATTTGAACCCTTTCCAACAATGATGGTATGATTTTGAGATCCATCTTTTCACACTGAGGACAAATGAGGGACTCATAGGCAACTATTAGAGAAGGTTCAAACGGACACAGATGCTTCAAAAATTATGCATTGAGCTAGGGGTGAAAACTTTTTAACCGAATGAAGATTTTTCTTATTTTGCCTAAATTTCATAGTATTTCATTTAGTACTGCCCTTCAGAAGTTACAGAGGATGCTTACATGTTGTCCAGGAGACAAAATAAGTTAAATTTACACTGATTTTCAAATTCATCCTGGCTCTTAATGCATCATTTTTCCTTCTGAAGCATCAGTGAGTGTTTGAATCTTTTGTAATAGTTGCATATGAGTCAAAATCACACAGTCATTGTTGGAAAGGGTTCAAATACACAAAAATGCTGGAGAATTTGTGGGACCTGAAGGATTTTTCTGAAGAACAGCAGGCAGTTTAACTGTTTAGGACAAACAAGGGACTCATGAACAGCTATCACTAAACAAAAAAAAAACACCCCACAGCATTCAGGAAACAACAGTTTTAAGAATCAAGTGCATGTAAACTTTTGAACAGGGTCTTTTTTTTATAAATTCAACTGTTATTTTCTCATGTGGACTATATGTGAATGTCTTTAATGTCTTTACTCAGGTCAGTACTAAATAAAAAAATAACATTGCAATGCATGAAGTCATAAAATACATTTTGTACTATCCCTCTTATTTTGGTAAAATAATTCACATTTTGCAGATTCTGCAAGGTGTATGTAAACTTTTGATCTCAACTGCATATATTTAATTTTGTCTTTATTTTAAGCATTATTTTAACATCTTAATTTCTGTTTTCAGGGTAGTCTAGTGGACTATTTGCGTTCTAGAGGACGTACTGTTATTGGTGGAGATCGTTTGATCAATTTCTCAATGTGAGTTTCTTCTTATCACACCTTTTTTTTTTTTTTTTTTATTTTAACCTTGGCACGCATTCGTTTTTAAAATGTTTTCTTCTTTTTTAGGGATGTTTGCAAGGCGATGGAATATCTTGAGGCCAATAACTTTGTGCACAGGGATCTGGCAGCTCGTAATGTTTTAGTGTCCGAAGACAACATAGCAAAAGTCAGCGACTTTGGCCTTACCAAGGAAGCGTCATCTACTCAAGATACGGCCAAACTCCCGGTTAAGTGGACTTCACCTGAGGCCTTGAGAGAGAAGGTGTGTTGTCTGCTTTTGCTTTAATGTATTTGAACATTTTAAAAACATCATGCTTATCTTTTTTGTTATTTCTACCTGTCTGTCTGAAACAGGCGTTTTCCACTAAGTCAGATGTGTGGAGCTATGGCATCTTACTGTGGGAGATCTATTCCTTTGGTCGGGTACCTTATCCAAGAATTGTAAGTAATTTTCAAATATTTATTTATTTTTTTTTTTCCTGTGTATTTTATTACTTTAAATCTATTTAAATTAAGGCTATTAAAATAAATAGGATGTTGTAATAAAGACATTTGTATCTAAATTATGTAAATTTCAAAGCAGAAGCATGACCAATGTAAAGTGCATGTTATGTTTCACTATTATTTATTTATTTATTTATTTATGTTTTATTAATAACCTAATTTAAAATAACTAAAATAAATGTTTACATTCAAGCCATTTCAAAGAAGAAACATGGGGAATAAAAATACTGTACAACTAATGTAGTTTTTTAAAATTATTACTATTATTATTATTATATCCATATAAAATAATGATCAGATTTAATACTAAATAAAATCTGTACATTTTTAATAACAAAAAAAATTGTCATTATTAATAATAACAATAATAATAATAATATTAATAATAATACTAATGATAACTAAAATAACTAAAATAGGGTATTAATACACAAGTCACTTCAAAGCAGAAGCGTTACCAATAAAAATACATTTGTGATAATATAGTTTTTAAAAATATTATTATTATTATTACTACTACTATTATCATTTATATCATTATAAATGATTTTTATATAATTTAATATTTGGTATTATTATTACCATTACAATTTTTTTTTATTAAAATAATAAAATGTATATTAAAATAATCTAATAATAAATAAATGAGATATTTAATGTGTACTTTTTTTTTTAATATAAATAGTAATTATTTGAGATATTTCTATATTACTAATTACATCATACTTGTAATGTTATTTCTATATTAATTAAATAAAAAAAAAAGTGTTTTTTGCAACATTTCTGCACATACTGCATTATTTCTTATTCTACCAGTAGAGGACACTGTTGTCTACCTCACCACATCTTTCCTAAATCGTGGCGTCCTTCTTTCTCTGTCCTCACAGCCTCTAAAGGAAGTTGTCCCGCGTGTAGAGAAAGGTTACAAGATGGACTCCCCAGACGGCTGCCCGGCGGTGGTGTACGACATCATGAAGCAGTGCTGGACTCTGGACCCTGTGGTGCGTCCCAGCTTCAGAGAACTGAGACAGAAACTTCAAGACATCATAGCCAATGAGCTGTACCGATAAAAGACACAAACTAAAGGAAAAACACACCTTCACGGGACCATTCTCATACAATCTGACCAAAATCTACTCTTAAGCAGTGGACTTGAAAAAGCATCAGCAGAATCTTCTTTTGCAAGCGCTTTTTTTTTTTTTTTTTTTTTTTTTTTTTTTTTTCTCCTTTGCATCATTTTCTTAATTTTGGGGAGGCTGGCCTTCTCTACAACAACTCACCTCTTTTTGATTCTCAGCCTCCTCCGATACGTCCTCACACGGCTCCCTTATTTTGGACTTAAGATTAACATATAGCATTTCCTGCCAAAAAAAAAGAGAAAAATCAGCTAATATCAGACAATAAATATCATGAGAAATGCTTTGTGACAAAACATTCATACAAACTTGTAACCAAGAACAATAATTGGCACTTAGGGAGACCGTATGCTCATCCCAAACTGTTTTCCGTTCCAGTAGCCAATGAAATACACCAGAGAATCTTTCTACCATTTCACAGTGCCTTCACGCTGAAGTCTGTGTCGCCCCAGAGCTTGTTTTTTTTTTTTTTAATGCATTGTTTAGAAGTGCTTGAATTTCCTGCTGTCTTGCTCATCTTTTCAAACATGTGTCAGTCTGAGCCTCAAAACATCCTGGAAAGGATGAATATAAACATTGTGGTCCTTTAAAAAAAAAAATATATGTGGCTTGTGTGCAAGCCTGATTGCTTTAATTAAAAATAAAAAATAATAATAAACCAGAGAAATTATTCAAAAAGGCCACAAATAGAGATCTGAGAAATATTTGTGAGTTAATTTTACGCTGTGCTTTACATATTTTTTTTTCTTTGCTGCCATATTTCAGATAAAATCATTCCATCTGAACAGTTTGATAAAAACGAAAGATAAAGACAAAAAAAATAAAAAGGCTGCCAAAAAGCTTTGAATGTGTTTGTTGTGCCTTTAAATCTAACCATACAGTCTTTAATTTAACGTAAAGGTCAGTCAAGGAAAGTCTAAATGCACCCAGAGAGGAAACGCGTCATCTTTATAAGCTACTGCCCGTTTAGCGGCGTCCCAAACGGTTGTGACACGTGACAGATTTTCAGCATAAGGTTTTGACACACGTATGTGCAATGGTAATCATAATCCCGATGCCCTGCAGATGCGCTCGGCGTATGCCACGTGTTTTGAAAATGGCGTCACGATGTGATGTGTTAGGATGTGATAGGATTGTTCTCTGGTCTATCTATAGGATGCTGTGTTTCTCGTCAGCAACATGATATCAAGAAGAGGAAGATTCATGAGCGTGCAGCTAGAATGAAACCTGAACCAATGAAATGCTGCTTTTGTGGTTTTCAGTGAAGGTGAATCTACCTTTGGTGAACAACTGCACTGGAATGAAAACGTACTGTACCAACACAAAGAAATGTTTGCATTTTCCAATTTTCATATTTTTTTATTATACATTTCAATTCATTTCTTATGGTGAGCTACTACTTGTGTAAATTATAAATTTGGAAAACATTTCACTTCTTATTTCTACAATATTTTAAATATATCTACTAGGAAATATACATTACTTCTATTATCCAATAAAAAAGAAAAAGGAAAAATAAAGTTTTCTAAAATTGACAAATGATAATAGTCTAATTTAGAGTAAAATAGTATATTAAAATCAATACATTTTCAATGCATTTACATATATATATTGCAAATTTGCATGCCATTATAAATAATTTAAAAATATACATTTTTTAATAATTGGTAGACAATTCCAAAAAAATATTGTGTGAGAGAGAGAGAGAGAGATGCAAATTTATTATAAAAATGTAAAAAAAAAAAAAATTGCATATTTGCATATCATTAAAAATACTAAATTTTAAAAAATATTAATTCCTGGGTTTTTCTTTTTCTAATTGGTTAATTTTATGACATCCAAATTTATAATTTAAAATGAAAAAAGCATATTTGAAAGTCATTAAAAATACCTTTTTTAAAAAAATATGTATTTTTTTCAATTTCTAACTGGTTTAATTTTATGACATGCAAATTTCTAATTAAAAAATGTAAAAGAAAAATGCTTATGTGCGTGTCATTAAAAATGCTCAATTTAAAATATACATTTTTATTCATTGCTAGACATTTGAAAAAGTGTGTGTGTGAGAGAGAGAGATGCAAATTTATCATTAATTAAAAATCCATATTTGCATGTATGTGTGTGTATATATATATATATCTATATATATATATATATATATATATATATATATATATATATATATATATATATATATATATATATATATTCAATTTAAAATCTAAAATAAAAAAAAATTATCTAATTATAATTGGTAGCGATTTAAAAAAAAAAAAAAGTGTGTTAAAATGTATATGTCAAATATGCAGATTTTTTTATTTGTAATGTTAATTTAATGACATGCACATTTATAATTAAAAATGTCATTAAAAATACTTGATTTAAAAAAAAATAAATATGTAGTTTTTTCTGTTTCTAATTAATTAATTTTAAGACATGCAAATATATAATTTAAAAAACAAAATGCTTATTTGCATGTCATTAAAAAATACTCAATTTAAAAATGTTTTTAATAATTGGTAGACAAAGGTCATAATTTAAAAAAATGCATATTTGCATGTCATCAAAAGACTTGATTTAAAAAAATATAAATGTCTTTTTTTCTATGTATATTTCTAATTAATTTTATGGCATGCAAATTTACAAATTAAAAAATAAAGAATGCATATTTGCAAGTTATTAAAAATTAAATAAAAAATAATAAAAATAATTGGTAGACATTTGAAAAAGTGTGTGTGTGATGCAAATTTATCATTAAAAAAAAAATGCATATTTGCATGTCATTAAAAAATACCTGACATATATTATCAACTTGGTTGTCATTTCAACTTAAATTAAGTTGCATTAAACCAACTTCAGTTGAGTTTCATATAATTTATAAAAACAAGTTTTTATTTTGACAAGTTAATGTAAAAACATAAGTTGCCATGACTTACTGATCACATCATGTTTTACAGTGCATGTAAATATGCATATTGCATGAATGCATTTGGTAGATGAATATGCTCTTTAGTCCAGCGCCTGGAACTCATTGCATATTATAATATGATGTTTAATTTAAATCTGAATTTTAATTTAGCATAATGTTGGTTTTATTTTTGATTTTCTTTTTATTTGAAAGGAAAAGGGAAATAAACCTCCTGTAGTTCCATCCCTTAAAAACCGAGCACCTTTAAAATTTTATTCAAACTTCAAGCATATAAGCTTCCCTGTTCAACAAGGAAGAATGAGGTAAGTCGGGGAGACGGGACTTCAGCTTCTTCCCCCTCGGGCGTCCTGTGTGCTTCACGCCAGAACGCTTGACTGTGGATGTCACCATGCATGTGTCACGATTTGCTCTGTTTGTGGCCTATTTGGAAGACATTGCCAAGGGACAGTGAGAAGAGTTGAATTCAACCGCTTCGTTTAAAGGAAACGATCGCGACCTCATGTTACGAGGGAAAAACCGAAATGATAACAGCAAACATTCGTAGCTTCAAACCATCCATGCCTAAATGCAGCAAGCAGTCAATAGCATCAATGATTCGTATGTTTTCTTCAGAGTTCATGCGTTTGCCTGAAGAGAGCAACGTTAAGTGACATGCTAAGTTTGATTGTCTAAAATACCAAAGTTCCTCCAGCTGTAGGTTCGGAAGCGTCCGCGGTGCTCGTCAGCCCCCATTTACATCTCTCCCGTGACATTTGGGCTCAGGCCCGAATGCGGCCTTCACCCACGTCCAGCCTGAGGGAGCTCGAATGCCAGTGTGAATCCCAATCAACACTAGAAGTGGAGTCCTCGAGATGCCTACGTTTATGACAGTCTCTCTGCTTTTTGCATTTTAGCCAGAAATGTGCCTCATGAAGGGTACATGAGTACAATGATTCAGAGTCCCGCTGAACGGGGAAGTGTCTTTGTACTGGGCACTGTTTCAGGCGGGAGACGAACCTTCTCAATGCCCTGGCATTTATCTGAGGAATCACTGACCCTCATACACAACAAGTGCTGTAGATGGTTTGAAAGTGTCTCTGCTGTTTGAAGATGCTAAATGTAATTCAATATAGTCGCTTGTTCTTCACTGGACAAATGAGGACAAATCAGAATGCAGCTGGTCATGTTTAAAACATATATGATAATGGATTCAGTGCGGCATCTCTGAATAAACTCTCATGTTATCAGAGATTTCCATCTGAAAGCAGTTGGATTCAGCAAGATGAATGTTCACAGCAAATGTAATTGTTAAAATTCCTCCAAATGGTACAAAGCAGTGACTCACCGGTCGCTTTGGGAAAGGTCATCATATCATTCGAAAAGGACGATTAAACATGTTTTATTCATGTTTTCAGAAGATTTGTCAATTTATCTGAACAATTTAGAGATAGCAATAAAAAAAGGAATATTTAAAAAGCTTTACATACATACAAACACACACACACAGCGCCAAACCAGAAAATAATTCTGTAAAATCAGAATATTTAAATGTAAATTGTGCATATATAGAAGTAAATCAGAATATATATTTAGAAATCAGAATATAGTTAGAATTCTGAATAAATCAGGATATATATTTAGAAATCTGATTATATAAATGTAAATCAGAATATATAATTCTGAATATATAGTAGTAAATCAGAATATATATTTAGAAATCTGAATATAATAGAGGTAAATCAGAATATAGTTATAATTCTGAATATATAGAAGTAAATCAGAATATATATTTGGAAATCTGAATATACTGTATAAATGTAAATTGGTATAAGTCTGAATATATAGAAGTAAATCAGAATATATATTTAGAAATCTGAATATATAAATGTAAATCTGAATATATAGTTATAAGTCTGAATATATAGAGTTAAATTGGAAAATATATATCTGAATATAAATGTAAATCAGAAAACAGTTATAAATCAGAATATATATTTAGAAATCTGAATATATAAATGTAAATCTGAATATATAGTTATAAGTCTGAATATATAGACGTAAATTGGAATATTTATCTGAATATAAATGTAAATCAGAAAACAGTTATAAGTCTGAATATATAGACGTAAATTGGAATATTTATCTGAATATAAATGTAAATCTGAATAAATAGTTATAAATCGGAATATATAGAAGTAAATTGGAATATATATCTGAATATAAATGTAAATCTGAATATATAGTTATAAATCTGAATATATAGAAGTAAATCAGAATATATATTTGGAAATCTGAATATACTGTATAAATGTAAATTGGTATAAGTCTGAATATATAGAAGTAAATCAGAATATATATTTAGAAATCTGAATATATAAATGTAAATCTAAATATATAGTTATAAGTCTCAATATATAGATGTAAATTGGAAAATATATATCTGAATATAAATGTAAATCAGAAAACAGTTATAAATCAGAATATATATTTAGAAATCTGAATATATAAATGTAAATCTGAATATATAGTTATAAGTCTGAATATATAGACGTAAATTGGAATATTTATCTGAATATAAATGTAAATCAGAAAACAGTTATAAATCAGAATATATATTTAGAAATCTGAATATATAAATGTAAATCTGAATATATAGTTATAAGTCTGAATATATAGACGTAAATTGGAATATTTATCTGAATATAAATGTAAATCTGAATAAATAGTTATAAATCGGAATATATAGAAGTAAATTGGAATATATATCTGAATATAAATGTAAATCTGAATATATAGTTATAAATCTGAATATATAGAAGTAAATCAGAATATATATCTGAATATAAATGTAAATCTGAATATATAGTTATAAGTCTGAATATATAGAAGTAAATCGGAATATATATCTTAATAAATGTAAATCTGTGATGCAAAGCTGAATTTTCAACAGCTGTTACTGAAGTCTTAAGTGTCACATGATCCTTAAGAAATCATTCTAATATGCGGATTTATTATTAGAATGATCAATGTTGGAAATGGTTGTGCTGCCAAATATTTATTTATTTATTTTTTGGGATTCTTTAATGAATAACAATTTAAAAAGAACAGCATATATTCAAAATATAAATCTTTTCTAACAATGTAAATCTATGCTATCACTTTTTATTAATTTAACACATCCTTGGTGAATAAAAACATTAATTTGAAGAAAGAATAAAAATGTACTGACCCCAAACTTTTGAACAGTAGTGTATATTTTTAGAAAACCTTTCTATTTTAAATAAAAACTGTTCTTTTTAACCTTTTATTAATCAAAGAATCCTGAAAAAAAGTATCAGGTTCCAAAAAAATATTTGGCAGCACAACTGTTTCCAACATTGATAATTCTAATGATAAATCAGCATATTAGAATGGAGTAACAGCTGATGAAAATTCAGCTTTACATCACAGGAATAAACTATACTGTAAAGTATATTAAAATAAAAATATTTCATATTGTAATAACATTTTGCAGTATTACTGTTCTTCTGTACTTTTGATCAAATAAATGCAGCCTTGATGAGCATAAGAAATGTCTTTAAAAAACATTAAAAATCGTGCTGATCACGGCAGTATCAGAATATATATAGGTAAATCAAAATATATAGTTAGAATTCTGAATATATAGACGTAAATCAGAATGTATATTTAGAAATCAGAATATATATATATATATAGAGAGAGAGAGAGAGAAATCAAAATATATAGTAATAATTCTGAATATGTAAAGAAATGCATATTTTACATCTATATATTCGATTAACTTACTCAGATTTATAAATATATATTCTCATTTACTAACATATATTTAGACTTATAACTATATATTCTATATATTATTATACACTGTATAAATACACATAAACACATTAATACATTAACAATGTTAATTATTTTTATTTAGCATGGTTAGAGGTCAAAACTAATATTTGTACATATTCATTATATTTTAAATATGAAATGAAACTTAATTTAATTGTTCTGTTATTTATTTTATATCCATATATTATTATATAAAATGAAAATAAAAACATAAAAATATGAATGTATTATTATTATATTAATATGTCATATCATCACCTCCACCATCTTTAAATAATTATATTTAATATATATTTTATTCATTTTAAAACAGGCAGGCAGGCAAGGAAAACTTTTGTATGTGATTTATTAACAATACAGTTCAGCTTAAGGTATCAGTTAGCATAAATTTGTATATATAATTTATATTAATAAATATTTCTTACAAATTTTCCTACAGCCGTAAGACTGTACACAATCTTATCAGCATAGAGGTATAAATCACAGAGCCTAACGCTGTATGTAATACAATTAGTTGACACAGACTGAGGTGTTTCACTTGAGCAGTCTTGTGATTTGCTCAACACAGGAGAGAAGTGACAGTGGCGGCTCATCATTACTCACACTGACTCATCAACAAGCCCACAGGCCATCATTAATGGAGTCTCAAACACACAAACTAAACCAATAAAAGGATTTTCTGTTCACAAACATCTTCTGACAGGTAAAATCTATTCAAATCAATTTGATTGGAAGTAATCAGTTTCAGTAAAGTGTCAATATTTACAATATATATAGTATTCCCACGCTGTACTTATACAGTATATGACACATTTTATATTCATTTTCTTCAAGTGTATATACTGTTTACATGTCTGTTTGTCAGCATTATTGTCTCTACATGTCAGTGCTCTGAAACTGAGCTTCATCACAGCATTTCGCTGCGCACTGAACCTTGTGTAAACTGTGTAAATGAAAAAAAAACTTAATCTTGCCAACACATTGTAAAAAGTATTGTGAACTATGTACTGTGCACTTTAAAAACTAGCATACTAGGTAGTGTGAACAAACTGTTGTGCACTAAATAGTGTCCACAACAAAACACTACAGTAGTGTGAACTAGGCCATGTTATAGAATTTTATGAAAGAATAAACACATTAGATATGTCTCTACAACACGTGTATACATTATCTATATCTATATATTTACGCATTTATGCGCTAAAGTTAGCACTGTAGGACCTTATGAGGTAAAAGTGGTTTGTAGAAGGTAGCCTACAATATATAATATCACGTCTCTGAGGCTGTGTCTAATATCTACTACTAAAGAGTGTACTGGCAACGTTTTTGAGCCTCACCTTCATGTAAAGCAGAAGAGTCGTGAATCATGAGTCCCGCGTTACTTCATAGAGATAGAGAGAGAGAGAGAGAGAGAGAGAGAGAGAGAGAGAGAGAGAGAGAGAGAGAGAGAGAGAGAGAGAGAATTCCTCCGCGTTGTTCAGGTTATGAATATTTGCTGCTGAAACTTGAATTGAGCGGAAGAAAGCAAAATATCTACTTTCGTTGTGGCGTTTTTGTTTTCCTCTCAGGAGTCGGACGAGGCATCACTAAACAAGAGTTACTTAAGTGACTGACGTCTTATCCACAAAACAGGCTATTTATATCTCTATTCTACAGAAAAACAATGGCTTTTATGTTAAAACATATGATAGGAGGGCAGCTGAAGGATCTTACCGGGGGTCTTGGAGAAGAAAAAGCAGAAGGAGAAAAGTCAGAAGCTGCCGCGAAGGGAATGACACAAGAAGAGTTCGAGCAATATCAACAACAGTTGGCGGAGGAGAAGTAAGATTCATCACTTTTATATCCTCAACTTTCTGTTTCTTTGGCGGTTTGGTCATGACCAAAGTATATGATTTTACATTTTAAAAATATTTTTTTTTATATATATGCATATATATTTTCCCTCCATTACTTCAAACAATTATTGTATTGTATATATATATATATATATATATATATTTTTTTTTTTTTTTAACGACAAATTCCACTTTCAAACAAACCAACAACAAATAAATATTTTAAAAAGAACATGTTCCTTACATAGACATCCAGACACATATAAATCATAAATGAAAATCTGGATGAATGTCACAATAATAATTATTTTTAAACATTTTATATTTATATATCACATTATAACATCCCCATCCCTCCTATTTGAATTTAACACACAAAATGCGCAGTCATTTGTTCAAATGTAATACAAGGAGATGTAGAGAAGGTCAATGTTTATCTCCAGCTTACTGTATTTCTGTGGTTTAATCAATACTTCATGTCACCTTGCTCTCCAGATCTATGTTTCTCTAGTTTGGCATTGAGGACAGTGACTCCTCTGGAGAAATGCATATGCAGCTGATTTTCTTCCATTATGTGCATTTTCCTATGGTGTCGTATTACATTGTCCTAGACACAACAAAAAAAAAGTACACTGAACAACATTTTATATTGAATCATGCTTAAGCAAAATAATTAATTTAGACATGATATAATATTTTTTATATATATTTTTTAAATATTTATACAATTTAAAAATATGATTAGCACAAATTTTTATTAAAAAAAAATATATATATATATATATAAAACTGTATTTATTTTGACATTTATTTTTATTTAAAAATATGATTAACAGTTCTTTTGTGTCAAACCAACTTTTTTTTTCCCACTAGGATGGAGCGGGATGCCAGCTTTGCTCAAAAGAAAGCTGAGCGAGCCACAGTCAGGAGCCACTTCAGGGAAAAATACCGTCTTCCAAAAGTACACATTACTTTATAAAATGTATTCTATGAACAATTCTAATTTATTGTTTCATTATTAACTGCTATTTTTATTAACAGAGTGAACTGGACGAGACGCAAATTCAGGCTGCGGCAGACGACGTGGAGTTGCCCACAGAGCTGGCCAAGATGATCGCCGAAGACAACCAGGAGGAGGAGCACAAGCAGTCCGTCCTGGGTCAGCTGACCAACATTCAGAACGTAGATATTGACCAGCTAAAAGAAAAGGCCCAGTCCACCATCGAAGACCTTAAACAGTCTGCAGAAAAGTGTGAGGTCATGTAATACACAAGCACAGCAGAGCAGGACTGCTGATTGAGGATCAAATGTTTTCTGATATATAATATGGGAAATAAATCTGATCCATAAACAGCATACCTATAACGAAAGACAAGCTCCTACCCAAAGCCAAGCAATCATATATAAATTTGAAGTGTGTTTGTTGATATCGCAAATAATGTTTGCTACACTGTATACCCTACATGTTACGCTTTATCATAATTGTGGTTAAAGGCAATAATTATCAGTTCATAACTTTTTACTTGTTGCTCTTCAGTGTGTAAAATGTTAAAACATCCCAATTAGCCAGAGAAATTACAAAATACAGTATTCCAGTTTGCTAAACGCATATTTCAAATATGTATAATATGTATTATGAATATTATGTATAAAATACAAAATTGTTTAAATTATACATAAATAACAATGTATGTATTTGCTCCTTTTTATGTACTCAATATATTGATGTATTTATGTGCAGTGTGTATATAAAACATACAATGTTGTTTTTTTTATGAACACCAATATTTAAACTTGTGAACAGTCATTGTTTGTTTCTCTTATTTCACGTCAGTCAATGTTATTATCATTTGAAATGTAATAAAAGTTTATTAAAATAAAAATATTAAAAACTTAAACTCATTTCGGCTAGTTGCCGGCTAGTGTAGCATTTCTCATTTTCACTCATGGTTTAACTAATGTACGAAATTAACAAAAACTGAAATAAAATAAAATAATACTTATTTATGCAGACACGTGACTAAAAAGCAGAAGTACTAAAACCCAAATAAATGAAGTTAAAATTAAATCGGAAAATATACAAACCGATTCAAAATATTAATAAAAACTACTATAGCGTCCAAAATTACACTGGTGTCAGTCTTATTCTGTAATCTTATTTAAATACTCGTAATTTCGGGGATATTTCAATCTGAATGAATATGGGAACCACTGGTTAAGGTCGATGTTGTCTGAGACTTAATTCTGTAACGCAACGTTGGTGCGTCAGGAAAAACATTCCGTCTGTGTGTGTCAAAAGTAGTACATTCAATCGCTATTTAACACACAGGAGTCACATTTCATAACAAATTCACAAATTCACATTTCATAAAGGCGACGAAAACAGCGATGGACACAGAAGCGGATCTCTTTTATCGTCAGCTGCCCAAAGTGGTAGGAAACACATATTTAGATCCATTTATAAAACAGATATCTTTCAATGAGTTCAACCCAATGTATAAAATTAATTCATGTAATTACACTTAATTGAATTAAATGGGGTGTGTTTTTTTCTTTCAGGAGTTACACGCACATCTCAATGGCTCTGTCAGTTTTGAAACGATGGAGACGCTTATAAAACGCAAGCCGCACCTGAACATCGAGCACAGCATGACCGCCATCCGCCGCGGACAGCGCCGAACACTGGACGAGTGCGTGTCAAACACTAGTATCAGAGTATGAATGTAATCCAGACTTAGTACATCCGTGATTTTGTCATTGTCATCAGCTAAACCTGTCTCAGTAAATACAGAACAAAAACGTTAACATGGGCAGTGGCATGATTTGAATTATTATGGAAGCTCGTTTCCGCCACTGAATAACAATAATAAATATATATATATATATATATATATATATATATATATATATATATATTATATATTATATATATAGAGAGAGAGAGAGAGACTTTTTATCTCACAATTCTTACTTTTTTTCCTCATAATCTTGTAATTCTTACTTTTTCTCAGAATTGTGAGATATAAACTCGCAATTGCAGAAGAGTTATAATGTCCAATTTTGAGGGGAAAAAAAGACATACATTTTTCACAATTCTGACTTTATAGTACGGAATTGTAAGTTATCAAGTCAGAATTGTGAGATATAAACTTGCCTTTCTGAGAAGAAAAGGCAATTGCGATATGTAAACTTGCAATGAGTTAAAAAGTGACATTTGCGGGATATACACTCGCGATTCTGAGGAGAAAAGTCTCAGTGGTGAGATATAAACTCACAGTTCTGAGAAAAAAGTCAACTGCAAGATATAAACTCTCAATTCTGAGATAAAAAGACACAATTTTAGTGGTGGAAACAGGCTTCCATAAATTGTTTTTGACTTTCTTCTGCAAAATTGTACTAAAATAATTACAGAGTAATTATTAAATTTAGTTTTTTGGTAAAATAGTAAAGTATTATATGTTTCTAAATAAATTAAATCCAAGAAATTCAAGTAATGGCAATAAAAACTTTAACTGATGTGTTGCTTATAAAAAAAAAAAAAAAAAAAAAAACATTATTGGTGTGCAACTTGAGACAAAACAAAGGCACTGACATATTTTAAGATCAGTCAGTGCAAGTTCCTTTAAGTTGAAACAGCTCAGACTTACATTTTAGTCTGGGATTAGGCTTAAGCCTTGTCTGTGAAACTGGGGGATAGTGTGCTAGACCTGGTCCTGATGTTATTTCGGTAATTTTCATAGGTTATTGTGTTTTCCCAACAGGTGTTTTCAAGTATTTAAAGTGATTCATCAGCTGGTTGATTCAGAAGAGGACATACTCATGGTAATGGCTTACTCAGCGTTTTATTCTCTTACAGATTTAAGAATAAATTAAAAAGCAAATTATTATTGAACAGGTTGCCAAAGCAGTCATCCAAGAGTTTGCGGTAGATGGCGTCAAATATTTGGAGTTACGTAGCACGCCGCGGGAAGTGGCTGAAACAGGTACTGGAAGTGTTTTATATGTCAAACATTAATTAGCAGCTCATTTCTGCTTTTTGTTGACATTTATTTTTGTCACAAAAAGGTCTAACCAAACAAAGATACATTGAAACTGTGCTCGAGGCCATCCGGCAGTGTAAACAAGAGCAAGTTGACATTGATGTCAGGTAATTTTTACCTATTTATTCTAGGTAACAGCCTGTTCTTTACAGTCACCTGCTGTGCTTTTACATGTTTGTACAGGTTTCTCGTAGCCGTGGACCGCAGACATGGACCTGAGGTTGCCATGGAGACGGTGAAGCTGACAGAAGACTTCATGCTTTCCAGTGATGAAGTAGTAGTTGGACTTGACCTCAGTGGAGACCCAACAGTGAGTTCGGATTGCAATTAACTTCATCCTCGATTTGTTGCTTCTCTCTGCAGTCTCCATATCTTTGATCTTACAGGTCGGTCATGGCAAAGATTTGCTCTTTGCACTTGAAAAAGCCAAGAACTGCGGTCTGAAGTTGGCGCTACACCTGTCAGAGGTAGGACCACATTAAAGCTTCTTCATATTGGAATTATGTTTTGGTATGAATCTAGTGCTGTCAAATCGATTAATTGTGATTATTCGCATCCAAAATAAAATGTATACATGTTTGTTTGCGTATTTATATATACATATAAATGTACACAGTACACACACACACACATATATTATGTAAACACAAACTTTTATTGTGGATGCGATTAATCGTGATTAATCGATTTGACAGCATACTTGTACATGGTTTATGCAAGAGTTCATGTGTATTTCAGGTTCCTTCTCAGAGAGATGAGTCTGAGCTGTTGTTGAACTTGCCTCCTGATAGAATCGGCCATGGAACCTTCCTACATCCTGAGGTTGGCGGGTCTGACAGTCTTGTGGATAAAGTTTGCAAACAAAATATTCCTATTGGTAAGAGTTTTTCGTTGTATTTCCAAAATTACATATTTGAACATTAAAGAGTTTATTTTTTCATTTCTTTTACTATTTTATTTTTATTTTGTTAACAATTGTATTTTTTTATTTTTAGTTTATTTACTAATTGATGTTTTTAACTAGTGTTCCACCAAATTCCAGAATTGCATACTTGAACCTTAAATAAGTGATTTTTTTTAAACACTTAATAAAAAAAAAAAACTCTTTTATGTTTTTAATTAGTGTTCTATCATAATTCCAAGATTACACACTTGAATAAGTAACTTTTTTAAATGCCCCATTTAAAAAAAGTTCTTAACTATTTTATTTTTTTAAGTAGCGTTCTGTCTTAATCCCAAAATTATATACCTGAACTTTGAATAAGTAATTTTTTAAACACTTAGTTATTTACTTTACTTTTTTTTTTTAATTAAGCAGTTAAAAAATACTTATTCAAAGTTGAAGTAAATAAATGAACTAAATAAATAAATAACTATTTCATGTTTTAATTAGTGCTGTATCACAATTCCAAAATTACATAATTCAACTTTGAATAAGTGTTTTTTAAACACTTAATTTAATACATACATACTTTGTAATAATTTACCTTTGAATAAGTAATTTTTAAGCACTTAATTTGAAAATAAATAAATAAATATTTTATGTTTTAATTAGTATTCTATCATAACTCCAAAATTACATAATTCAACTTTGAATAAGTATTTTTTTAAACACTTAATTTAATACATACATACATACACACATAACAATTTTGTTTTAATTAGTGTTCTTTCATAATTAAAAAAATGTTTTTGTTTACATTTATTTTACTGTTTTTTTTTTTTTTATTTTAGTAACAATTGTACTATTTCTTTAGTTTACTGACTCATTTGTTTTTAACTAGTCTTCCACCAAATTCCACTTTGAATAAATCATTTTTTTAACACTTAATTACAATTTTTTGTTTTTGTTTTTAAATAGTGTTCTATCATAATTCTAAAATTGCACACTTCAACTTTGAATAAGTCATATTTTAAACAGTTAATTAAAAATATATATTGTGTAATTACCTGTTTTAATTAGTGTTCTTCTATTATAATTCCAAAATTGCATACATGAACTTTAAATTATTATTTTTTGACTATTTGACTTTTTTTTTTATTTTACTTAATTTTTATTTTATTAACTATCTTTTTCTAGTTTTCCATTACGTAGTTGTTTTGAACTACATTCACTTACATAGCTGATCTTAAAAGAATTGTTTTTTTTTTAAACTAATCATTCATGTTCATTTTATTAACAAATTTGTTTTTAACTAGTTTTCCATTGTAATTCCAAAATGAAATACTTTAAATAATTATTTTTTTAAAACTGGTTTAATATTTTGTTTTTATTTTATTAATTTAGTTAAATTAATAATTTAATAATTAATAATAGTGTTCTAATTTAATTTCAAATTTTACTTCATTTTTATTTTACTTTTTTTTTTTCTAGTTATCCATCGTAATTCTGTACTTGAACTTTAAAGAATTATATTTATATATTAGCTATTTCATTCATTTATTTTTATTTTAAAGGATTATAGCTAGTTTTTAACTAGTGTCCTTTTATATTTCCAAAATTACATACATGAACTTTAAATAATCATCTTTTAAAACTAATTTTCATTTGAATGTAACTATTTTGAATTGCAGAGATGTGCCTGACCTCTAATGTCAAAGGTCAAACAGTGCCTTCATATGACAAGCATCACTTCCAGTACTGGTATAAGAGAAGACATCCGTGTGTTCTCTGCGTGAGTTTTTTTTCCACCCCACTATTTCCCAGTTACACTTTATCCCTATAAAGCCTGACATATGAAACAATAGTCTGAACAATCTAACTTTTTGAAAAGGAACAAACATGCAATTTGGTGCAGATGTTGTTATTTATATGGCCAAAAAGTAAAATTCTGATAGCTTGTAATGTAAATTTAATAAGATCTTTAAAACACTATTAACGGACTACTATAAAATGCATATAAATATCAGTGACTCTGTATCTCCCAATAATATGTCTTAGTAAGTTTTGATCATGTTAGCAATTTAGAGGCCTTAATAATTTAGGCTTTGTCGGTTTAATATAAAACATTTTAACAAGATGCTTGTTCCTCCTCCTGTCCCGTCAGACGGATGACAAGGGCGTGTTCTGCACGAATCTCTCTCAAGAGTACCAGCTGGCAGCCTCCACCTTTGGTTTGACTCAGGAGGCTGTGTGGATGCTCTCCCAGCAGGCCATTGGTTACACCTTCGCCCCTGAGCCAATAAAACAGAGGCTGGAGAAGAAGTGGGCGGAGCTCAAAAAGGAAATCCTCCAATGAGGAATAACAGCTGTAAAACTTCAACAGTCCTACCTCAGAGAGTTTGTAAAACAGTGGTTTGTCAAACATGAAAGCACATTGTTCCAGCTAATTAGCACTGGCTTTATATCTTAACTAATTCATACATGATTTGGACTGTTTACATTAAATTGATTTTAATATTTATAATAGATTATTGAAGATTACTTGAATATTGGATATTAATACAACAGTATTAAATATAAGTTTATTAATTACACAACTAGTGTGAACTAGTGATCTGCTTCATTCTACATTTTCAGCATAAACAGTTGTACACATTAATAAATACTACTCCATATTTGGCAAAAAAGTTCTTAACATTATTATATGCATATTTCACGGTGTCAAATTGATTGGACGAACATAGCAAATGATCTGTTTAAATAACGGATTCTGTCAGATTCTGATTTTTCCATCACTGTTTGAATTTTTAAATTTTCCCTTATCTTTCACAAGAGAAAATCATTGCATTTTTAAAAATGACCCTGTTCAAAAGTTTACACACACTTGATTCTTAATACTGTTTTGTTACTTGAATGATCCACAGCTGTTTTTTTCTATTTAGTGATAGTTGTTCATGAGTCCCTTGTTTGTCCTGAACAGTTAAACTGCCTGCTGTTCTTCAGAAAAATCCTTCAGGCCCCACAAATTCTTGGGTCTTTCAGCATTTTTGTGTATTTGAACCCTTTCCAACAATGACTGTATGATTTAGAGATCCATCTTTCACACTGAGGACAACTGAGGGACTCATATGCAACTATTACAGAAGGTTCAAACACTCACTGATGCTCCAGAAGGAAACACAATGCATTAAGAGCTGGGGGGTGAAAACTTTTGAACAGAATGAAGATGTGTACATTTTTTTTTATTTTGCCTAAATATCATTTTTTTTTTTATTTAGTACTGCCCTTCAGAAGCGACAGAAGATACGTACATGTTTCACAGAAGACAAAATAAGTTAAATGTACCCTGAACTTCACATTCAAAAAGTTTTCACCCCCTGGCTCTTAATGCAGTTTTGCCTTCTGAAGCATCAGTGAGCGTTTGAACCTTCTGTAAACTATAAGTAAACATCTTTGTGTGAAATATCTTATTCAGGTCAGTACTAAATACAAAAAAAAAAAAAAAAATACAAAAAAAAAGAAACTTGCATTTTGTATTACCACTCTTATTTTGGTAAAATAATTAACATTTTGCAAATTCTGCAAGGTGTATGTAAACTTTTGACATCAGCTGTATTAACTGTTTATTTAAGGTCATTGAACATTAACATTGGTTATTAATACAAGTATTTTAAATATAAGTTAATTCATTACATAGCCTTTCATTGCATTTTTAGCAAAAAATACAATTTGTATGCTTTTCAGCAGTCATTGCTCATTAGTATGTAAATAATATTGGGTAAAAAAAAAACAAAAAACAGTTCTGTAATTTAAACAACCGAAAGGTTTTACCACTAGAGGGCAGCAGTTCACTTTAAACTGCAAAACAAGAAAGGCTTACATGATAACTCTGGATGACATTACACAGCTCAGATCTCTGTACTGTTGAATGCTTAATTAGATCTTTAATAGCTTTTGTTGTCAAGCTATATATCCTTCTTCATATAACCTCAAATATCACTCTGGTGCCAGATCTAAAAATGTCTGGGAGAGCTAAGCGTGAAGTTAACCTCAATAGCTAGTGGCTGTGAACTCACTCTGAGAAAACAAAAGAAACAGAGCCATGAATCCTCTAACCCTGTTTTCCAGCACACTATGGTTTAGTCCTTGGTTTCATGTTAGGCTTTTAAAGGGAATATATAGGGATGAGGATAAAATGGACCCCTCTGTGCCCGGTTGGACACCTCAGATCCAACACCTCAATTGATTTCTCCTGAGGTTTCCTTTAGGGGTTCTAAATCTTTTTCGTGTGGGTTTCATACAGGGTAAAATCCATTTTAAAATGTGTTTTTCAGGTTCCTCTGTAGCTGGTGTCAAATTACAGGAGAAACCAGGGCTGGTTTTACTTCTGTCAGCAACTACACAAAAGTTTGGCGTCAGTAAGTTTTTATTCAAAAAAGTTGTATTAAGTTGACCAAGAGGGTCATTTATAATGTTACAAATATGCTGTTCATTTGAACTTTTAATTTATCAAAAATACTGTTTCCACAAAAATATTAAGTAACAGAAAGTAACGACAATTATTATTAAATCAGCATATTACAATGATTTCTGAAGGTTTATGTGACACTAAACACTTGAGTAATGATGCTGAAAATTCAGCTTTGATCACAGGAATAAATTCAGTTTTTAAGTATATTAAAATTGAAAAGTTATTTTAAATTGTAATAATATTTCACAATTTTACTGTATTTTGAATCAAATAAATACAGCCTTGGTGAGCATAAAAGACTTCTTTCAAACGCATAAAGAAAAAAATTACCAACCCCAAGATTTTGTCCCTCAAAAACTATTGAACATTTTCACTGTTATTGCCCACAGCCAGTTTGCAACCACTTTTGTGCTGTTTTTGCAATTGTAGTTGTCTGTTTAAAGAGAGGACATCCTATTGTACCTTTTAACAAGTCACATTTCCATTTATTCACTCGTGGCTTTGTGCCTCTGCCCAGTGGATGTAAAGGGCAGAGGCCAACTTATTCAGTCAATACACAACACAACTCATATTGTCTTCTTTGACCATGACACCTGCACAAATGAGGTCACATATTAGATTTTTGTTGTTCAGCACATACGCCTGTTGTGAAAAACTTGGTTTTAATCTCCTCAGATCAATCTGAACAGTTCGAGGCAACATGTCATGCTAATTTAGCAGCTTCTGATTAATGCAATATGTTATTGCATATAACAGTAAGATGGATGACATTATTAATGGCCTATTGACCTGATGGTGTTTATGCCCTGCTTTTTCAGTCGTGGCTTGTTGTGTTGCTCATACTTGTTGTTTAAAGTGATGTTTGGCTGTATTTTATTGGTTTACTCTTTTTATAATAATAGCAATTGCTTTGAATTCTTTGCAAAACCTCTGAGAGGTGTGGTATCACATTGTTAGACGTGATAATTTCCTTTCTTGGCTAAAACAGCCACATGACGCTGGCAGCTGTCCAGTGAGATATTCCACAGAGGCGTATCTTCTTCACAAGGCCTCTGTTATGCTACTTCTGTTTGTAAAGCATATTTGACAAGCTGGTAATGATGCCAGACACATACAAACTACAAAGCTTGTCTTGCTGATGTCACCTCAACAATGCCCAGATGCATTTGCTGTGTTAGCAAGAGCTTTGGCTCTGTCTGCAAAAGCAAAAGCAAAAAAGTTTTTTTTTATTGTTTGAAAGCAGCAGGGTGCTCTTTTTTTTCTGATATCAGGAAGACATGAAACTGTGAGAATGCGCTTATGCACACAGCTATCCAAGAGCTTGCTCTATGATTTTTTTTTTTAAATGTTTTATTTATGCATCAAATGCATTAATAAAACAATCCTACCATCCAGATGCTATAGTTTAAATGGTCGATGTCTAAACTTATTAGGGCCCGAGCACCGATGGTGCGAGGACCCTCTTGGAATTGCTCCGTTTATTATTATTATTATTATTTTTATTCTTCTTCTCCAAAATGAATCGCATTTTTGAGGGCCTAAACATGGCTGAAAAGTCATGAAATTTTGCACACACGTCAGACCTGGTGAAAATTTACATCTGATATGGGTTTCAGAAGTGGGTGTGGCAAAGTGGCTCGATAGCGCCACCTATACACTTTCAGCGGAGTGCGCCTTGAGCTACGTTTTACATACATGTATGAAAATCGGCACACACATGCAACACACCAATACCTACAAAAAAGTCTCCAGGTACGAAATCCAAATCCCAACAGGAAGTCAGTTATTTTAATTTTTCCCGGCAAATTTTGTGTCATTTTTGCCATTTCCAGGTGTCATACTTGAACGAACTCCTCCTAGAGATTTATTCGGATCAACACCAAATTTGGTCAGCCTAATCTAAAGGCCTTAGTGACGTTAAATTGCGAAGATCTAGAGTTTTCGTTGGAGGGCATGTCCGTGGCGGCCTGTCAAATTTCGATGATTCGCCATGAAAAAGGAAGTGGTTATAACTCAGCCATACAATGTCTGATCTGCCCCAAACTTCACATGTTTGATAAGAGTCCTGTCCTGAGCACATACGTATGATCATATTCAGTTATAGTCATAGCGCCACCTGCTGACAACAGGAAGTGACATATTTTATGCTGTGAGAAACTCCTCCTAGTGATTTCGTGAAATCAACATTATATTCGGTCAGTCTAATCTAAAGGCCTTTGCCATGATAAATTGTGAAGATCTAGAGTTTTCGTTGAAGGGCGTGTCCGTGGCGGCCTGACAAATTTCGATGTTTCGCCATGGGAATAGAAGCTGTTATAACTCAGCCATACAGTGTCCGATCTGCCCCAAACTTCACATGTTCGATAAGAGTCCTGGCCTAAACACATCTGATGGCCAATAGTCCATTATTATCATAGCGCCACCTGCTGGCAACAGGAAATGACTTGTGTTACACTAACTTAGACATGCAATGTCCAATTTGCACCAAACTTCACATGTTTGGTAAGAGTACTGACCTGAAGACATATAAAGGCCAATATTCAATTATAATCATAGCGCCACCTGTTGGCAGCAGGATATGTCATGTCTTACACTATCTCAAGCATGCCATGTCCAATCTACACCAAACGTCATATGTTTGACAAAAGTGCTGGCCTGAACACATCTACATGCCAATATTCAGTTATAGACATAGCGCCACCAGCTGGCAGCAGGAAGTTTGGCACATATTAATGACTTTGACATATTCCTCCTAAATTTACTATGTGAAAAGCATAGTGCCCACCATTCGCCACCGATCGGCGGTGAGCCCGGGTGCGAGGGCCCGTTCATCGCTGCTTGCAGCTTTAATTTCTTTTGTATTTTTAAAAGGATTGTAGTCTGATGTGAACAGTTCCAGATATACAGCAGGATCACCAGATTCGAGAAGGCAACGTAACACATTACCAAAATCAGTTACTCCCCTCTGTTTCACACAGAATGACTTTAATGTTACACAGATTCACTGTAGTGATGTCTCATATCCTCTGTTACACAGAAAGCATTTTATTTTGTAAACAGTTGCAGAAATACAGCAGGGTCACCAAATCTGACAAGGTTAACAGGTTACGTGAATCTGTTACCCCCCCCTCTGTATCACATGCAATGGCTTTAATACTACCCCAGTTAACTCTAACGATGTCGAATCTCCTCTGTTTCATAGTCTAGAAAGATTTTGATATGATTTGCACAGTTGCAGATATACAGCAGGGTCTCCAAATCCGACAAGGCAGCATAACACATTACCGAAATCCGTTATGCTGTACTATTTCAACGTAACAGGTTACTGAAATTTGCTACTGTTCTCTGCTGCTCTGTTACACACAGAATGGCTTTAATATTACACACATTTACACCAGTGATGTACAGTATAATTCCTCTATTTCATACTAGAATTCTTTTTATTCTGATGTAAGCAGTTGCATTTATTCAGCAGGGTCACCATATCCAACGGGGCAGCGTAACGCGTTACCATTACCTTCCTCTATTTGCACAGGCTTTCATTTTACTCAAATTCTTTCTAGCGATGTCTAATCTCCTCTGTTCAATACACTAGGAAGCATTTTGATTTAATGTGAACAATTGCAGATATGCAGAATGGTTGCCAAATCTGACAAGAATGCGTAACAGTTTACTGAAATCCATTGCCCCTTTTATTTCACATAGAATGGGTTAGATGTTACACAACATCACACTAGCAATGTCTAATCTCCTCTATTTCATATTCTAGAAAGCATTTACATCTAATGTGAACAGTTGCAGATATACAGAAGGGTCGCCAAATTTGACAAGACAGCGTAACAGGTTACCGAAATCCGTTACTCCCCTCTATTTCATGAAGAATGGCTATAATGTAACCCAAATTTATACTGGTGATGTCTAATATAATTTGTTTCATACTCTACAAAGCATTTTGATCTGATGTGAATAATTGCAGATATACAGCAGGGTCTCCACATCTGGCAAGGCACCGTAACAGGTTACTGAAATGAGTTACCTTTCTTTTCTTCTTTGTTAGACACAGAATGGCTTTAATGTTACACAAATTCTCTCTAGCAATGTCTAATCTCCTCTGTTTCATGCACTAGAAAGCATTTTGGTCTGATGTGAACAATTTCAGACATATGGCAGGATCACCAAATTCAATAAGGTAGTGTAACAGGTTACTGAAATTCACTGCCCCCTCTATTTCACACAGAATTGGTTAAATGTTACACAAATTTATACTGGTGATATATTTATTCTGATGTGAGCAGTTGCATATATTTAGCAGGGTCACCAAATCTGACAAGATAGCATAACAGGTTACTGAAATCCGTTACCTCCTTTATTTCACACTGAATGGGTTAGATGTTACACAACATCACACTAGTAATGTCTAATCTCCGCTATTTCATATTACATCGTATACTATAAAGCATGTTTGTTTCTAGAATATAAAATAGATCTGATGTAAACAATTGCAGATGTACATTTTGATCTGATTTGAACAATTGCAGATATACAGTCGGGTCACAGGGCAGTGTAACATGTTACCGAAATCTGTTACCCTTCTCTGTTTATACAGAATGGTTTTAATTGTACACACATTCTTTCTAGCGATGTTTAATCTCCTCTGTTTCATACACTAGAAAGCATTTTGATCTGATGTGAACAATTGCAGATATACAGCAGAGTCACCAAATCCAACTAGGCAGTGTAACAGATTACCAGAATTTGTTACTCCCCTCTGTTTCATAAAGAATGGCTGTAATCTAATCCAAATTCATACTGGTGCCGTCTATAATTATTTGTTTCATACTCTAGAAAGCATTTTTATCTGGTGTTAACAAATAAAACCAAATCCAACAAGACAGCGTAACCGGTTACTAAAATCTGTTACCTCCATGTAATCCACACAGAATGGGTTAAATGTTACACAAAAATCATGTTAATGGTGTCTAATATCCTTTGTTTCATACTCTAGAAAGCATTTTGATCTGATGTAAACAATTGCAAATTTACAGCAGGGTCACCAAATCTGACAAGGTTAACAGGTTACGTGAATCTGTTACCCCCCTCTATATCACATAGAATGGGTTAGATGGTACACAACATCACACTAGTAATGTTCAATCATTTTGATCTGATGTGAACAATTCCAGATATACAGCAGGGTCACCAAATCCAACAAGTCAGTGTAACAGGTTACAAAAATCTGTTACTCATTTCTGTTTAATAAAGAATGGCTATAATGTAATACAAATTTATACTGGTGATGTCTAATATCATTTGTTTCATACTCTAGAAAGCATTTGATCTGATTTTAGCCTGATTTAGATATACAGCAGAGTCACTAAATCCGACAAGACAGCGTAGCAGGTTACTGAAATCCGTTACCTTCCTCTAATTCACACAGAAGGTGTTAAATGATACACAAAATCATACTAATGATGGCTAATATCTCTTCTTTCATACTCTAGACAGCATTTTGAGCTGATGCAAACAATTGCAAATATACAGCAGGGTCACCAAATTCGACAAGGCAGCGTAACAGGTTACCAAAAACAGTTACTTTCCACTATTTTATAAAGAATGGCTATAATGTAACCCAAATAACCCACATTTATACTGGTGATGTCTAATTAATTAATTTTTTTTTGTACTCTAGAAAGCATTTTGATCTGATGTTAACAGTTGGAGAAATACAGCGGTGTCACCCAATCTGACAAGATAGTATTAACAGGTTACTAAAATCTGTTACCTCCCTCTATTTCACATAGAATGGGTTAGATGTTCCACAGTATCGCACTAGTAATGTCTAACCTCCTCTATTTCATACTCTAGAAAGCATTTTGATCTGATGTGAACCATTGCAGATATACAACAGGGTCATCAAATCCAAGACAGTGTAACAGGTTACCAAAATCCGTTACTCCCCTCTATTTCATAAAGAATGGCTATAATGTAACCAAAATTTGTACTGGTGATGTCTAATATTATTTGTTTCATAGTCTAGAAAGCATTTTGATCTGATGTAAATGGTTGCAGAAATACAGGGTCACCAAATCTGACAAGATAGCATAACAGGTTACCGTAATCCGTTACCCTCCTCTGTTTCACACAGAATGGGTTAAATGTTACACAACATTACGTTAATGATGGCTAATATCCTTTGTTTCATATTCTAGAAAGCATTTTGATATGATGTGCACCATTGCAGATATACAGCAGCCTCACCAAATCCATCAATGCAGTGTAACAGATTACCAAAATTTGTTATTCCCCTCTATTTCATAAATGGCTTTAATGTAATCCAAATTTATACTGGTGATGTCTAATATCATTTGTTTCATACTCTAGAAAGCATTTTGATCTGATGTATTGCAGAAATACCACGTTCTCACTCCCAAGTCGTCACATATTTAGGATTGGTCAGGACCCCTTTTGACGCCCAGGGTATCCCTTCAGCGTCAGTTTTCGACGATGGTCCTCCATTGTTTTCAGTTGTTTGTCTTAATTTAATGGTTTGCATGCATTTGTAAAATTATAAATTATTTTATACAAATATATACGTTCATTGGAGCACCTAACCCCACCCCTACCCTAAACCTACCCACTTCTGAACAATACACGCAACAGGCAAATATAAGTACAGTCACAGGTATTTATTGCCAAAACTGACCATAAACAAGCAGTATAAAAGCATTACAAACAAGTCCTGTTGCATTCCTAGTCTTCTGAAGCCTTACGATATCCTTATGCGAATAACAGAAGGTTTTAATCGCTGAAAATGATCCCGCTCCGTTAACGCGCTCACATTTAATTCAAGAAGATACACCCGAGCATTAGCATGACGCAATCGGTCACGAGACACGCAAGAGCCAACAGCATTTCACAACCAAGGCTTGCTTCTTCTGGCGGCATTTTTTGAATTCAAGCACAGACGGACTGCAGTGCAGCACACAGGACGGCGGACGGAGACGGAGATCGCGTCTATTCTTCTCACAAATCAATCGTTTTGCTTCGGAACCATTGGAATATTAATACTTTTTGAATAAATTATGAATATAGTTGTAATTGCCTGTTATATCTTGTGTTTTGTTGACAAATGGTTAGGTTTAAGGGCAGAGGTTGGGTTCAATGTGTAAATAGTGTAATATAAATTAAACTGTTTTGACTGTTCGCATTGAAAAAAAAAATTACACCCCAACATATATGCAATAATAGCAATATTATTACCCAATATATAATTTAATCATGACGATAAAATTACCCGTGCCTTTCGCGTCAGCATCTTGACGCCAAGGATTTCTTATGTTAAGTACTGGTGGACCCTGCACGTTGAAAAATGACGCTAAACGGGTACCTTGAGTGTCCAGAACTGACGCCAAAGGGGCCCTGCCCAATCGTCAATATGTGACGAGTTAGGTGTTGCAACTACAGCAGAGTCATCAAAGCTGACAATATAGCATAACAGGTTACTGAAATCCATTACCTTCCTCTATTTCAGCTAGTATGGATTCGATGTTGCAAACATCATACTAGTAATGTCTAATCTCCTCTATTTCGTATTCTAGAAAGCATTTTGATCAGATGAGAAAAATTGGAGATATACAGCAAGGTCACCAAATCCAACAAAGCAGCATAACAGGTTACTAAAATCCATTACTTCCCTCTGTTTCATAAAGAATGGCTATAATGTAACCTAGATTTATATTGGTGATGTCTAATATCATTTGTTTTGTACTCTAGAAAGCATTTTGATCTAATCTAAACAGTTACAGAAATACAGCAGGGTCACCAAATCTGACAATATAGCGTAACTAGGGCTGCAACGATTAATCGCACGATGTCGTGAGGCGAATTCGATTTTGAGCGCGATTTTGGCGTAGCTTGTCAGTGATGTACGGCTCTGTGTATTACTTGCCGCTCCAGCTGAACGCACGTGATGGAGCTTTACTACTAATCCAAGTACCGGCTTCATTGACTAAACGCGCCTCACGACATCGTGCGATTAATCGTTGCAGCCCTAAGCG